>JAWNOV010000181.1:1200000-1800000 GCA_035045575.1 Drosophila falleni | reverse complement strand
ACGTGTTTCAGCGATTTAAAATTGCTTCAGTTCTTAAGTGCCAAATGGGACTTAAAAGATTGTGAGGTTATGTTTGAAACTTTTTTTCGATTAATGATCTATGACAAAAAGGAGTTGACACGTATTTTATAATAGCTATTGTTGATTGGTTCCTTCTTTGGTTCAATAGTAGATTTTAGGTTTAGAGATTTCAAACATTTTATACGCTGACACATAGTTTATTGTCAAATAATTTTTATTTTAAAAAATTCGTTGAATCAGAATGTGGTTAACGTTGCTGTTGATGCTTTCGTTGCTTTTGATGGCACAGTCGGAGTCATTGACTGTATCATCATCCACCTCAACGCCAATTGAACCGCATGTATTGCAGATCACCAAATCCAACTTTAATATTACATTGCAGGCGAATGATGTGGTCTTTATCAACTTCTATGCGGATTGGTGTCATTTCAGTTCTCGATTGGCGCCGATCTTTGAGACTGCGGCAATTAGATTGGCCGAGGATCTTCCGAAGTCGGCAAAGGTGCGTTTGGGTCGCGTGGATTGTATGAGCGAGGTGGAGCTATCGAATCTCTGTGCTATCAGCAAGTTTCCCACGTTGCGTATATTTTATCGGGGTCATCCATTGCGTCGGGAGTATCGAGGAAAACGTTCGGTTGAGGCACTTGTGGAGTATGTGAAAAAGCAGTTTCAATTCGCGATTAAAAGATTCAATGATATGGAACAGCTGGAAATGATCAATGTAAAGAGACGTTCGGTGATTGGATTCTTCGACAATCGAAAGAAACCGGAATTTGCCAACTTTGAACAGTTGGCGGAGCGTTACAAACATGACTGTGATTTCTATCAAAGAGTTGGGCCCAAGCTGATCAACGTGTCGTATACGCAACATATGCCGACAATAGTCTATCGTCCAGATACAGCACGCACACATGCTACAGATGAGCTCTTTTTGGGCGATATGGCAAATAAATCAGAGTTGGAGGCGTGGCTCTTAAAGAAGTGTGTTCCCTTAGTTAGGGAGGTGGACTTTAGCAATGTGGAGGAAATAATTGAGCAGGGACTGCCGCTCTTAGTGCTCTTCCATATGCCCAATGATATGAGCTCGGTAAAGGATTTCAAGTCCATTGTCGAAATGCAATTGTCCGATTGTGGCCAGTTGAATTTTGTTACCGTCGATGGATTGAAATTTGAGCATTCCGTGCATCACATGGGAAAAACACATCGAGATCTGCCCATAATTGCCATTGATTCCCTTAAGCTAATGTATCCATATCCGAATTTCAGGGACATGTATATACCAGGACATCTCAAGCAGTTTGTCGACACTTTCAATAGTCAACATTTAAATCACCAGCTAAATATTACGAAAACGAAGACGAATAAAAATGAGAAGCCTTCGAATTCCACATTTAGATATCTGGGACCTTCCAAATATCGTTATTCTCTGATCGGACATGACGAGCTCTAAGGGATGATTTAAACAGCATCTATTTTTACTGCTCTCTTTTCTTTTCTTCCTCTTGCTGCTGTTGCTCATGTTGTACTTGTTAATAAAGCTATTTTAGTTGGCGGCAACTTAATCAGCTTCTGGTCTTGTGTGCACTTCAGGGAGCGCCTTAAGACTACACTATGCAACTGCAAAATTACAACTTTCTAATATTTAAAGGGAACACTTCAATGGGTTTTTGATAAATTAAATCCCTGGCATGAAAAAAATTTGCAAAATATTTCTTAATTTATAAATTCTGAATTTGTAAAATTCTGTGTAATTTATTGAAATTTTTAAAACACTCGATTTGAAAACATTCAGTTCCTTTAGTCAAAAAATATGAAATCGGTCTTCATCAAATCTATTTTTTTAAGAACTCTACCAAAATACATTTTAATTAAAACCACCAAATGGATAGAAAAATACACAACTTCTTAGTTGATCAATTTGAAATAGGTTTTTTAAAACTTAATTGAAGTCTGTAGGTTAATTTATAAAGCTAAATAAGAAGGTTCTTTAATATTTTAACAAATTTTACCAAATTTAAAAACTAATGAAAGTAAAAAAACAATTAAAAGGAAAAATAACAATTTTTAATTAGTTAATGGATTAACAATAAATTTATTTTCACAACACTTTTCCTGTGATAGAGTAATTTTGATGCACAGTGTAGTTTCTGCCTAAAGTGTAGTGCATGTCGGTTCATGCATTTTGTAGCTGCTTAAAAATGCTCGCTTTTCGTTTGCTTGGTAAAATGGTAAAAACAAATTGCCTGCAACTAAACATAATGGTTAAACAGACACCTGCTCAAGGCACACTCAAGGAAAATCACTTGAGCTGCTGTTCCCGCTGGTTGGAGCTGGTTGGGTCTTATCGTAGACTGCAGCCATTTGCTTAAACTCGACTATAGTCTTGGCCTCTGCATCCGATTCCGTATGCTCTCCCTCCGTGTCTCTCTCTCCCTCTCTCTCGACATAATTTGCTGTGGTTTTGCATTTACTTTGCATCTCAAGCATGCTTGAGGCTTTGAGCTGATGCTGCACCAGCAGCATTAGCCTGGTTTTGCTTCTGGGCCCAGTCACTGCTACCAAGATGGGCTCTGCAGCTATCCAGCTATCCAGCATCCCACTTGACTGAGCTTGTCTTGTTCTTGCAGTGCCTGGTACTTCCGTTTCCGGCTGGAACTTCACTTTACTTCACTTCCCTTAACCAGTTGTTGGTTTTAGTTTTATGCGCTGCATTTCGCACCCTGTTTGCAATCACTTCAGCTCCGTGGTTGTCTTTGCGGGAATGCGAATGAGAAGCAGCTGCACAAGTTGCAGTTTTGCTGTTGCAGTTGCAGCTTGCGTTGTTACCCCGTGCACTTTTTGTTGTTGCATTTGGACAAACATATGCGCATATCTAATTTGGCCATTGCTTTTCGTGGTAACAGATTTGCATGCTCTTAATACACTGCTACAAAATGGCGCCAGTAACTCATGTGACCCTATTTTATAATTCTAAAATAAAATTTTTTATTTATTTTATATTTTTTTTTTTATTTTTTTTTTTTCAATTTATTTTTCTCCTTTTTACGTAAATAAATAAATAGATAAGTAAAATAAAATGAACAATTAACGATTTTAAATCATCGTTATTTAAATTTTTCCATAAGCATTAAATTTGTTTATCGTTTTATAATATATATATTTTTTTAAGTTATTTAAATAAATATTTACTTGTTAAAGAGGTTGTTTGTAATTATTTACATATTTAGTATTAAATTTTTTTTACAGTGCAACACTTTGAAACCGCAGTTTATTATTGCAACATAAAATATTAAATTCTCATAGGCAAATGTAACCAATATTTTTTACAGTGTACGCTCATGCTATACACGTTCAGAGCTTACATTCTCTGTGCTCCGCTCCACGCTGGCCACGTATTAAAGCACACACTATTTGTTCAACAAATTTGAGCTCATTTACACGCAAAGAAAACAAACAAAAAGCTCAAGAAAAGAGCCGGGAAAACTTGAAAATGCAGCTTCTCAACTTGGGCTGACTTTTGAGCCAAGTGGGAAACTATTTCATTTTCTCATTAATTTAATTAGCACTGTGTATGTTGTGTCAGAGTGTGGGTGCTTATAGGAGTGTGTGTAAATGTTAAAATAGTTTTTCAGCTGCAACTTTGACGATGCTTTTAATTAAACATATTAAATTATTTGCATTGCCGGCAAGTTGAATGAAGCTTGTGTTTCATTAATGAAAATTCACGTTTTCATTAATTAAACGCTTTTTTATTAATTGTGTATGTGTGTGAGGGAAGCCTAGAATTCCCTCCAGGTGAGTAGATTTATCAAAAGTTTCGCATGCACTTAGCATTTAGATTGAAATCGCCAGCCAAGCTGCATGATTGATTGTCCTATTTCATACTGCCCCATGGGGCACTTGGGGCATCAACAGACACGTGTGTCTGTTGACACAGGTGTTGGTTGCTTTTAATTCTAATTGGTCAACGTTGACAATTTTTCAAAATGAATTTTGCATTACGCTGACGAATAAAAGGGGGAAAATACTCGTACTTTGATAAAGACAAAGCCATGGTGATATTTTCATTTGTCCCTCTGTTGGCATGACTTTCAATTTGGCCAACAACAATTGCCATCATATATTACAACTGTCAAGCTTGAAAATCCCCCTAGATGCGAAAGTTTATTAGCCGCAATCTTTGCACGTTTTTTTAAATTTACGATACAACAGACAATGGTATCGTGTATTTATTATATTGTATTATTATTATTATTATTTAAAGTTAGTATTAATTCATTCCACATTCATTTATTTCTCCGAATACTATCGACAAAATTATTTAATAAATCGTATAACTGAGGCAGGGCATCTTTAAGTATAGATATTTTGATTTAAGCATTTAAAATCGCTTCACTTTAAATTTTGAATATTGAAGGTTTTCTTTTGCCTCACCTGAAAATACAGTTTTCTATTTGATTTTGGCCTTGAGCATTGCCAGTTTGAAACTTCGATAAAAGCCATAAATTGCGCAACATGACTTATGATATCTCTGGATTTTGTGTCCCTCCACTTTTTACTCCTTTTCCCATCTTAATGTCAACACATTTTTTATGGCAAAATCTGAAAGCGTTAGAGGCACAATTTGTATTGCAGCCGAGGTGCACAAAGTAAACTGGCAAAAAAGCATAAGCAAATGGAAAAACAAAAAGAAATATCTAAAGAAATTATTGACACAGCATGCACGACTAAAAGTTATGCTGGGAAACAATTGTATGTAATTATAAAAGCAATGGAATCCCATTAAAACAATAATAAAAATAATTGTGTTATTGTACCAATCAACGTTCATTGACTTCTCGTTAAGTTAAAATAATTTTTGCATGCAGCAGACCGTATTTTAAAAGCTAACGAGTAAAGTACTTGACTCGATCCTTAATGGGGCAAGTGCAGTGAATCACTGCTCTAGAATACAACGTTTCAATCAATAAAATCCCAATTAAAAAGCTGTAAAGCAACTGAAAAAAAAACTGAAAGTTTAAGTCGAACAATTGTTGAGTGCTGTTTATATTGAAGTTGCTGGCCAAGGAATATGGCTTATTTAGTTGGCTGGTAATCACACTTAATGTGGTCATTGCATCTAACCAGCCACAACATCAATCATTACACTTTTAAGTGCCTTGTCGAACTGCTTGCAATTTATTTAAAAAAAAGTTTTTATCTTAAAAGCAGTGAAAATGAATTTTTAATGAAGTAAGAGCATTTATATTTCATGAAAGCACATGCAAGTTAGTCAGCTGAAAGTTTCATAAATTGAAGAACATAAAAACGATATTCTTTTATCAATCATTTATTATTTATAAAAATAATTGAATTAAAAAACTAAGTAAAACTTGATACAAACTTATTTTGTAAGCTTTTCAGACATTTTAGGCTTAAAATTTCTTTGCTTCATCATTAAAATAAACTTGCAACTCTTTAACAAATTTCATTAATTTGGTTGTATGTTTTTTCGGTATTAAATGTAATCTTGTTTATTTTGCTACTCTAGAAACAGTTCGTATTCAATCTGAGCTCGGTAAGCTTAAAGCTTAGCGTGTGCTGAGCTCATAACTCTGCTGCATGTCGATGTCATTTCTTTGGGAGTCTCTGCCTCTTTCTACTATATGTTCGTTCTGGCAAAAACCATTACAGGAACTACGACGAGTGCTACTAACGAACCTAACATTGCCTGTTGTTGAATGATAACAGCAAGCCGCAATGAAAAACATTGCACTGCATACAGAGAAAGAGAAGGACAGGGACAAAGAGAGAATGATGTGAGAAGAGTGGGAAGGAGAAAGCTGAGGCAATTAATCTTTACAATGGCATACATGCGAAATGGAGTTCATAAATTCCAAGTCACGCTACACCAGTCACCAAAAGGCTAAGAGGGGAGCTCCCATTGGATGTAGTGTTTCAAGTGTAGCTCAACAAACTTTAAATTAGCCTCGAGATGTGCACAACATATGTGTGTATGTAAGGTAAATTGTAGTCTACTTATGGCCGTACCACAGCTCTGTCACACCACAACACAGGTGAAGTCACAACACAGCGTCAGTTGCAAGACGAGCTGTTTTGAGTGACGCTCTGGGATTTTATGACCGAGTCAGTGCCACAAAGTGGCACACATATTCAATAAGCCTACAAACGTTGTGGTTCCTCAAATGGATTTCTCAACAGTTTCCTCCGAGATGCAACGGTTTGCAAATAATTAGAAAATAGACTGAAAGTTATCTAGATTCAATTTTAAAATGTTCAACATATTTTAGAAGGCAATATTTACTAAATTATTAGAAATATTTGTAAAATGATAGCACCCTAGAGTCTTTTTATGAAATATTCACAATTTGCTCCAAAATTAGAATATTAAGATTTTAAAATTAAAGCATTGTACATGGTCATTAACTTATTTTCTTAATAATCAGCAAATTTACAAATTTTTGTCTTCAATTTAAATAAATTTGTTTCCCTTAAATTGTGTGCTTCAGAATTTTCCTGCTTAAAATTCCTTTAAGCTCTGCTCCGTCTATTACAATTGATATATAGCAAAGAGTACAACAAATATGCTGCCAACTTAATGCCTTGATATATGTATATTTAGGGGGTGCGCACAGTGCGTATGAGTAATAATGCGACGAGCCGATAGATTTATGGTAAACGGCATTGAAGCCATAGCCAAAGACTGAGCTTGTTTGCGCTTATGTCTGTATAAAAATGCATATAAATTTAACATATGTGCAATTTATTATGGGCACAAAGAGAACATTCCCATCGTCGTCTTTATCCTTTTATTCTAACTGAAAATTAGCTCGTTTGTCTTGGGGCTTACAAAGAATGTGCCGTTCCTTAGCTTGAAAAAACATATGCTGGCTTAAAAATGCTAACGAGCAGCAGATCAGGAATAACTAACGTTATGTGGCCGCAATCCCTTTGAATAAATCAACAGGCAGCGTGTTTTGAACCTTTCGGTGAACCCCAAACCCCAAATCCGAGCAAAAGACCACACAAAATATACTATAACCACAATTGCTGCTGTCGGACGCGTTTTTCAGTGGCCTGTTGAATTTATTGGGGTCAGCGAGACTGTTGTTGGAGGTGTCGATGTCTGAGGCCTGACTGTAATGGGTTTTACTGTGCGTGGGGTTTTTATAAAAATTTCAACTCTCAAAATCACAACTGATAATTGGCTAGGGCCAAATGGCAGCTGAACTAAAGGCTCGGTGCATGAATTGAATTTAAATGGTTGATTAGTCAATGGGGAGCTGTTCAAGGACGAAAATCCCGAATCATGTATACGGTGTGAATTTGGTATAAATATGAAAAATACAAAATATATATATATGGGATTTGATTTTTTTTATTTTACAAATTTTGATAGTTGGTTTATAAAGTTCAATAAAGTGAATTTAGTACCTAAAAAGGCTCGGTTAATATATAAAATTAGAGAAGATACCACAAATAACAGCTTTTATAATATAACACTAAAAAGACTTAAAGTTTTCCATTCATTTTCATTTTTTATAAATTGAAACTATTGTGAATTATCAACATAAGGAAAAAAATACTGAATTTGTAATTACTTGTCAATCACATATTCATTCAGTTATAAATAATTTTATATATGTAATTTCAAATTAAAAAAGCGAATTATATAAAGGTTATATCAATCATTTGATTAACAGTGCAATTTTATCAACAAATTTATAACATTTTTTGTAAAATACATAAAAAATTCATAATCTAATACAACTCATAAATAAATGTAATATTTCATTATTACTACAAGTTAAGTAATTAGTATATAATTACTAAATGAAAAAAATTTAAAATATTTTTTTCCCCGCGGGGGGGAAAAACACACCCCGCGTGAAAACCACCCACAAAAGAGAGGGGAAAGCCGAGACATACACACACATATATATGTATGCAAACCCCAACCGCTCCTTCCCCCCCACCAAAACCCTAAGCTCGCTTTTTTCCCTTCCTTATCCATTTCCTCACGTGTTTGTTTTCCTCATTTTAACATTATGTATGTATGAACGTATGTATGTACATATGTATAAGAATGGATTAGTTGAGTGCTTAATATGCATACCTTATTTATGTAAATTTAATGTAGTATGCAATTAAAGGGTACAATTAAATTAAATAGCTAGAAGGCAAACATTTTAATAAATATAATTACACGCTTGAAAGTCGGTTGATTTTAAGCACATTGCCCTCAGCCTGGCCACACATTGAAAAATATGCGTCTGCAGTGCAAACAACTGGAAGTTAGCATCAGAAAACTTAAATGCAGGCAGAAGTCCTGAAAAGAGTTGAAGTCGTTTTTGTTGTCCCAGAAAATGGCATAAAAATGTCGTCGTCGTCTGGGAGTTTTTAAGTTTTGCCGTTGCCACTTCCGGCACACCCACTATCAACCACGCCCCCTTCTTTGCCTTCTCAAAATTTCCGAGCTGCCGTGTTGTATGCAGTTTGGGCAAATAGCTCGTGTACATAGTTTTTAGCACATTTTTAGCATTGCATAGTTTACGACTTCTTAACTCGATTTGCCACTGGATAAAGTTTCGCATTTTTTTCCCTCTTCTTTTCATTTTTTTGGGCACGGAACTTGTTAATTTTCCGCTGCAAATCTGTCAACTTGTGTCAGCAGCACCAAAAAAAAATACAAAAGAATAGAAAAACTGAATAACAAGTGGCAAAAGTTTGCTGGAAAAACTTTAGCATATGACATTGCATACTTTCAGGCGCTACACAGAGCCTACACTCTAATTAAAAGTCTAGACTCTGTACAACTTTTGTCATGTGTGTTTCTGTCTGCCCTGCCTCATTGTCGATTGTCAGTTCCGCCTGATCTGCCCTTCATTAACCGCAATTTCCAATTAATCAACTGGCGCGCATTACCCACAACAACAACAACAACAACAACAACAGTAACAGCAAGGCTGGTATCAACAATACCAATGCACATGGGCCTAGCAAATGTTATAAAGTTAATTGCCATCCATTTTACTGTCCCCCTGGCAGTGGTCAATGACTGAAAAGACTCCTTCTTCCTATCCCAAGGGATATAAATACGTACTCGTATGCACATATGTTCAGTGAAATGAATAACAAGCGCAACGTGCTCCTGGTTCAAGTCCAGGTTCAGCTACAACTCCAACTCCAACTCCAACTCCATTTCCCACTCCATTTCCTGGTTAATTTCAAGGGTCAACATGCGATTTGTTGTTAGATAATAAAAGTTCGCCTGGCCTGCAAATCTGAATGGGGCTTATTCGTAATTGTCTCTTAAGAAAAAAACGTATTAGAGCTGCGCATGAAACAAGGCATGCTGGACCTGAAATACTCTTTATGCTGCTAATTATAATCTTAAATTACTGTTGCAAACATAATAAGACAGTATGGAAAATGTAGAAACTGCTTTTGTATGGGATATCCTGGAAAAGAATTTGATTTTTTTCTCAAATTAATAAAATTTTAATAAAATAAAATTTTATTTTCAGTATTTGATAAGTTATTATAACATAAGTATCTACAATTTTAAATTACATTTTAAATTTTTATATTAAAAATAAATTTAAAATTTTTTAATTTAAATTATTTCTTTTTACAATTTTTTGTATATTTATGTTAAACTCCTCGGCCGGTGCCCCCGGTGGGGCTTCCCCCCCGTCGGGGCCCCGTTCTTACTATGGAAAATTTTTATTATGGAAACAATCAATATAAATTAGTTAACTTAAATGCAAATGTTATCAGATTGGTTACGATATCGTCCCAGACCCAGGCCTAGCTCCCCCCCCCCCCCCCCTCCCCCCTCTCCCGCCCCCCCCTTTCTTCCCCTTTCCTTTCCCGTCCCTTTCCGGCCCCTCCCAGTCCCTCTCCCTGGGACTGCCTTGATAGACAGATATTATTCCTATACTATCTCTTCTCTATTCTTTTTTAGACTTTCTTAATGGTACTTCAGTTTATCCCTCTGTCAACTCTTCTAACTGAAATGACTTAACCTCTTAAAACACACACACTAACCTATCACAATAACACACTCACTCATACACACATAGTCAACTAAACCTGCATATTCGTTAGGTTGGCAAATGTCCATTGAAATGGCCCTGCACAAAATAATATTGAAACTGTTAATGAAGTTAGCCAAGTTGGAACATGCTAGCTGGTGGCAATGTCCTGCATAGATCAATAGAGAGCATGAAAAACGAGCAGTTAGCATTCAGCGATAAATGCGGATACAGTTGTACACACACACACACACACACAAACACACACACACAAATGCATCTGTAGATAGAGAAACAGATACATTTGAATCAAAGTGGCAGCAACTTGAAAAATGCAACAGCAGCAACAAACACAAACTCGATTTGCGCACGGTAATTAAAATTTAATCATTGGACATTAGTATTCACACACACAAGCAATACACCCACACACCCACAGGGACACAGATACACACACTTGTTTAGGTTGCTATAAGTGATGCATTATGTGTGGGGCATGAATTGAAGGGGCAGCGATAACGTTGCAAGGCTTAGCCAAATGAATGGATGCCTCAATGAATGGATGCACAGAAAGGGGGAACTGACATTAGTCGGAGTGAAATGAGCTCACAGGTTTTTGGCTCGTTTCAATGCACATTTGCTGAATACTTTTGGGCCGCAATAGCCTGGACAACAACAAATCTGTGTGGCATGTAAATGGGATGCCCATTCCAATAAACATAAATATTAGACATTTGTTTGGGGTTTAGTGTTGCATTCAGCTCGGTTAAACGCGTATTTGTTGATTTCAATTCATTTTTGTGGCTTTCATTTCATACATTTGGCTTTCAACAGATTTGTGGTAATGACATTCAATTAATTGGAGTTTAATAAATAAAAAAAATAAATAAATATACATAATAATAATGATATTGTGTAATCGTGCATAATGATAGCGGCATTAAGTGTGTAGCTATTTGTTGTGTGTGCTGGAATGCTCTTAGAAAAGCTTAAATATATAAAAAAAAATTTTTAACAATATTTCATTGTTTAATTAACATACTACAAGAAATATTAGCATACTTGAATTTCACAATACGAAAAAATCAATCATACTATTTTGTTTTCATTGAATTCCATTCAAAACAGAACTATTGAGAATGCTGTACTTTTTTTTGTTATTAAATTAAACAAACTTTTTAAAATAACTAGAATGCACAAATTGAGTTGCCACATCATCAATACCCTGTTTTTGACCCTAAATAGTGATTTAATCTCCAAACTAATTATAATATAGAATATTCACCTAAATAAATATGGAAGAAAGACTGATACATAAGTTACAGAATAAAGTAAATTAAGTCATAATAATTTAACTCGTAGGCATCTAAAGACAGAATATGGAATTCTATGTAACATTTTGCTTAGACTTAACAATAATTATCTTGTTATTATAGTATTTAGTATTTGGAAATGGTATGTTTTGTTTAATATTGTTGCATGTTTAGTTTAGCACTTCGATTAGCTATGACTGTCATGTTATACATAACATTAACTTGGCTTATTTATTAAACACGTGCATTTTCTTGCTATTCGACACATCTGTGCATACTCTGGAGTACACCACTTATGGTACATATCGTACTCCTCTCTCACTTGTAGTGGTGTCTGTGAAATACATGCCACATAAGGAGGCAAAAAACTCTACGTGTGCATACAAAATGGCGTCCGAGCTCTTGTCCTGGCCACGACTGTGGACCCTTCTGACCGGTTGTTTGTGGCCTCAATAAATCAACTGGAATTAAGTCATCAATAATGAAAAGGCATAAAGCAGGCAACCGAGCACAAGTTGGAACTGAATTGAACCGAACAAGAAAAAAAAAACATGTGAGACCACTGAAGTCGACGATTTCTCGACAAAAAGAGAACGAACAGCATACATACCCTACAATATTCACTTACCTAATTACAAAATCATTTGTTAATATTTAAGTATGAATAGTTAACTTCCAAGTCATAATTGTTAAAAAATATTCTATTTGATTTTGCATAAATGTTCAAACTTGTTCAGTTGTATTTAGTATTGAAAGTTGTAAATTAATTTTTATTTTCACTAACTTGTTATATGTTGCTGCTTGTTTTATTGCAGTAGTTGTTGCTGAAGTTCGTGTTGCAGTTGTTGTTGATGCTGTTGTTGTTGTCGTTATTGCTGCTCAGGGCTATATTGTAGTTCCAGTTATTGAATATTTTTATTGTTCCCGCTCATGTTGGGGTTGTCATTGCAATTGTTCCTTTATTTCATGTTGCTGTTGCTGCTGCAGGTATGGTTGTTGATGATATTGCTCGTACTGCTGTTGTTACTGGTTTTACTGAAGTTGTTACTGCCGTTGTTTCTATATACTTTCTTGCTACTGTTGTTGTTATTTCGATACACCAAAATGTACACTAAAAAAACTTTTCAAATATTTAATGCAATTTGTGTTTGTTTGCTTTAGTAAAAACACCACTAGTTTATGTCTAATACAGCTGAAAGTAAGCAATAATTAGCAGTTTTCAGAGAACACTAGCATTAAGAAGAATGCAAAGGGGATTTCCCCGTTGTTTGACAAGTGTTTGTTTATGTCTAAAGATTCACTTAATTGATCGGCTTGTATTTCCAAACAATTTTAAGAACTTTGCTAATTATAAGGCACAATTAATTGTTTATTTAAATAAAAAGTTAGATAAGTTTCGCTTTTGTTGCTGGTTATAAAACCCGGTTTGGCAACAATTGACGGCAATCAAGCCGAGGGCTTGAATTAATTGTACATACAGCTCGATTGCAAAATATGCAAAATAATTTAATGATTCTACAGATGTGAGTATTATAATTAATTGTAAAATCTCTGCTAATTCTGAGAGATTTTTTCGTAGACAATTCTTAGTTTGCCAATCCCAAACTAAGTAGGAATAATGCCCAATGATTTGCTTATCCATCTGCAAAGTCATCACGTTTCACACATCAAGCCTCCTCGCTGAACATCAATGTTAAGTGTTTAAAAATCATTCCACATAACATCAGATAAACCCGAAATTCTCACCACAAATATAATTAAAAATGTTATTACTTGCAGTTGTTTATTATTCTCTCTTGTGCCTTGCGTGTGGAACTTTATGGGTTTTTAATTAGAAAGTCAACTGAACAACTGAATAATTCCAGCTGTGAGCTGTGATTGACGCAATTTGCACACCTCCTCCCATCCTTTTCCAAGCAATGATGACTCATCGTTCTGGGTGTCCATTGTCTCGACTGTGATCAAGATAAAATCGCGAACCTTTTGCACTGACCCCCTTTTGATTCAATACCCTCTATAAAATTGTTCGAATTGGGTATATTACAATGAAACACCGATAATAAGACATTTTTGTTTTCATATTATAATATTTATATTTATTTCAAAAAACAATCTTCGAAACAACGACTAGTATATTTTTTATTAAAATTTAAAATATATTTATTTTAAATAAGAAATTTATTTAAATTGATGTACGTATATTTTTAATTTGATATATATAGAATATTTGCAAGTCTATCACATGACATCATTTTGTCTTGAAAGACAAATTCATAAATATTTTAATTAAAATCGAGTGATTGTCGACAACATTGTTCTAAGTAAAAAGTTGCTGCGAAGTTGCAACTCGGGTGCCATTAACAGCGATGCGGAAACGGGAGACTCTACGAGTGCGATTCTGAGTCTGAGTTGAAGTCTAAGTTCGAAGTACGAAGTACGAATACAACGTCATCAAGAACGCATAACATTCAAAAAAGAATTGAGAGGAAAGCAGCATCAAAACTTTTTGGCGCAAGTTCAGCGAAAGTTTTGCAGTTTTATAAAAAGCTGCAAAGAGAAATTTAACTAATTCCATTATGCATACAAGAAGATGAAGCAAAAGCGCAAGAAGAGAAGAAAAGAAAAAAATAGAATTGAAGTTCGAAAATGTTAAACAAAAATGTGAAAACTTTGCCCTTGATGTGGCGACCAGCGAGTGTTTATCGAGCATGTTGTCAAATTTGCTATTAAGTCTTTAATTCCACATGAAAATTTGTGCAATCGCCATATGTTGATTCAAAAGGCGTACATAATTCAACAGGACACCTCATGACCAGCATTGAGCCCATTTCCTAATTCCCATTAGCTTAGAGTCAACAGTTTGTGGCGGTTGTTTGCCATTAGCTCAAGAGATGAACGTCAAACGGTGGCCTAATCGGTGGAAAGAGAGTTGAGTGTTTGGTAATAGCCTGTCACAATATTGACGGTGCTTTAGGATTGAATAATACGTATTGACAGTATGGAGAATTCTCCAAAATAAGCCTAATAACACTGTTATCTAATCAGTCATTACTTAAGTATATTCAATCTTTAATATACTACCAACTATTAAAACAGCTACCAATTTCTCATTTAATTAATATTTCGACATTTATTGATGAGTCTATGATCCTAAGACACTTCCACCTCTTTATGTCTTAAGTTATTTCTACTTAGTTCCACCTGATCAATGTCTACTCTGAAAATCCTATTTATAACAAAATGAAATCATTAAGCGGCGTTTACTGTCAACAAATGGCACGCAAACATTTCAAAAGCAATCACAGCAAACCATAGGAAATAATAAAAAATCATATAGGCGGAAAACCAACTCCCTTACCACCCAATGCTTCCTTTCTTCGTAAATTCGACCCCTCGAAATAAATAATACAAAAAAAGAAGAGGAATGTATCCCAACAAGTTGTCGACTTGCCGTGCAATTGAGTTGAAAGACAAACAAAGCGTGAGCTTTGCATGCCTACCTACATACCTATCGAGGTGGTGAACTTCACCACTGTGCGGGGTTGCTCTTTGTGTGCTCCTGTTGTTGTTGTTCTTGTTGTTCTTATTGATGTTGTTGTGGGGCGCTGTGTGGCCACAATAAACGCTGCGATTCATTCACTCACTCAGCCTGTTCGTCAATTACATTGATTCCGTGCATTTGGCGCGAGGTTTGTTTGCATTTTTGTCAGTCTAGTTTTACTTGAATACACTTGCAAAGGGTATGTATGCTTTATCAAAATCTATTCAAAACAAAACAGAGGTCAATCATACTCAACATACATTAAACCATTTAAATCGTTTAAACAAAATTAAGGCAACATAATAAATACATCTTTTAAATTATAGATCATATTAAAGAAGTTTTGAAGGCATTTATGTTTACATAAATATAATTATAAACCACTAAAACCAAGTTATAAATATCTGTATTATTTTTACATAGAAAGAACTAATTGATATTATCATTGAAAATGTTTTGATATTTTATTGCATAAGAATTACTTATGTAGAAATATCAGAAAATTTTAAGAGAATTAAGACTTCGGTATGACTTTTGTCTTCCGTTTTTTTTTATTTATTTTTTTGCTATTTTTGTCACCGAAGGAGCGGAAACGGAAGCGTCGTCGTCGCCATTGTTGACAGAGAGACTGCTGTCAGGCTTTTGATATTTCTGTCTCTCTCTCATTCAATAACACAAAGTGTCTCTACTCATTTCTTGAGTCTTCTATTCTTTTCACCTGATTTTATTATTTGTATTCGTCTCCTTCAACAAGAATAACAATAACAACAACAGAGTAATGATAATAACAACAAATGTCACTGATTGACTTTGCCCGTGCACAATTTTCATTATTATTTTTCAATTCATGTGGTTTGAGAATCAGTTTTTTTTTGGGTATTCTTTTGATTTGCAGCTAAACTTGTTTACTTCAATGTTATTTACTTTGACGTAATGCTTTTCCTATCATGCGCTTAGCATCGAAATTGTTGCTGTTGTTGTGACTGTCATTCGATTCACCTTTGTGCCATTATTGACATGACGTTTAGGCATAAATAAAAAACAGTTCGTGATTTTGGCGATGTTTTTATGGCAGATGTTTTATGAGGCGTAAAAAATGTCATTAGAGCTTACGAAAATAGATAAATATTGTTGTCAGTTTTTTCTGTTTCGTTTTTTTTAGCTCTTTTTTACATGATGTAATTTCGTAATGCATGGCTTAGATATGAGTATGATTTAGAAGTCAAGAGACTAAGAGAAATTGAAGGCATATTTCTTTTGATTTTCTATTTTTAACTGAAAATATGTAAAATTATTTCCAAAATAGAAACAAGATAAAAAATCTATACGGATTTGTAG
Source organism: Drosophila falleni (assembly GCA_035045575.1). Classification (NCBI taxonomy): domain Eukaryota; kingdom Metazoa; phylum Arthropoda; class Insecta; order Diptera; family Drosophilidae; genus Drosophila; species Drosophila falleni. Next base: position 1,783,750 of record JAWNOV010000181.1, on the reverse strand, counting down.
AATAATATTAAGTAACAAGTTTAAACTTAAGATAAATTTTCTTAAATTAGAAATTTAGCAACAATTCTGTAGTAATCGTATGAAGTTCATAAGATGCATTGAAATGTCTGTAATTGATAGGATCTTTGTTTTCTGAATGTAAAATGAACTATAATTAATTTAAGTTGAATGAAAAGCTTGAATAAAATTGATTAAAAAATGCCGAGGACCACAGCATGTAAACGTAAGCACGTTCTATATAAATACATATATAGGAAACCTTTTACAATTAAGTCCATGTTGTTGGTCCTATCATTCAGTGAGTGATACGAATAAGAGAATGAGTTGGACTGCGTGTATTCATTTTACATAAAAGGAAAAACTGCCGGGAAAAATATGAAAATCAACACAAACAAGAAGCACTCAGAGGCAGAGTCGCCAATTGCAGTTGCATTCCCGTATTTACTTATTGCCGGAGAGATAACAATTGACTGCACAGTCGTCGCGGCAAAATATGCAATCCCTGTGAACTTTATTAAAATTATGAAAAACCCAAAAAAAAAAAAAAAAAGAAATGCCAAATTAAATGGGAAACAACTTTATTGGAGAAGGGGCAGTTGGCGAAGCAGAGAAATGGTAGGAAAACTACCCCACAGTGGGAGAAAAATTCAATCTAGTGGAGCTTAATTTAAATCTTAAAATTTATGATGACTTTAAAATTCATTTGAGCTTCCATTACTACATTAACAGATAGATATTTTTAAATATATATATTTAATTTTAATGTATTAGGTCAAACTATTGTTTTTAAAATTTATGTCGTTTTTGGTGATGTGAAATGCAAAAAAATTAGCCGCTAATTATTGCAATTTTATGAGATCACAAATTTTTTGCTCACAATGATGCATTTAAAGAATTTTATTCAGTCTATACTGTTTGTTATTTAATGTTATTAAATTTGTGTAATAAACAATATAAGTTTGTAAGCAGAAAATTAAATTAAATTAGAAATGATTTAACTTACTTTCTTAACACCCTAAAATTCCTAAAAAAAATTTAATGTTGAAGATCAAATTAAATGTTTTTCAAGTTATTAATTTCGTTACGCTAAATAAGCGTATTTGCACACTGTGTTATTGCATAACTGTGGCAACAAAGGATTCGCAATGCCCATCCTCATACTGGCCACACACAAAAGGGTGCTTCCAGTGGCATATGCTGCACAGGAACTCCAGCAGGAGCTGGATGTGAAACTGTAGCAGAAGGAGGAGCCCGAGCAGCTGCCTCCTGTTATAGTCTGTGCAGTGAACAGGATGCAAAAGTGCAGTCGATTAACGGGAACCCCGAGTGCCCGTCGAGTCCGATTCCCTGGCCATCATCTGTAAATGTCTACCCAATTTTTTGGGGGGCGTTAATACGAATGAATGCATGAGTATGTAAGTGGGCGTGTCGTGTCTGCGGGCATATGCATTTTTATTAAATTTAATAAAGCTGCAATTAAACAATTTACTTTTGTTGCATTTGTCGCGTCGAGCGTAATCTGAAGTTAATTTCATTGTGGTTGCTGCCACAAGAGAATTGCTTAAATAACAGGAGTATGCTCGACTGACAGTTATTCATACTCGACTATCTCTGATATCCATAATCTTAAATTCATTCTGTTGAGAGCAAGTGCTATTTTTATTTGTATTTTTATGTGGTATTTTTTTAATATACACTCCGTTGACTGTTTAACAGCTGCAGGGTATAAATATGTAAATTAATGTACTGCTGCTCAGACAAGCATATGGAATATGAGTGGCATGCGAAGTTGAGCTTAAAGGCGACATTTTTTAAATGGCAACATTTTGCAGAATTGTCAAAGCAAACTAGCAAATTAAACAATTAAGCTGTGCATCCCACTTTTTAGAGGTTTATATGAAATATAAAATATTAAATTCTTATGCTAAAGCAAAAGTAAAAAAGTAGTTAAATAAAATTCATAGTATACAAATTATTTGTCAATTTTTTGCTCCTCATAAATAATTTAACTCTTATTTCTATTTCTAATATAAACGTTATTTTTCAATAATTATAATCACAATAAATGCTGAACTAAAAAAATATGTGTTCTATTTATCTATACTTTTAAATTTATTGTATAATATTCAAGGCTTTTTAGTACGACTTTCTTTATAATTTATGATTGAAAGAGTTCTTATATATTTATAAGCTACGGGTAATGTAAATAGTGTAACTAAATTGCAACTTTCCTAGAGAATTTTAGAGGTATATTTTTAAGTTTCAAAAACGTTTGTTACATATTTCAGACTTTTTGTAGTACAGTGTAGGCCAGTGAGGCGCAAAGATTATCAACTGGTGGGCAATTAGCTATGGCATATGACCCAGTTCAGGTATGAAAACAATGACCAGTTGTGGCTGGGAAAATGTGTGAATTTGTCAGTATGACGCGTTGCTTCATTGGAGGGGCCATAGCTATTGTGATTGGCCTGAACTATGTCCAGTCGGAGGAGCGGAACAAGTGGACAACGGTAAGTGATGTGTGAGTTGAAAGAGAGTAAGAGGAGTACTGAAGGGCTTTTCTGCTTGTACTTTGCTTGCAGCTTGACTGGCTGCAACAATTGAACTACAGCCACGAGCTGCACAATGTGACCACCGTCGATGGCTACCAACTGCAGTTGCAGCGTCTGCCACAAGTTGGGGCACGTCCCGTGCTGCTGGTGCATGGACTGCTGGGCTCATCCCTGGGTTGGGTTTGCCTGGGACCAGAGAAGAGTTTAGGTAAGTTTCGGGTGTTTCAGAATATTTGGCTGTTGTGTGTGTGTGTGTGTGTCAAGTGTGTGTCGCAGCGTTTCAGTTGCATCAACGGAAGTACGATGTGTGGCTAGCGAATCTGCGTGGCATGTCGCCCTATGGCAGACATCACCTGGAGCTCACCGATGTCATGACTGAATTCTGGCGCTATAGTTTTCACGAACATGGCGCATATGATTTACCTGCTATAATTGACCACATTTTGAAGCTTACAACCCGCGAGGGAATCCACAAGGAGGAGGAAGTAGAGGAGGAGGAGGCAACTCAGCAATCGCTGGAAGCACAGCAAGTTTTACTAATTGGACATTCACAGGTAAGCGACTCATTTACCTGAGTTTTTGCACCTAAACAGTCGACTACTCTCTCTCTCTCTCTTTTGGTTTATTTATTACAGGCTTTCAATGCTTTCCTCGTGTTGTGCTCGTTGCATCCGCGATTCAATCAACACATTCTCCTCATGCAGGCAATTGCACCTCTGGCTCGGCTCCATCGTCAGGTGCGTTTCGATCACACACACGTGCGTGCCATAATGAAATTTGTCAAGGTAATTATCATTATATGAAACCAAAGGAATATCTAATTGTTATCCATCGAATGGAAAGCGATTGTTGATAGTTCCATTTTATACACAAATAGTTAGTTGAGCTTATTATTTTTACAAATAGTCATAACTTAAGTAAACATTGGATGTTGATATATTTTGGGCGCTTCTTAAAGTTTTTTTGCAAAAACTTTTGATTACAGACTATCAAAATTCCTGTAAAAAATTCTAAGTTGAATTTTACAAGGTATTTGACGAGTAAAGTTGACAGTCCAAGCAATCTACTAAAGTTTGGCTGTCATGGGTTACTTCATATTGAAACTTCCCTAAGCGGGAAAACTATTTTGATCATAATGTTGTGCATCTAAATTGGTAGCTCTGTTATTAAAGTGTCATTGACTTCATAGACACTTAATATAACTACCGAAACTTTGGGAACACTTTTTTTTCAACTCGGCTTTGATGCTGATCAAGAATATTTATAAGTTAAATAGTCTGCCCTCCTTCTGATTGTTAAACATGTTCTTTAAAGAAACTCAATAGTCTCTGTAGATTTTTAAGAATTTCGAACTAAAAAACTGTTGTTATACTTTTTATACCTTAGAAGAGGATATCATGTTTTATTCTATATCTGATCAAATTCGAGTCAAAGCAATTTTGAAAATGTACCTCCATAGGAGTAAAAAGAATTCAGGAATGTAAGTTAAGCTGCATTTTCAAATTATCTAAGCTGTCTTTCAAAATAAGTAGTTAGAGGAGTAGTATTCAAAAAATACTAAGGTGTTTCAATTACTTTTGTCCTTGATTTTATTGCTTGGGGTTATTGAAATAGTTGGCCTTCACGAAGGGCATTCGAGTAATCTCTGCTTCATAGAATTTCTCGCGAACTTTAAGCTGGACTTGTGTGCCGGGTTTCTTGAGATGCTCCTGCACATAACCCATGGCTATGTTGCGTCCCGTGCTGGGACTGGGACAACCGCTGGTCAACTGACCCACCTGTTGTCCCTCACTGTAAATGGCAACTCCGGCTCGTGCTGGAGGAGGCTTGGCACCCAGCATTTGCAGTCCAATGCGACGTCGCTGAACGCCTTCCTTCAGCTGCTTGAGAATATGTTGAGCTCCAGGAAAGTCGGCAGTGCTGCGACGTCGCTTGGCAACCAACCAGGAAAGTGCTGCCTCCACAGGCGTTGTCTGTGCATCAATGTCGCTGCCATAGAGACAGAGACCAGCCTCCAGGCGGAGTGAGTCTCTTGCTCCGAGGCCAGCGAGCTTAAGCTGACCACCAGCGAGTAGAGCTTCTGTCAGGGACTCCACCTGAGTGGAGGGCACGGAAATCTCCACACCATCCTCACCTGTGTAGCCACAGCGAGTGATGCGCACATTGCTAATCCCCGCCAGTTCGAAAATCGCAGAACGCATGAAGTAAAGCTGATCGAAGGCTTTTGGCTTTGCCAATAACTTGCCCAGTTCCTTGGCCACCTGTGGGCCTTGAACTGCAATCAGTGATTGATCCGAGGGTGTGAGAAACTCAATAGACACATCTTTGCCTTGGGATTTGAAGTGAGTCTATTGGGAATAATGCGATGTTTAATCAGGGATAACAATTTAATTGGTGCACGACTCACCACAGCTGATTTCATGATATTCATGTCCTGTTGCTTCATTGCCGCATTGGAGACCACATAGAGCTCTTTATCATTGACCTTGTTAACAATCAGATCATCCAAAATGCCTCCCTGTTCATTGGTAAGTACAGTCAAACTGCCGCTACCCTCGGGCATGTCCAGAATGTCTGCGGTGCAGATGGACTCCAGACAAGCAGCCGCATCCTTGCCCCTCACAAAGGTCTGCAACATGTGCGACACATCGAAAATGGAGCCGACACTTCTCGTATATAGATGGGAGGCAATGATACTCTGATCCGTATACTGCACGGGCAATGCATAGCCTCCAAAGTTGACAATCTTGCCTCCTTTTCGCACATGGAAATCATAGAGAGCTGTGCGCTCTCCCTCCGTGGAGGCGTGGCGTAATCCCTGCCAGCCAAATGCCAGCACCTTCTGAGATTGCAGTCGGCTGCTTAGCTTGAACATCATTGCGAGACTGAAGGCTGTCAGCTGATAAGCCTCTCGACATCGCCTGACATCATCGTGGACGTTCTCCGAGCTCAGACTTGGAGACAGCGAATGTGTTTTGGTGACGTGCTCTAATCACCATGCGGTTCAAAAATAACTGATAACCCCCCATAGAGCAATTTTGAAATGTTCTCACTCTCATTCTCTCTCTCTCTCTCTCTCTCTCTCTCTGTTTAGTATTGTTTGATAAGCTGAGAGCGATTGAGCTGTACAATCCGCTTTGTATTGGCTTGAGTCAGGGATGGATTATGTACACTGATAACAATTTCTAATAACAAAGTCAAGATCATTCGACTTAAATGTTCGATTTTTAATTACATAAAATTCCAGTGTCCATATTGCTGTTTATATAATCAATTTATATCAAAGTGATTTCTTTAAAATGAAGAGGTTATAATCTTAAGAATTTTGTGACAGCACTATAGAAATTCTTTTTAAAAATGCCTTAAGAGTGACCCCTAACCTCAAAAGAGATTCTATAAAGTTTGTTTTTTATTGTGTACACTGTACACTAATAAAAAAATGTTCTGAGATCAAAATTTGGGACTCAAAATTAAGCATTTTTTTCTAAAATATGTGTCGAGAACATAAAATTCGTGAATTTTTTTTCAGTGTTGTGTCGCTCTTGGCTCACTGAGTTCTTTCCGTTGGTCTTAAAAAATTCGAACCTTCTTCGCTCTTCATAGTAGACGAGCAAACAGAAACTTACAACGAGATTGAGGAGATTTTTTATTTCTCTCAGTATACAAATTTTCATGCAATCAGTTCGCTATAATTTAAGCCCTGTTAAAAATCCCTTATTGAGCTTAAAAAGCTTTGAAAGTCTCACATTATAACAAATAGATAACAGTATTTATTTGAACAAAACTTTGTTTTCTAAAATAAACAGTTTAAAATGCACAATTATTTGACATGTTTATTTAAACAACTTTTTGAAATGTACATTTATTAATCTGTGCTGAATGTTTTGAATCTCTTTACAACCTCTTGCATACTTGGTCTTTTTTGTGAATTGGATGAGGCACACTTGGCACCGACTTCTACGGCACACAAGCATTTTTCCAACTCCTCGCCCTTTGGTGCCTTGAGATAATTGTCAAAGATCTCAAAGTTATTTCCAGACGTTTTTCTGCAACTTTCTTTAAGAGATCTAAGAAGAATTGGCTGGTCCTTCTGCTTACCGCATTCGATCATTAGTTGACCAGAAAACATTTCTAGCAATACAACGCCAAAGCTGTAGATGTCCACACCGGTGTTCAGCTTCCTGGAACAGAGATACTCTGGGGCCAAATAGATTATAGTGCCAACGAGTTTTTTTACTTTCATTACATCTTTAAAGGACTTGGGACCTTCACGGGTCAACCCGAAATCTCCAATCTTCGGCTGTAGACTTTGATCAAGAAGTATATTTGCGGGCTTTATGTCTCCGTGTATGAATGGCGTTGTATCCGCCGTATGCAAATAACAGATGCCTTTGGCAATGCCCAAGGCTATGGACAATCGATGTTGCCAAGTCAAGGGTGGCTTTAAACTGGTGGCCCTTAGTCTGGACTCCAGTGAACCGCCCTTCATCAGTTGATACACTAGACAGGGCCTTTCTCCATTGATGCTGTATCCGTAGAGAGCCAGGAGATTGTCATGACGTAGGGTATTTAAGCATTTCAATTCATTGTAACTCTGTTCCAGATCCAGTCTTCTTTTGTTCGTATGCTCTTTCTTATAATCCATAGCTTTAATGGCCACATCGGTATCTTTAAACTCTCCTTTGTAGACTTCGCCAAAGCCACCTTCACCCAGTTTATTCCCAGGACTCCAGTATTGCGTGGCTTTAACCAGTTCGGCATAATCAATTTCCAATAACATATGAGCACATTCACGAATTAATTCGGTATTTGGTGAGTCACTCTGCTCCCAAATAGTCTCTTCACATTTCTGTATATATTTGTGGAACTGAACAGGCACATAATCTACGATAATCAACATGGCATTACGCAGTTTATTATTATATAAAAGTGCAAACAGCGAGCGCATTGTGTGATTATATTGACCGCCCCAAGTTTGTAGGAATTCATCTGCGGGAGAATGACCAAGCAAACTCTGATTTTGAATGTAGTGCACATCTTCGGCTTTCAATTGTACGTAAGCCGCCAACTTTCTCCACACATTCAAAGAGTCCAAATGCTCACATAGCTCCTTTCGCACAGTCCTGGGTAATTCTGCAATGTGCATGGAGTGATCTTCGTTATCCTTTTGTCTTCGTTCTTTTGCTGTCGCGCTCATCTTGCTTCAAATACAGAATTATACTGATTGTTATTCTTGAGAGGGGATCTCAAATTCTATGATTGTTGGTACACATAAAAATCATGAAAATAGCTTTGAGCTAAAACAGAGATTATTTCATATCTCTATTTTTGTTTTTCTAGAAATCTTATTAATTTAAATTTGACTTTTAATCTTCTCGCTCAAGACGGCATCGTTCTTTGTATACGAATATTTGTTAGTTTTTTAAATTTGTATTATCAGAGAGCTAAAATAACAGTTGTTTTTAAACCTAAGTATAGAAATTATTTAATATATTATCATTATATACACCCTACTCAATTGCTTCTAAAATTTTATAACTTGCAACAGAAACGACAAAAGGCGAATAAATTTGAATTATTTCCACCCGGTGAGTTGCGAAAGATGTGTCGCAAAAAAAAGGAACCTTGTGAATATTATACCAAGCATTTAGTCGGTAGTTCTCAGAGTAATAAAAAGGTAAATCAAATTAAATATTTTATTGCAATATTTTAATAATCAAATCTCATCTTTAAATGTAGTTACTTGATATCTTCAACTATGATTATCTGCTGCAAGGAGGATCCGCTCGAGAATTGCAACATTTACAGCAGATCTGGAAATCGGGCGACTTTATTGCCTATGATTATGGACCGATTGAGAATATGCAAATCTATCATGGCATCGAGGCATTGTCCTATAATCTTAGCCTGATAACTGTACCGATAATACTCTACTTTGGGGAGACGGATGCCATTGCCACGCCCCAGGGCGTACATGATATCTATGCAAGAATGTTAAGCTCAGTGCGTAGTGTACGTCGAATTGCATCCGCAAAGTTCAATCATTTTGATTTCCTGCTTTCCTCAGAGGTCAAGTCACTGGTTAATGACAAACTGATCGAGTTAATGGAAAAGTTTCTAGAGGGCAAATTACCGTACGTAATTGAATAAGGTAGAGAGGCAGTGATGGTGGTGCTAACTAAGTAATTGGGGTCCCCCAAAGCTCACATCAAAGGCACCCATTGAAGCTCATTAAAAGTGCGAGGCAGGCGAAATGTTTTATTTGTTTTGGCAGTCGGCCAAATGGCAATTATGTAATCGGTTTGCCGTTGGCCAAACCATTAAAAAATATCCAACATAAAATCAAAAACTGAATACTAAAAGCTTAAGTGTACAACAACGTTAACAACAACAAATATGTGACAAACTGCTGTCTGGGTCCAACACTTTTACTTTCTTTTGATTGCCCACTTGAAAGGCAAACGAACAACAAATTTATTTGTTTGTTTTTCTTTTTTTTTATTGTTGCTTTCTTTGTGGTTGTTGTTGCTGTCCCGCTGCTTACTTGACCCACAATAGACACCGATGACAACAAAAAGGTTACTAAGTCATTTCGCTTGACATTTTTTATTTTCCTAATTTTTTTTAAATTGTGAGGAAATAAATATACAATTCAAATTTAAATATTCAAATATCAATTTGTGAATTGATACTTATGCTGGGATTTATTGAAATATTATTAATTTATTTCTTTTAAAAAAATCATTAAATTTTAAGACTATATTAACATGATCATTTTATGTAAAAACAATTTTTTTTTATGATTATAAAAAATAAAATAGATCCATAACTGTATTAAATACACTTGTAACAAATTTCTTCGTACATTACTAAGCTTCAGTCAGACTCGTTCTCACTTTACATCTTTTACACCCTGCATTACTTTCTCATTTATTATCACAGCTTACACAATGTCTTGCTAAACATTGTAAAATTACAAATTTGACCTACATTGGACCGAGCACAATTTTTTGGGTGGAAAGATACCCGACGACTCTTTACCGTAGTTATCTTTTTTATTTGGACATAGTTCTTTATTGATAGCAACGCCCTACGAATTTTAATGCATTAATTTTCCCCTCTCAATCCCTCTGTTACTTCAATAAACTGCTTCAATACAAAACATAAGAAAGTGACGAATGAGATCGACTAATTGATACCTTTTAAAAAATATATTTGCATCTATCAAAAAAATTTTGACTTAGGTATGGGTATATTAAATGATAATAGTTCCAGCTTAACCTAATTTAACTTAAATATTTGATCTATCTAAATCTAAATCTAAATCGATTATAAGCTATATAATTTATTTGTTAATTTTTAAAATAGTTATTTAAAAGTTTTCAATTTTAATTCCGTTTAACTTAATGCAAAATTTACTTTGTGTGGACTGATTCTAGTTAACGTTAATTAAAGTAAATATATAAATAAATAAACTCTTAGCTCTTTTATTTATAGAGTATATTTAAAGCCCAAACCTCATGACAATGTAAACAAAAACAACAGCACAATACTACGTATATTGTGATTATCATTGCTGTAAATTGTTTTTGTTGTTTGATGATCGAAAGTTTTCGGCATTCTTTGTAAGCGCGGAAGTTCGAAACGCGTCGCCGGGTTTCGGTTTCAGTTTTGGATTCAGTTTTAGTCGGGCCCTCGACGAACACCGTTCAACTTGACCAGAAAGTGAAGACACCACAAAAAATTCAAAATACACCTGGAACTTAAAAATAACCTGCAATTAACTAAACGGATTTCACTTTGTGCATTGATATTGACAGTGAAGTTTAATTAAATAATAATAATGGGGCATCGATGGTTGTTGGCATTGGGATTGTGTCTGCTTATAAGTAGGACGCAGGCGCAGCTTATTGGCGGCGAGGAGGATGAGGAGGAGGACGAGGAGGAGGAAGAGGAGAGCATTGAGGATGAAACTGCCGAGGAGAAATTGCAGCGTAAAAACATCAAGCAGGACTCAAACCTAACTGTGGTACGAAGATTAATGACCAAGCAGAGACTGCAACAATTTACACATTTCATCAACAGGATAAATTAATTGCCAAGTATGGCTACCAGGCGGAAGTGCATCATGTGACCACCGAGGATGGCTACATTCTAACAATGCATCGCATAAGGAATCAGGGTGCCCAACCCTTTCTCCTTCAACATGGACTCGTTGATAGCTCAGCGGGTTTTGTTGTCATGGGCCCAAATGTGAGTCTGGGTGAGTGCGTCTGCCACATGTCCAGTGTGATTAATGGCCGGACCAAGTGATTACCACAAATTCCAAACATTCATTCTCCCACAGGCTACTTACTGGCCGACCACAAGTATGACGTCTGGCTGGGAAATGCAAGAGGAAATCGTTATTCCAGAAATCACACAACTCTCGATCCAGATGAATCCAAATTCTGGGATTTCAGTTGGCATGAAATTGGCATGTATGATCTGCCAGCGATGATCGATTATATTCTTAAAACAACTGGCTACAAGAAGCTACAATATGCTGGACATTCTCAGGGTTGCACCGCCTTCTTTGTCATGTGCTCCATGCGACCGTCATATAATGAGAAAGTCATATCCATGCAGGCCATGGCACCGGCGGTTTATGCCAAGGAAACCGAAGATCATCCTTATATACGTGCCATCAGTTTGTACTTCAATGTGAGTAGGAGCAAATTTCTAGAATAATTCCCTATTTCCTATTAGAGTGTTAACAAATAGGAACACAAACCTAGGAATCTTTTATTTAGTAAACTAAAATTAATCAAATATAAATTTTTCGTATTTATATTTATTTATTCGTTTATTACACAAGTCACTACTTAAATATTTTGAATATTAAGGTACAATATTGTTATTATTAATGATAATAAAAGGTATTCACATAGATTAAGGTATCTCATGTAAATTAGGTAAAAATACCGGGTCTAAACATATGAATAAAATTTAGGATATCTGAAACCCAATATGTTTTAATACAATATTTAAATGCAATAAAAGAGAATCCTACTTTTAAATAGCAAATTCAAATAAAATTCAACAAATTAATATTACTTTTCCCTAATATTAACTAGTATATTTGAATATACTCATTCTTCGATTTTAAAAATTTTTGTTTCTTTTCTTTTTTTTGGGATTCGGCCTATATTTTTTGTAATTCTAACCAACTCTCGAATTTTACCAAAAGTATTTTAATATAAAGTTTTGTCTTTACACTTAATAGAGCCTCGTTGGTAGCGCTATCACAGAGATGTTCAATGGAGAATTCAGATTTCTCTGTCGCATGACCGAGGAGACAGAACGACTTTGTATTGAGGCTGTATTTGGCATTGTGGGACGCAATTGGAATGAGTTTAATAGGGTAAGTTTTTACCAAAATACCTAAGAGTTTCAAATGTTGATTTTATTTATATTTTTAGAAAATGTTTCCTGTTGTTCTGGGTCATTATCCCGCCGGTGTGGCGGCCAAGCAGGTGAAGCACTTTATACAGATCATCAAAAGCGGAAGATTTGCGCCTTATAGCTACAGTTCCAATAAGAATATGGTGTTGTATAGGGAGCATTTGCCTCCACGCTATAATCTCAGCCTGGTGACGGTGCCAACATTTGTGTATTATTCAAGCAATGATTTGCTGTGTCATCCGCACGATGTGGAGTCCATGTGCGACGACTTGGGAAATGTCACTGGGAAATATCTGGTGCCCATGAAGGAGTTTAATCACATGGATTTCCTCTGGGCCATTGATGTGCGAAAGCAGCTTTACAATCGCATGTTGCAAGTGCTGGGCAAGTTGCCACAGGTCAAGGATTCTGATGGTGATAATCTGGTCAGGGATCTGGGCCGTGGGCTAAGACAACGACGAAAACGAGAGCGGGAACAAGGATGAGGATAAGGACGAGGAGAAGTTTCCTTGTAGCAGAATTACGTGTAGAACTTTATATTTGATATTTATTTATTTATTTGCTTTTCTTATGTAGCTTTAAATATAAAATATATATTTGCATAAAATTGTACGAGTTTAAATATGCAAAAGCTGTGTGGGCTTCGACCGGAAACGGAAGTCAAGTGTTGTTTCTTTTGGCAGACAATGACTTGGCCCAGAAACTGTAGTACATTTTTCCAGCAGCATCAACATCAACATCAGCAACAGCAACAAACACATGCAATTCTAAGCAGATTTCCTTAAGGAAAATTTCTATTTTCTTATGCACATGCCATTTTCTCAACAGCAGCTGTTGCTGTCGTTGTTGCTGTTGCTTCTTGTTGTGTTGTGGCTCCTGTTTTCTGACTGACTTCCTAGAGCTGCTTATGCTTTCAGGCCACCATGTCTTGACATTTGCATTTCAGTTTACCCGGCCAACCAACTAACATAAGTGAAAAACTGTGTACAAGGCGTGAAAACTGTGCTTCCATTTAATCCCAAAGTACAAACAATTCAGTTTAAAGTAAAAATCTCTTTTTCTGCTTTAATAAATTTATGGTTTATAATAAAGAAAACAGAGATTACTTAAAATAAAAGTCTGAGGGTGTATTAAAAATTTGGATTATATAAGTTTTAATTAACTGAAAAGACTTTTAAGTATAACTGTTGAAATCTCATCTAAAGTGAGCACTATTTACTGAACTATTCTAATGTTTACTTTATATTTGTTTTAGAAACCCTTATTTTGTTCATAGTTATTTTAAAATATTCTTATCAACTAATTTTAATCTCATTGTAAACGATTGACACTGAGTTGTATTGATGTCTATTAAATGAGTTCTAATTATTTTCAAGTACTAACTATAGCTAAACTATGTTATTGATATAAATCATATTGAATTTCTAATCTCATCACATCAATACAGCTATTTCCGATGACGTTGAAAGGTTAATTTATATAAACAAATTGCGACTATCTGAGAAAAGAATACAAATTTTATAACGAATATCGAATGCTCTAGACGTGCTGCATTGTAATCGAAAAATTATATTTATATTGGGTTTTTTCGAATTTTTTCATGTGAAACGTGTATAAATAAGTATGTGAATCACTTGCTATAATTTATGTAAATGATGGGAAACTTTTGTGATCTATTGTGTTCTCTTTTAAGACAACAAAACCAAAATAGTTCTCTTTTTATGTTTTTACTGCTAGACTTCTTTTAAAAAGTTTTAATGTGTGTTTTAGAAATCAGAGTTTCTGAGAGTGTTTAAAATAATTAAAACTATTAAAATCAATTAAAATGCCTGTTTAATTGACTTATGTTTAAAATACATAATGAAATCAATTATTAAATCAATTAGCAATTATAATTTGTGTTTTATTCCAGCCAACCCAAAAAACAAACATTTTCATAAAAGGAAAGAGATTAATCGATAACTAGAATTCTCACTTTAGCCGAATAATAATACTCTTTTAAATGATGCCAGTCATAAGGTAGGAGTAAATTCAAGTACTCCCAAATCTGATTTCGCTTAAGATCGATTGTATCTGTTAGATCATCCGTCTCGTATTGCTTAGAGTATAATTCACTTGAATTGTAGACAATGTGTAATATTTAAATGATGATAAATGTCTTATTATTGTTTATGGCCAGTGTGGTTGTTGTGGTTGATGTTACCTCTCTCCGTGGGTTAATTATCAGAATTCTACTCCGTCTGACCCGACATCGATCCCGGTTTTCAAAACGAGACTTGCGTTTTGTATTTGCTTGCTAAACGTCTCATTGCCCGGTTCCCAGTTTCACTTTGTTTGTTTGATTGTATTTGGTGTTTTTTTTTAAATTTTTTTTTTTAATATTTTTTTTTTATTATTTTTGCATTTTGTTTTTAGTTTAGATTTGTGTACATTTTGCTGCGGCTTCTTATAAAAGCGGAACGTTCTCTTAGAGTCGCAGTCAGTCGGTAGCTAAAGTTCCGATGAGATTGTTTATTGTGCTCAGTGTTTGTGTGGCTCTTGCCTCGGCAGGTGGCTACGGTGGTGGCGGTGGTGGTGCCAGTTCCTCGGCCACTGCATCCGCGTCGGCTAGTTCCGGTGCCGATGCTGGCGGTAAATATGGTGATGGCGGAGGCTTTGGTGGCGGCGGCCATGGCGGCGGTGGAGGCTTGGGCGGAGGCGGTGGCCTGGGATTGGGACTAGGCGGCGGCCTGGGTCTGGGAGGTGGCCTCGGTGGCGGTCTCGGTGGTGGCAAACATGGCGGCGGCGGAGGCGGCTCTGGTCTTGGATTGGATCTAGGAGGCGGTGGTGGAGGTGGCGGATTTGGCGGTGCCGGAGGCGGTGCTTCATCTTCTGCAGGCTCTAGTGCAGGCGCTGGTGGTCATGGAGGAGGTGGTTTAATTGGCAGTGGTGGCCATGGAGGCGGTGGCTCTGTCGGCGGCGGCCATGGAGGCGGCGGTTTCGGAGGCGGAGGTCTTGGAGGCGGTGGTTTCGGCGGTGGATCAGCAGGCGGCGGCCATGGAGGCGGTGGTTTTGGTGGCGGATCAGCAGGCGGCGGCCATGGAGGCGGCGGATACGGTGGAGGATCAGCAGGTGGTGGCCATGGAGGCGGCGGTTTTGGAGGCGGTGGCCTTGGAGGCGGTGGTCATGGAAGCGGTGGTCATGGAGGTGGCGGACACGGAGGCGGCGGTTTCGGAGGCGGAGGCCTTGGAGGTGGTGGTTTCGGCGGTGGATCAGCAGGCGGTGGCCACGGAGGCGGTGGCCATGGAGGCGGTGGCCATGGAGGCGGTAGTTTCGGTGGCGGATCTGCCGGCGGTGGCCATGGAGGCGGTGGCTATGGAGGCGGTGGCCATGGAGGCGGTGGCTTCGCTGTAGGCTCTGCTGGAGCAGGAAGCGGTGGACATGGCGCCGGCATTGGTGGACCATTCATTGGCGGAGGCCCAGGACTTGGAGCCGGACTTGGAGGTGGCATTGGAGGTGGTAAACATGGCGGTGGTGGCTACGGAGGCGGTGGCAAACACGGCGGTGGTGGCGGCGGCGGCTTTGGAGGTGGCGGACACGGAGGCGGCGGACACGGAGGCGGCGGTCATGGTGGCGGAGGCTATGGTGGTGGCGGCTACGGCAAGGGTGGTGCCAGTTCCTCAGCATCCGCCTCCGCAACTGCCTCTGCAGGCAGCTATGGCCGTTAGTTTTAAGCTCCAACCTCTTAATAGCTTCTAAATTTACACAATAATCCATGTTCAAAAAGGAAAGAGTATTCCCAAGTCTATAAGATTAAACCAATAAAGTTTTTTGTAATAAACCAATGCTTTTATATCTGTTTTATGGCTTGGTAGCGCAGAGAACTATGGAACCACAATTACCTGAACTAATAAAGCTGTTTATTTGTTTAGAAACAGCCAAACAAGATAATATTATTAATAAGTTGAGTCAAGATGATATCGGATCACTTAAGGTACCTTATTCCGATATTGACTTTGAAAAAGTTTGAATATATCGTTTTATAAAAGACAAAGAATAATAGAAGGTAGATTAATGAAATACGTGTACTAATTAAAATGGTATATATCTAGTTTGGATAAAGGTAATGCCCAATTTGTGATGTATTATAGAAAAATTTTGAAATAATATAGGACTTTATGTAGAGTATTTGGTAAATCGAGTTCCCACATTTTAATTGGCACCAAGTTTTATTAACTAGCTTTGGGTTATTAAATTTTTTTCCTGATCGAATAAATTGCAATTTCAAGATAGCATATCATAACAGATGCTATAAGTAGGTAATAAAAGAGTTGCTCTTTAATTTCATTAAGTGGAATTTCGTCATAAAACTGCGACAGCTGACAGTCAGTCGTTATAAGTGTGCTCGGTGAATATTTCATAACTTGGCTTAAAAAAGGTGGAAAAGTTTTCATCTCCGTCTGAGTCTGAAAGTCACGTGTTGTCCTTGAGGTAAAGGCTTTGCATATGTAAGTGGCAAGCGGCAACATTATCAGATTTATGCAAAGAACTTTTAGTTTCTTGCAATTCGTTGGCAAAGTTTTGCTCAAATGAATGGTGCATAAGGAAAGGGAGCGGGGGAGAGAGCACTTAAAGGGTCTGAAGACATTGATAACATACTTGGTCATATAAATCTTTGAAATGGCGCTGGAAATGCAACCACGACTCAATTGCAGTCTATGTGGCATTTACCAAACATTTATCATTAGGGGCAAAGTTTGCACGCTGGGGCAATTTAACTATTGCAAATTGTTGCACACACACAATGCAGCGCGTCGCGGCGGCAACAACTAGCAACAAATTGAAATCTTAAGCAAACTTTTGTGCCTTGCCTCAAAGTGCAGTTTTATTGCCCAGCAACTGGCGGGTATTCCGGACATCCCAGACATCCCATTCAGAGCTAAAGAGACAGAAAGCGAGAGAGAGAGAGAGAGAGAGAGAGAGAGAGAGAGAGAGAGAGAGAGAGAGAGAGAGAGAGAGAGAGAGATCAGAAGACAGCTTGGAGCAGCAGCTGTTCAACTTGTCGGACAACGTCTGCTCCAAACAGCCATTGGCAATAAACTCAGACCAATTTGCACAAGGACAATGAACCCCTGTGGTGCACTTGGCAGCATAAAACGGAAGTGCACCACGCAATGGCAATGGCATTGGCAGAGGGCTAACTGCAGCCTTAACTTCACTGCCCCCTTTAGGCCATCAAATTGTACAGCAGCTCCTGCTGTTCCTGTTGCCATTGCTGGCGGCTTGCCACACTGTCGACTGCTGCTGTTGCTGCCACTTTGTGTAGCTGGTTGCTTGTTGCTGTTGCCATTTGTATGATTGCAACAATTGTTGTTGCTGCCACTGCCACGGTTGCAGCTTTGCATTGTTGTCGAATTGACATAATGGCAATTCTTTGTTTGCTACAATTTATGTTAGCTCATAAAATAAATGTAAATGTAAATGCAATTTTCGATAGGTCCCTGTCTTTCCAATAACTTTTTATATTCCGCAATTTTATTTAATTTTAATTTATTTATTAGATTAAATGATAAAATGTATTTATATGAATATTCTAATTTTAAAATCGAAATTAAACCGTAAATACATACAATGTATTCAGAAATTTAAGTACATTTTAAATTAATTACATTAATAATAAAAAAAATAGATTCACTCACTTAATTTGTTTTAGATACTATCAGGTTCCAGAAATCTCTAGGTATTTTGAAGAGAAATGTTTTTGAAAACAAACGTTTAAAATGTTGGCGTTCCTAAAATGTAAGACATTAAATATTTTCGAACATATTTTCTTAAAACATTTATTTGTTTTAAAGATACTTTAGTTCAATTAAATAAATATTTAATTTTGTTATATATTTGTTTTATAAATATTAAAATAAAATAGATAATTAAACGAAAACGTTCAGGTTATAAAACTTGTTTTTATTTTTCCATTGTCAAAGATTTATTTTATTGTCAACGATTTCACTTTGAATAAAAGCGAAACAGCTAAGAAACTCAATTTCAATAAACTGGTGCAGCCTAAAAGTATGCAATTGTTTTTGGCATACGGCTGGCAATATCAGAATTTTAATTAAAATTAAATAATTCAAAAGTGAATCGCCAAACGCGTCTAACGTATGATGGCGCTTTGTTTATTAGCCCATCGACAGAATAATTGAATAGTTTGTTCCGCTGCCAAATAAGCGGATAATTCAATTGAATTGCACTGTCGATTGAGGGACAAACTAAAACTCTAAAATGGCTAATAACAATATACGCTATTCTATATACAAAATGTTGCTTTTTGTTCCATATTTTGACTCTGCTACCGTTTAGTTTACCTAACTAAGAGGGCCTTCATTTGTCTGGCATTCTGTTCGTTGGCAACCAGTGGTTTCCCTGGTGGCTAATGTCAAATTAAATAACATCAATTAGTAATTCGATTCAATGCAGTTCATTATGAATCTCAACGTATTCAGACCTAAATTTTTAAGTTTAGTATTAAAATGTTAAATTTACATTTGATTTAAAAATTCGTTTAACGCTCGTACAAAATGTCGTGTAATTTTGATGAAAAAAGTAATGTATTTTATATCCGAAATGAGTGCTGCATAATTCTTCCCTATAAAATGATGTTTTGAAAAATAGGCTTTGTTGTTGGTCATTATTAAGCTATATAAATATATATGTATTTTTCTCCTGTTGTGGATTTAAAAAATTTTTTTTTAAGAAAAAATACAAATTCGTTCCTTAAAATCAAATTGTTAACTGACATAACTATTCAATTTTTACAACGCAATTTTACTAATAACATCATAAATCAAATTATGT
This sequence comes from Drosophila falleni, assembly GCA_035045575.1. NCBI lineage: Eukaryota > Metazoa > Arthropoda > Insecta > Diptera > Drosophilidae > Drosophila > Drosophila falleni. The sequence continues at coordinate 1,764,920 of JAWNOV010000181.1, read as the reverse complement.
TGTACTTAGAGATCAATAAAAACTGATGCGCAATACATAATATATATGAATATGACTACAGGCTTATATAAAAAAGCGAACCCGGCCAAAGATAAAAAATAAAGCACAATTAATTTAGCAATATAAACAATGCAAAAAATAGATAAAAGCAAAAACAAAAAGACGATAGCTCAACCGGTTTTTCTATGAAACAAATTATGTGAGCTCGAATATGCTGATATTTGTTTGTCCGCCTGCATAAATAAATATGTAGATAGACAGACTGGCAGATGGAATAGAGAGGGACATTTGGACAGCCTTTAGGCAAAAAAGAAACGGTGAAATTAGCTTGAGTTTTGATTATACTTTAGTTTTATTTCAATTCGTATAAACATTCGAATTAAGTGTATTTATTATTCAGTTTTGTTTAATAACCCTGGTTATGTGAGCAAACAGTTCACATATTTGAGAGTCCGCGACATTGGATATCTTCCGGCGGACTTCCCCTTCAATTGGGTGTTAATTGCGTGTTCGACACGTTGTCGACAAATAAATGTTTATCTAACATTTAACCAAAACTTTACCATTATCAATTTTCATAATAATATTTTCATACATTTGTGATATGGAAAACCCCAGTCGCGATGATATTGATGAGTCGCACTTGAATAGATCTTGAACTTGGGTACATTGTTGTGATAAGTTAAATAGCATTTGCGCCGTGACGACATTGAAACTAGTTTGACCAGTTAATTGTGTTCTGGAATAATTTATATTAGCAGTTCACATAGACATTTGTTAATTAACAGTTGCATAATAAACATTTTAAGTATTAATTGCACATATTAAATTGCAGTCTCCATTTTTATATTTAATTAAATTATATATGATATATATATTATTATATATCAATTCTTCGATACTATTGGCTATCAACTTATCACTCTCTATATCTTTCTCTCTTTTTCTTTAAATAATAATCGTTATTTTAATTAGCAATAAATAATGTGGAATAAATTGATACTTTGTCAATTTGTACGTGTTTTGTGATTTCACTTTAAATATTTTTCGTAGCTACAGTTAAGTTAATTCTAGTATTACTGTAAAGTTATATACTGCATATAGATCGAGTATGAATGAGTCAACTTAATGGAAAGATATTTAATGTTTAAGGGAAAATGCATTTTTAAATTTGGATTTTTATTTAAAAAACACGAAACACAGTGCTAGATAATACAATTAATTACCTATCACTAAACTACAATTTGCTAACCTACAGATTAATTTACTGTATCATAGCATATATTACAGAAATAATTTATAATTATTAAAATATATTGAGTACTATTTGCGTTGTCCCTTTCTCTTGTATTTACAAGATGTATACTTTTATTTACGCTTCGTTAGTTGTCAAATAAAATTAATTGGTTTTTATATATATTGCTGTTATAGTTTGTATATGATTCAGACTTTTTTGTTTGTTTTGTAACGACGCCATCGAAACCGCTTTTTGAGCCAAATAGGGGCGAATAAACTCTTCAAGATGAACATGTTAGTTGTTTAGAATATCAAAATGGCAAATACGAGATCATTGCTGTTTTGCTGAATATACAAGAAGGGGAAGGGCATAGAGTAAAGTAGGAAGACCAGATCATCTTATAATCATAATAAAAAACAATATTCAAAACATTCCCATTTGGATTGGAGTTTATAAGTATAGACAACAGACTAATAATACCATTATGTTGTATATAATTATGAGTATGAAGCTCTTAAGTTGTTTTCGGATGGGGATTCACCCGGTCAAGTGACAAACGAAAGCCGATGATCGTCTTATTCAAAATAATGATGATGTTATTAATGAAGCCGAAGTTGATAATTAGAAATAAAAGCAACGAAAACCGGTAAATGGTTTTGAGATGCCGAACTTAGATCGGGATTCCATTTTATCACAGCCAAGAGAGACTAGAAAGATTGCTCTACGTTCGTACGCACCTTGTATAAATAGTTTGGGAGGTTGTGTATAGATCCATCAGTTGATCTGTTACCTGCTTTGAGTCTACAACACATTTTTATCGATCAATCCGAATAATATGAAGACTTTCATTGTGCTTGCTCTGTTGTTTGCCGTCGCGGCGGCTTCGCCACAATTTGGTGGTAGACCATATTTCGGTGGTGGTGGATTTGGTGGTAACCCATACGGTGGTGGTGGATTTGGTGGACGTCCTGGACTCGGCGGTGGCGGCTTAGGCGGTAACCCATACGGTGGTGGTGGATTTGGACGTCCTGGATTCGGCGGTGGCGGCTTTGGCGGTAACCAATACGGTGGTGGTGGATTTAGACGTCCTGGATTTGGCTTTGGCGGTAACCCATACGGCGGCGGCGGCAATGGTGCTGCCTCTGCTTCAGCTTCGTCCAGTGCATCAGCCGCTGGTGGTGGTGGACATGGTGGTGGTGCCGCATCAGCTTCATCGTCTGCCTCAGCTTCTGCTACAGGTGGCCGGCGGCTTCCGTGGCTAAACTACCTGAATCGGCGCCTGGTGCACCGATGCGAGATTACAAAAAATTAAGTTTAATTATTAAAAAAGTCTGAAAAATTAAAAAAAAATCAAAAAAAATAAGAAATTTTAAGTTTTTTTATTGTTATTGTAGCTTAAAATTAAACAAAAGTTATCGCTTATCGTGCTGGATGAGTATAGTGACTGACTTTCGGTTTATATTTCAGGTTAATTTATATTGTTGTGAATGAGTAACTATTCATATTCAGTGAGGGATGTATAAGAAGCCCGTTAAATTCGGCATATATGTGAGAATAACAATAAAAATATTCGCACATACGAATTTCAGTCGCTGTTTAGGGAACTTACACTCTTTAATCTAAAAGAATATACGACGTTTCAATCTTCTACAGGTAAAATTGATGGCGAAAGAGAATTTTGACAAAGCTTAAAAGATGATATTATTATTCTATTAATAAAATAATTAATAACAAATAACAAACATATAAACTCCATTATAATGGATTTTTACATTTGTTATTTTGTATTAATTGCAAACTAAATCGAAAACATTCTTGCATTTGTTGTTTACAAACAGTGGATCATAAAAAAAATAGAGCTTAGATTTCTTATTCGTATACATCGTTCAGATATTTTATACATACAGATTGAATTCAAATTCAATATGTTATTTAAAACAAACTCATTCTGAATTCCGCATTCAAACATTTTTCGCAAAATTTTGCGTTGCATATTTTTGGGATACTAATTAAATTATACTATATTTTTCTAATATATTTTTGACGAACCAAAAAGTATACTCTTTGCTTTTTCATTATATCATAAATATGCCTAAGATCTTATAATTTAAATTGATAATGAGGCTGCTAATGAAAAGAAAACCGGTTAATGATTATCAAAGCTATTAACTCTTCAAGATAAACAATCTAAGGGCCTAAAAAAATTGTCTCATTTGGCTCTTTGAACTAGTTTTTCTAGACGGTTCATTGAAGCAAATACATTAGTCCCATTAATTAAACAATTTTACTTTCATTATTTAAGATTATCATCAGTTTCTATGATTTTCAATTACAATTTGTTTATTAATTTTTTTTCTAATTTAGAATATTTAAGACTTGCTAGAAAATCGAATGAAGAGAAAACTATCAGGAACAAGGGGCACGTCTAATAGTGTGGAATCAATAAAGATGATGATGCTAATGATCAAACCGGTTAAAGCGACTGTTAGATAGGGTGTATGGTATAGGACACATGACGTGTGCGTTGTTTTTTGTTTATGGGCCAACTAATTGATAATACTAATTTGCTTTGTGTGATCATTTAGCGTCTCATATTGTTGCTGTTGCGTGTTTCTATTGTTGTTGTTAGTTGATGAATAAAATTTTCAGTTTGTGACGTGGAACAAACTAATAAAACCTTAGAATTGTTTGTGTGTTTTGGTATATCACCAAAATGTGATGATAATCTTTTTTCTTACAATGTTTCTCGCTCTCTCTCTCTCCTTGTCTGTCTCTTGCTCTTTCTTTGTCTAATAACTGGTTGATGGGGGAGTCTGGGCAGATTAGACCTGGGCTAGATTTGTATAAAAGCAGCCGCTGGTCAGTCGTAACGTTAAGTTTGTCAAGTCAACTCAAAGCTTAACTATGAAACTGTTTATCGCTCTCGCACTCCTGGTGGCTGTTGCCTCTGCGGCTCCTCAGTTCAACGATGGAGGCGCTAATGCCAACGCCGGAGCCAGTGCTGCCGCTCAAGGTGGAGGTGGACTTGGCCCTGGATTCGGCGGTGGCCCTGGAGGTGGACGTAGAGGAGGTGGAATCCACGGCGGTCGCCCTGGCGGTGGCGCTGGATACAACGGTAATCCTGGATTCAGCCCATACAACGTTGGCCCCGGCGCTGGATTCGGCGGTAGCTCTGCTACTGCAAGCGCATCTGCTAGTGCAAGTGCCAATAGTAATGGTAATCGGGGTGGTGGAAATGCCAGCGCTTCATCGACTGCCACAGCTTCTGCTAACAACAACCAAGTCCGTGGCTAAGCTACGTGAACCGGCGCCTGGTGCACCGATGCGAGATTACAAAAAAATATGAAATTATGACAATATTAAAAAATAAAATCAAAAATAAGAAATTTAAAATTTGGTTTATTGTTTTTGTAGCTGACTATATCGACTGACTTTAGGTTAATATTTCAGGTTTATTTATATTGTTGTGTATGAGAAACTATTCATATTCAGTCCGTTAAATTCGTCGTATATGTGAGAATAGCAATAAAAATATTCGCACATGCGAACCCAGTCGATGATTAGGCTCTGGATTTGGCGGTAATGGAGAAGGATTCAGCGGTCGCCCTGGAGGAGGAGGTCGACGCGGTAACAATGGATTCGGCGGTGGATTCGGTGGCAACAGCGGTGGCACTGCTACTGCAACCGCAACTTCCAGTGCTATTGCCAATGGTAAAGGTGGTGGTGGAAGTGCCAGCGCTTCATCGTCTGCAGTTGCAAACACCCCAAGTCGTGGTGGCTTCCCCGGTTAAGTCCCACTATGAAACCTCATATTTGTAAATCAATTGAATAAAAATCGAGTGCCAATAAAAAATTGTTATAAAATTTTTATATTACAATATACTTTCTATATATCCTTTGATTTTATTGACTTTAAAGCTGTGAAACAACGCAAAACATTTGATATTCACATAATTTGTGATACTCTTGTATATTGAAAAGGATAGCATTTTAGAGTGCTCGACTTAGGAATACCCCGTAAGCTAGTTGAAAAAAGAGTCACACTTCCATTTAGACACTTTTATCGCTGCTATTTGATATGGAAATTTGTTTACTAAAGCTGAAGACTGTTAAATTAAAGTGGACTACAATTTTGGCAATGTGATTAAAAAATCGAAAATTACTCAAAAAAGCTCAAAAGCATGTCTTGAATTGGCGTCCATTATATGTTAATGAAATTTTATTTGTTCAATATTTTTGATATCCAATTTTAATTTTATCTTTCATAACTGTTATCAATAAATTAGTCAATGTGATGTAACACTTTAAGTATTTTCTTATTACGAATCAATTTAATAAATTTGACTATGAGGTTTTGTTTTCAAAATTGCGGAAGAGCTTCGTATAGAGTTTTGTGTGTAGATCTTGTAAGGTTCCCAAAATCACCAAATTACAGGAAAAACCGGTGATACAGCTTCAAACAAAATGTGCCAATCATTTAAGAATAATAAATAGTATATATACGAACATGGGTATTTTGTTAGCATTATGTCTTCTGTTATTACTTAAAAATAAATACATTTTGAAAGATGCCAATTAGCATCTAGCGTCTATTATAAGGAGAGAAATCTGAAATATCCGACAGATACATATATTAATATGTCATTATGTAGAATCCAGTTTGGAGAAACCTAACATGAGTCCAGCTCATGTTAATATTTGAAGATTTGCACACACACACATAATCTCCAGAGTTCCCAATAATTTGACTAGTTTGGAATCGTAATCAAAGTTATAATTTATGTCATAATTCAGTGAACAAATGTTTTGCCTGCTTTTCATGTATGCTAATTGGTTATTCGTTTATTATATGAAACTTTTTTGCTGGGTATTTCAACTATGTCATGAAATGGGACACTTTAAACAGAGTTTATAGTGCAAATCACAAAGCTGAGCTTTATCAAAAAATTAAATAATTTCGACGGCTTAGAAAAGAGTATTAGATTTTCGGTTAAACGAACCTCTAACCGTAATGATGTTGTCTGGTTTACGTCTGGTTTGCGTCAAATTTTGTTTGCTTCCCATTAGGTATTATAAAAACGAAGATCTTGACTACAGATCAATAAGTCGGTTTTGTGATTCCATACAGTTCGGACAAGTATCATCATGAAGGTCTTCGTCGCACTCAGCGTTATTCTCGCTGTGGTCTCCGCTGCTCCAAGGAAACATCACTCTGGCGTGGATGCCACAGCAAATGCCAATGCCCAGGCTGAAGGTGGCACACCTGGGGACTATGGTGAAATCGGCGGATTTGGCAGACAAGGTGAATATGGTGGATATGGCGGACAAGGCGGATATGGTGGATTTGGCGGACAAGGATATGGCGGATATGGCGGACATGGCGGACATGGCGGACATGGCGGACATGGAGGACATGGAGGACATGGCGGACATGGCGGATATGGTGGATTCGGTGGTTTTGGTGGCGGACCAGCCTATGGTGGCAGACCTAATGGTGGATTTGGCGGCTTTGGTGGTGGCGGACCTTATGAATTCCCCGGAGGACCTGGCGGTCCCGGCGGTCCTGGCGGTAATGCAAATGCAGATGCCAATGCCAGTGCTGTAGCTAATGGTGGTGGTTTCGGTGGACCAGGATTTGGTGGTGCAAATGCCAATGCCGATGCAAATGCAAATGCAAATGCGGATGGTTTCGGTGGTCCAGGATTTGGTGGTCCAGGATTTGGTGGTCCAGGATTTGGTGGTGCGAATGCCAATGCTAACTCCAATGCAGTTGCTAACGGTGGTGGATTCGGCGGTTTCGGTGGATCCGCTAATGCCAAAGCTTCTGCTGTCGCCAACTCCTTCTTGAATGGCGGTGGTCTTGCTTCCGCCACATCTAATGCATCCGCATCATCTATTGCCAGAAAGTAATCAAAGAGGCATTTTGTTGATCATAATTTATTAAAAAATAAATATATTTTATGTAAAATACAATATTGTTTTTAATTTTATTTTATTATGAATAAATTATATATTATTATTGACAGACTTAAATTTTGGTTGTTGGTGATGAAAAAAATGTGAATGCCAACGTTTCTTAGTCCAATCATAAATTTAAAAGTCAAATAAAGTTATTCGATTTTAATTTATGTTAAAATATTTTATATATATTAAAATGTTAAACATTTTTTCTGCCAACAAAACAACATATTTAAATTATTTCTTCCACAATTAGAATGATAAATAAACTGAGTTTATTAAACTCCAATGAAATAATATGTTCAGACCTGCATTTTCCTTAAAGTTATTATATTGATATGCCTTAGATCCGTTTATTCATTGTGTAGTTAAATTTTAGCTGAGAGGTGTTTTAAAACTATTAGCATCTAGACTCTTAATGTTGAGAAAGTAACAGACGGAACTGTATTAAGTCTAACATGTTGTCTTCTTAAAAAAGCTACAGGGTAAACAGCGTAGAATAAAAAATATCATAAAGATACCTATTAATATGTATTAATATGTAAGTGGTCTACAACCGGTTTGAGAGAAATTCATGTTTGCCACTAGAGATTCGCACATTTTCATCAGACACCATAATTCGATCCGATTTGAGCAGTCTGTATTCATTATCGGGGCCCTAATGCCAATAAAAATTCAGTTCACAAATGTTTATCTACGTTTTTGATTTTAGTCTATTCATATGTATGCTAATTGATAGCGTCTTCTTTGGTTTGAGTTGTTGTTGTCCTGTTTACCTTTTGGTGTTATAAAAGGTGAGACCATCACCGAAGCTCATTAAGTATCTCGACAGAGTTTGGACAAGCAACATTATGAAGATTGTGATAGTACTCAGCATTATCCTGGCTGTCGCCTTGGCTGCCCCACAAAGAAGACAACCAAACAATGGAGGTGCTGCCACTGCCAATGCAGCTGCTTCTGCCGCCGCTAAGGGATCTGGAGGTGGTTTTGGTCAAGGTGGTGCCAATGCCAATGCTGGCTCCAATGCCGTTGCCAATGGAGGTGGACGCGGTGGTGCCAACGCCAATGCCAACTCTCAAGCCATCGCTGAGTCAGGCAATCGCTCAGGTGGTGCAGCAAATGCAAGTGCCTCTTCAACTTCCATGGCCACATCCAATGGAAACCGTGGTGGTACTGCAAGTGCCTCGGCCAGTTCATCAGCCTCGGCTAAGTCTGGCAAATAAATCTGTTTACTTTGTGATTTTGTCTTTCATAATTTATTAGTTGAATACACTGAAACAAATTTAGAACTATGCGTTTGAATATTGGTTATTTATTTTCGAGATGTTGACTATTTAATAATATTATTTATGCACGCGTGAATAATGTATTTTTTCATACAATAAGATTCCCCTTATTTAGCATATAGTATTCTTATAACTTTTATTTCTCCCAAAATGTATACAAACAAACATTTATTAGCAATAAGGTGTGAGTTTTGATGTTGAAAACTACCAAATAATTCGGAGTTCTCACTAGAAAACTTTCACAGCCCAACTGATTACATTTAAAAATTGAGTCTGCAAATTTGTGCTGAAATCTAATTAAAGGATAAACATTACAATCTTCAGTGTATTGGTATTTAACAGGAAACAAGGTATAAAATCTAAAATTACAATTTATAAACTAGTCAAATTTAATTTAAGATGGGATGATTTCAGATACTGTAATAATTATGTAAATTAATTAGCTGTAACCTTGCCAAATCCTGTTATTTATTTCATTTTAAAAGCTGCGCATGTTTGTTATTAGAATCTTATTCAAATCCAAAATGTTTATTTTGATATTAAGCAAACCTATTGTTTACTAAGATGGTGTTTCCCCGCTAATTATGCAAATTACTTAAGCAAATCTAATCAGTAAATTTCGATACACAAAATATAAAAGGTAAAAGAAAAACAAAATTATTAACCTGTTTTTGGAACGACAGCTGTGGGACAGAATTGCAAATTTCTTTTTAACTGTATTTGTTATTTTTTGATTTTTGCCACCGCACAAATTATTTTAATCAGTTGTCATCTGAGTTGGACTAATTGACTGGTCACACTTGAATCGAAAACTGCTGTCTGAGTTGGAAAAGTACCATAAGATTTGCGTTACTGAAATTTGCATAATGCGTTGATAAAAAATACTGGAGCATTAAGGTTTAAAAACCGGATCTGGATAAGTATTTTTAATTACAAATTATATGATTCATATCATAGAATTGCTTAGGATTTTTAATATTAAATTGAATATTGCACTTATAATAATTTTAATATATTTATATATATTTTAATTTTAGATAGATTTTATCGGTTCATCTCCCGACAAATTCAGAATTATTTTAAACATCGCTGTATTTAGTTTATTCATTTATCTGCTGAATATATCAAACTTTCCTTTCTGTCACGTATGATGTAATATAGTATATATAATATTTTTAAGATATACAAATGTTAATATCAAGGAAAGTTTCTTTTTGTTTAATTGTATTATAGTTGTGACTTCTACAAAACAAAACAATTTTGTACAAAATCATATAATGCGGATAATATAATCAAATGATTTCTTTATTTTCATTTCAATTTAATTTTTATATTTTGATTATATGCTACTTTTAAAAAAAGCGATACTGAGGAAAACAATTTTATTCGTATAAAAAAGAAGTCTACATTGTTGTTATATAAGTTGATATCAAAGTCGATGTGAAACTGTTGAATACAAATATATTCATTATAGAGCTGTTCTTGGAAATTTAAATTTAACCCGAGTGAATAAAATAAAAATTAATACATTATGTATATTTCAATAGCTCGATATTTGCCTGAAAATCGGAAGCCCTCTTTTGTTATTTCCACACAGTAATTTAATATGATCGGTTTAGTTTGATAGAAAAAATTTTATTAAGCTGTTGTGCTAAGAATAGCGTTTATTGGGTTTTTTCCGACATCAGATTAAGGATATTTATTGCCTGCCGTGTCCACCTTGGGCATTGGCAACTGCGCTGGCTACTGCATTGGACTGGGTATTTCCGTATCCGTTTGACTCTGCAGTAGCAGTGGCAGATGCTGAGGCAGATGATCCGCCGCCACCGCCACCGCCACCGTTGTAATGATTACGACCACCACGACCTTGTCCTCCTGGAGCTGCCTGAACGGCGGCCAAGGCGAAGAGCAGGAAAGCGAACAGCACAAAGAACTTCATCGTATAATATTTTGATGATCACTGCAAGATTGTTGCATGCTTTTATACCAATTTCTAAATGCCAGAATGCTACTGATCAGTGAATCGACGGACTGGTTTCATGACATGTTTATGGGGGGAACTTATTATCTAATATTCAAAATTAGTATATAGCACAGCTTCAGTGCATCGATTATATCGATCCAATCGCTTAGCACAATGTTTCTAATTCGAAACTGGTCTCTGACAAATGTAGGAAGTTAAAAGATAGATAGATAAATCTGTGTAGCACACTTTTGGGTGTGGATAATATTGTTGACAAAGTTTCAGTAAAAGCTTTCGCATTACGATTGGTGGTTTAAAGCTTGTATGTTAACACTATTCTACAAAGATTTAAATTTTCAAAAACCTAAAGTCGTTACAATGAAAAATGTAAAAGTGTTCAACTGAGAGATTACATTAAAATAAAAATGACCGAGCGTGCTTGACTAGTAATTTAATTTTACTAAGTGTATATTAAGTAGTTTTGTTGCATACTGTACTAAAAACAGTGCATGTTTACACAAAAGTAATATGGTCTTGTATTTTGCTTAATCCTATTAATCTATCTGTCTTTCCTTCTTTTCATTAGCCTACTAAACAAAGTGTACTACGGAAATTCGAAATGTTTAATCATGTTCAGCTTGTTCCCACATCCATGACTAACTATACAACTATGTACTCGTATATCAGACAACATATTCTCCAGTTAGTCAGCGAATAGCTAGAAAAAAACCCGCATTGGCAAAACCTTCAATAACTTTTCAATATAGCCCGCATTTAACATGCATTTTAGCGCCTTTTGGCCAAGTTCAAATGGAAATAAGTGAATTAATTTTTTTTTTATATTTATTTTATTTATAAAGACGTGATAATCATTGCTAAACCCAAAACCCTCTTGAAAACCCACCTAATCACATACATACTTATATGCTCGCATGCCAACCACATCGATGAATGAATAAGCCGCAATTTGTTGTCGCCAAACCAGATCGATAACTTCAATCGATTTCATGGACCAGTCACCAACCACGTGTCTCCGTCTCAGTCTTCCAGTCTCTCTCTCCCACTCTTTGCTAGTCTACATCGTCGTCTGCTCATGCCGGAACATAAAAGCCCAAAAATGTGTGGCTAATGCCGGTTTTGAACGCAGGTGGGCAGTTGTTGGATTGAATGTTTTGCATTTTCATTTTAAAGTTGCACTAAACTTATATACCCTGTAAGAGCTACAATTTATTCACTCGAAAATTGTCCTTTATTCTCATATCCAAAGAAAGGAGGTTGATAAAATGTATTATGAATTGTTTTTATAATTAGATTTTTTGAAAATGTTGTCCAGGGTATCTACTGTTTTATCACTACAACTTTCTGATTCGTTCATTTTCAAATGATTCATTGCTTCTGTAATTTTTGACATTTCTGCTCTTCAGCCTAATATTTCGATAGTTTCGTTAATTTTTTTTAATAACTACACATTAAATTGCCTTAAGATTCTTTACGAATATCGAAATTTTATTTCGAAATATGAAGTAAATGTAAATCTTTATGGTAAAATTACACAAGTCTCCTGATTAGTTTTTAGTGGTTCGTTAAGTTTCTTAAGATTCGTCAGTAACATCGATATCGGTTTCAAAATAAAATGTTAATTTTGCTGTACATATTACTGGGCTCGGTTAAATATTAAACAAGTTAAGAAGTATTAAATCATAAATAAGGCCTTAACAAGTTTTGCAGTTTCATTGGGTGGCTAGGTTTTTTTTTTGGTGGTTCAGGAAACTAGTTAGTTTGTTTCGTTAAGTGCGTTAATATTAGATATTTAGCATCTTAAGTGCCACAGACTGGTTGCCACACCTCTAAGTAATTTGTATTCAAAGTTTTTTTTTGTTTGTTTACTTCTTTGAAGTCTCTGAAATCTCGGTAGCGCACTTCAGCTTCCACTTTGCCTTACTCAACCCGACTTACGCGGTGGTTCAATATTATGCCACTTTTATTTACAAATGCAAATACCAATACTAATGCAAATGGAACGCCGAACCCATTTTTTTTTTACTTTACGCAAACTGCAAAAAAATCAAATACGAAATGTTTTATTGGAATTCAGTAATTCATGTTTTATTTATAATTTAAAAAAATCGTTTCTCCAGCCTCACAACATTTTACACAATATTATTAATATTTCATTTGCAGTTTTTTTGTTGTGTTTTCAGTTTTATTTTTCTTTCATTTCTTTTGTTTCGGTTTATCACAATATTTTAATATTTAGCTCGATTAGAATTTGAAACTTTCGCTGCTTCTTCGAAAAATTTGATTTGTATGGCAAGTTGACCTTGACAAGGTAATTTTTGGTAATTTGTATGCGATGCGGCTTTAAACGCCATTCGTTCGCACCACCGATGAGTAACCGTAAAGCACCTCAACTCCATCCGAATTAAAGATTCGTTCCACGCGTGGTGCTCTCGTTGCCACAATGGGAATTGCCTCTGTGGTGGTGGTTGTTGTGGTTGTTGTGGTTGTGGTGCTAGTGGTGCTGCTGCTTGTGGTGGTTTCTAAAGCTCTCGTTGTCTCTGGCAGACTGTCAGTTGTTGTCAACAACATTGACTGATGTTTGGGTGGCTCAATTGTGGTTTCTGCTATATCTTCTGTGATGCTTGTGGTGCTGCTGCTTGCCAGAGTTGTGCTGTGGGTTTCGGGAGTATTTGTGGTTGTTGACGTCACAGTGGCTTCAGATGATGACGTCTCTTTTGGTGACTCAGTTGTGGTTTCGTCGATAATTTGGGTGGTGCTGCTTTCTACAGTTGTGGTTGCATCAGGCACCTTAAATGTTGTCATAACAATTGCTTCAAGCATCGATTGGATTTTAGGTTGTGCAATTGTGGTTTCTTCAGCTAACTTGGTGGTGCTGCTGTCCGTACTCGACTCAAGCATTGACTCTTCGGTGGTTGTAGATTCTGGCATGATCTTTGTGGTAATCATATCGGAGTTAATCATGCGCAGCAAATCGACAATATCCATGGGTTTCTCAGTGGTGACTATAGTCGTCTGTGGTGTGGTAATTGTGGTGCTAGTGGTGCTAGTGGTGGTATCTTCTGGTGCTGGCGTTGTCTCCGAAATAGCTTCGTCCGTTGCTTGAGTGGACTCAAGCATTTCATCCAGATTTTGCAGAAATGTGGTTTCATCTGTGAGTGAATCTTCTGTGGCATATTTCTCCACATCCGCCGGAAGTGGTCCACTGGTGAATTTGTACTCCTCCAGTGGAGTATTGGTGGTGCCTTGCTCACTCTGTAATTCGTACTTATCCGTGTTGATATAGAATCCCAGACTGTCCACAGGCGTTACAGTTGCCTCGAATTGTGGCAAGTATGTTGTGGCTTCTATAGATCCATTTGTTTTATCCTCCATCATTTCCAAATCCACATTTTGTCCAGAATAAAAGTTATTTGCCATGCGAATTGTTGTGACTTCCTCTGCAGTTGTTGTTGTTATTGTTGGTGGTGGTGTTGTTGTTGTCTCTATTAGATTTTCCAACAGTTTCTTAGCTGTTGTTTCGTTGAGTTTTCGCTGATGTTCCATTTCAGTTCGTTCCTTTTCCAGCTGTAGCAACACCGACTCCGGCAGGGGTTCCTCCGTGGTTGTTAGTCCATTATCCGGCAGATGGGTAAATTCCGGTATGTTATTCTCGGTGGTTAGAATGAGATCTGAATCCACTTTGATGGTAACCGTGCTTTCATCCAAATTCCCAAATGATGTTGTCTCCTCCTCCATGGTGTTTTCTTTAGCTTTAACTGCTGTCGCTGTGCTTGCTGTCGACGTCTGCAGCAGCAGCAGCAGCAGCGTCAGCAGAAGCAGCGGCGTCGCTGCGACTGCGATCATTGGCATGCGCGGCATTTTTGAATTGGAATGCGAGGGCAGCGACTGTGACAATCGATATGTTGTTGGCAACACTAACAACCAGAGCAATAACAGCGACAACAACAAGAATTATTATTATTATTTTTTTTTATAATAAAAGACTTGTTTGGCGGTCTTTTATAACGTTCACTTTGCCCCCGTTGGCCTTTGATCGTGAAGAGAAAACTTGCTCCTGATTTAAAGTAAGCTTCGTTTCGCTCTCTCTCTCTCTCTCTCTCTCTCTGTCTGTCTCTCTCAGCTGGTTAACTGGTTACTTTGTTAACTGATTCTCTGAATTGGCTGTTTCCGCTCTGGGCCCGCTGTGTGTTGTGTTGTGACTAGTTATGTTTACGGCGAGGAACTAAACCGTTTGCAGTCTCAACGCGCGCTTATAAATCGGCAAAAAACCCACAGATTTTGCACCACACACTTTGAAACGGTTAGCAGAGCCAGCTCTTGTCTCTTAGCCTGGCTTAGACTTTGTCTCTGCCACTCTCCGATTGCTGGTAACTTAGCTGTGTCTGCGTTGCCAACTGTCTTGATTTTTTCGTAGACCTGCAACTGAACTTGAATGAATTACAAGCGTTTTTAGTTACGTCTCTTGTAGTTGTTGTAGTTTTTTTGTGGTTGTTGTTTTGCACACTTGGCCCAGTTTGGCGTCGGGCAAAAACATCTTTTAATAGCGCTTCCCGATCAGTCAATTTCACTTTCAGCGTACTCACCTGTTATTGATTACCTGTCGTTTACAAACCGGCTTAGCTCTTGATACTCATTGTCTTCAGTTACCCAACGATTTGTATTTTGCTCTCCATTTTTCTCTTTCTAAATCTCTGTCTGTCTCTCTTTTATTGATTGCCATTTGATCGTATTCGATTCAAGCATACTTATCAGATTTAATTTACCAAAGTAGCTCTTAACAGTTTTTGATTGTGAGATTATTAATAACTTTACCAAAAGAAAATAAAGTATTATTTGGGTGCGCTTACTCAAAACAGACGCTGAAATTCCCTTAAAATGGGATAGTGCATACAATTCCAGCTGTTGTCTGGCTTTATTTGGAAATTCAACTTATTGCAGTCTCAGCCCTTATGACTCAATCAGCCTTCTATGTACTATATGAACAATCTAGTATGAAATTTCAAAGTGAAAAGTAAAATACCCTGTAGTCAGATTGACTTTTTCTTGTCATTAAAGAATTCTAAACTTCAAAAAATACAGATACTCAACAAATATTTTTACCTCTAATTTATTTTTATTAAATTAAAAGATTATTGACTTAATTCTTTTTAATTTATATAATTATTTTAGCAATAGTAAACATTGACCTTAAATTTGTTACTTCATCGATATAAAAAAAATTCCAAACTCGACAACCTTATTTGACATAAAAAATTAAAATATGTTGATTAATTAACTAAATAAATAATTTATATTTGTTAATTCGAGTAATAAGTAATAAATACTTTAATGAATATTGAAAAGTTAAATGCAGTGTATAATTGAGTTTTAATAGTTTACTTTAATGCGATATTTCCGGAATAGTAACTAATTTGTTATACCCAAGAAAATTCTGAATCAGGCCATATGGCATACTCTATGTAAAGCAATCATATAAAGCTCACATCTAAATAATTTTCCAATTATTTAATCTATAACCTTTAAATTTACAATAAATCTTACCTTGGTAAATAGAGCTTTTTATACTGAGCTTAGTCATAGATTGAAAACTAAATCAAATTCCAGTAATACAAATAATTACAAAGTTCCGGCAACTGTAAAGTTATTTTATTTATATTTTTGTTAGTGAGAACTGAGACTCAGTAGATTTAATTTCTTTGTGAGTTTTCTGTACATAATTGTTTCTTAAATTGCTTTAAAAGTAATTTACAAAGGAGATAAAAAAACACTTTGACTTGTCGAACGACATTCGCTTTTATATCAAGCCTCTTAAAAATGTTATAGATGGAAATCAAAATGAAACTTAAATTTCCATTTCTATTTCTATTTCTATTTCGAATTCCGATTTCATTTACAGTAATTTGTCGGAATTTGCAATGAAGCGACGATAATCGTTAGCCAATAAGCTGCCACGCCCATTGGCGATGGGCATCAGATCAAAGCAACTTAGGTTCGCATATTGAAAATTACATTTTGGCAAAAACAAATTTGCATACGAAGTGTTTCAGCTCAATCTTGGCCTAATGATTTCCCAACTAAGGCCAGAAACTGGGAAACTCATAGAGTGAGGGGAGGAGTTGATGGGCAGAAGAAATTACTTACTTTCATCGAAATGTGGAGCACTTGAAAATGCCAATTGATGATCGGGAAATGGTGCCTGAGGTTACTTCAGGGTACTTAGCTTCAAATTTTTATTTAAATTACATTTTGCTTGAGTAAATTGAAAATGTTTTCGTTGCTTCAACTTTGATTTGGTTGCTACTTAAATGCCTTCCACTTGCCACCTTGCAAGTTTCGTCTCTCTAATGGCTTTGTGCTGTGTGGCGCGCACGTTGCGTATGATTAATATTTTGCTGGCACTTAAAGGCAGTCGCGCTGCCCTGTCAATAAACAATTCATCATTGCCAACAATGCTTGCCAAGTTTTGCATAAATATTTGGAATTATGCGCAACATTTGCAACAATTTTTGGAGGTATCCTTCTTGTTATTCTTCCTTCTTCCTGACTGAACCTAAGCAGCTCCTTCAGTTTAACAAACTAATTTGCTTGCCAGAGTCCTTTTGGACATTTCATAAGTCATATTTATGTTGGACGCCAGCCAAGTGCTAGACATTTCTAAGTATCCTGCCAACGACTGGCTCCTCAATTTAAGTGATTGCTTGTCCTTTTTAGTGCGTCCCTTTCTTTCTTACTGGCTGGCTGCGCATTTTAATGATGTTATTGAAGTTTTTGACGTTGACTAAAAGGTGTTGACTGTATTTACTCGCCAGCTACCTGAGTGATGACAAATACTGTTAGTCTTCAGCCAGGACCTCTTCATTTTGTGCGATTAGGCGTCACCAAAATTTCTTCCTAGCAACTTTTCTCGTTAGTTCTTATCGCGTGGATCGTAAAAATCAACGGCCAGCAAAAATTCAACTTCTCAATGTGCATAGTCATAACACAATTGTATTTACACTGGAAACGCCCCCTTCCCCCTACACACATAAACACATACACACACACACACCCACACATACTCACACACTCTAGAATACGCTCCTGGGCAAAAACATTTTCTCGCATTTCTGGGTGTCAATTTTCCGCTGAGCTCAACAAAAAAACCTACAACACAATGCCGTTGAATAGTTGATAGTTATTACTATTATTATAATAGCGAGTCCTATTGTTGTTGTTAGTTCTGGAATTATTGTTCAAACATTTTCTGTTGAGTTGACACAAAAATTTCCCAAAGTACTTTGCTATTTCCTAATATTTATGGTGTTGGTCAAGTTATAATGGACAGTTTTGGTCAGTTATATGGTCAGATATCAGCTAATTATGGGAAAGAAGAGATGATGCTTTTTGCAATTACTTTGATAAAATCGATTTTATTTATCACAAAAAGTTTGTTGAAACCTTCAAAATATTGTATAATTTAGAACATCACGTTATTTAAAATTGCAATTTAACATTTGTTCGTTGAGTTTGAACTAAAACTTTCCAGTAAAATGTTTTCTCATCTCAATTAGCTTAGTTTAAATTTGGGTTGTTTTAGTAAAGTATTAATCAGTATGTGTTAACGAGTGTATATTAGTGTGAATTTAGGAAAATAAAGCCACTGTTAAAAAAATAATTAATAAGAGAAATAGAATTGCTTTGTTTGTAAAGAGACAGAAGGAGATAGATAGACAAAAAAAGATGAAAAATATAATTGATAAATTGGGAAAATATTTTTTAATATTTTTAATTTTCCCATATCCGATTATAAATATGTACAAGTATATTAATCCTTTGCTTCCTCTGCATCAATTGGATAAAAAACAAAAGTCTCTTCAACAATCGATTAAAAAACAATTGCATTCTTTTGAAAACAATGTCCACTCTTGTATTTTGTATTAGCCAGCATCATTGTTTGCCATCAAGTGGCACTTGAGATACAAATACTTGTGCAACAAATTTACCAAACAACTTGAAACTTGCAACTGTTTCTAAAAATGCAATTCACTTGCCACTTGAAAAAGTTTTTCATGTTGGAAAATCGCACAGAAAAAATATACCCGTTTAATTGTAAAAATAATAAATATTCATGTATATATTGTTAAAACTGTTCGGGGGTTGGCTTTTGTTGGTAATTCAATTATCAGGCAATAAGGATAATGCAAAAAGAATGAAAAGTCTGTTGATTGGTTGAGTATGATGGCAGTTCATGAATTTATGGACATTAAGCCCCTTGATTTAAGTGCAACAGTTACAGAAAAGCCATTGTAATTCTGTTGAAGCTTCTGATCAGAGAGTTACAATTCACTGAGTTCAATAAGGAGAATTAAATTGATAAGTTGTTTTTAATTTTTTGTTTTAAGGAATTGAAAAATGTTAAGATTAATATTTTTAGATGAAAGTATTTGCAAATGAGGCACTCTTAAAATTTGTAAAATCTTTAATTTATGATTAAATAAATAATTTTTTCAATTAACTCGACAATGCTTAAAAATAACACTTCTTCTGATTACAGATATATGTAGACATTCTTTAATTTTCGATGCGCTAAAAACTCAAAGTTTATCTTCTGTTCGTTGAAACGTGAATGTTATTTATTGTTTAGCTACTTTCCATTTGTTTAAATGCGAGCAAATTATGATGTTCAGTTGCTGAAATGTATATGTGTTTGTATCTACGCGAAGCACACTCATGTATCTGAATCTATGACGCTAATGACAGCAGACTACAAACTGCAGGAGTCGTCGAAAGAGGTGGTGTTGAGAAAGTGAAAGGGGGGCGATAGAGGCAGGAGTTGTACAATATCATTATATGGCAAACTAAGTCAACAAGAGCTAAAAGCCAAGGCAAGGACTTCTGGCAATATGCCACAGCAAGGACCACTAATTGACTTTAATTATTTTGTTGTACTTAATGCCTTCTTTACGCAGAGCACAGAGAATGGCGAATGTGAACAGCGAGTGAGAAGAACAGAGTATGCTGAAAAGTGAGAGAGAGAGAAAGTGTAGAAGTGAGGGCGTAATAAAGTGAGAGCGGGAAAGCGACATATTAAAGTGAGAGGCAAGGAACACAATGTAAAGAGAAATTCATAGACAACGCAATAGATAAAGAACGACGGCTAAAGAGATAGTTATAGCAAGAGAGCCAGAAAGAGACAGACTGAAATAGCAAAAGAAAAGGAACTAATTTTAAAAGTTATTTAGTAGCAATGCGTCAACATGTGGGTTACCCTGACAACCCTGGAAGCTAAAATAATTAAACTTGAATGTGTGTCAATTGCGAAAAGTGCGACTACAGTTGAACATTTGATTTGCCTTGTTGCAGCCGCAAGAACTTGATGGGATAAATCGATAAATATTCAGATATATAAGAAATGCTAACTTTTAAATTTGCAAATAAAATATAATAAAAGTTAGAGTGGGCCTAAAAAAATAACTACTTTGTACCTAACAAAAAAATCTTACAGATATAACTATGCTCATATGTTATCTGACAGATGTGTCTGAAAGATTCCGCATCAACAAAATATTTTCGATATTTATTTGTTTCTTGCGGTTTGTTTTTATTGTTGAACTTTTCTCGTTTCTCCTCACAATATTACGCAATTTCGGTCTGGAACGGAAGCAATTTGTGTCAGACATCGGATAGTTGTCAACACTGGCAAATACAGACACACACTCACATATACACACACAAAAAACACATACAGAGGCAGTCGTAAAGTCAATATATTTCATTTAGCTGCAGTTGCAATCGGACAGAGTTGCCAGCAGCCCGCAGATAAAACGAAAATGAAAAGAGTTTCGACTTTGTAACATTGCTGTTTGCGTGTTTATTTAACTACAGTGCGCTAGGTAAGTTTGCTTACGGTATTTGACTGTATACGACTTGTATATGGCAACAGTCAAACGAACAAAAGGACAGACGAACAGACAACACATTGCTGCATTTGCCTCGGCGACTCGCAAATGTCACCCAAAGGACAACGACAAATGATGGCAATTCGTTTGCAGCGCAGCTTAAACTTGCCACAGAAATGCGCAACGGTTGCAAGCAGGCAGTAAAGCAGGCGACAGCAACACGACAGGAATACGGTTAAAGACAGCGACTGCCTGTGGCGTCTCCTGATGCGGCAGATCAAATTTTAGCGCTGCCTGTCTAAATGCCTTTCTTTTTAAGTTGCAATTAAATATCTAGCTGTTTGTCCCATTGCCCTATGGGTTTTATTTCAGTTCTACAGCTGTCAAATAGTCACACCGCGCGTGAATTTTCGCGTGCGGTTTAAAACGCGCCGGAATCGTGCGAAAATATTTGTTGCCTACTTTCAGGCTGAATCACATATACTAACCAGAGAATAACACTGTAACCGGTAACGGAACTGTTAACCGAAACTAACCGTTTTATTTTTAGTACCCGAAATGAAACCGTAAAAAAAATTAAATCTCTTTCAAGTACCGGAACCGTAACCGTAACCTTTATTGGTTTTGGTTTGATTCTTTGATATTAACTCACACAAATAAACACGAAATTTTATATGAATTTTACCTAAAACGATATATAAAATTAGACGCAAATTTGAAATTATATTTAGTTAAAATTAATAGGCAGGCTGTCATAATGAACTGCTATTCGCTTATATTAAAAGCAATCGAATTTAAATAATTCATAGATGTAATTTTGTATCACATTAGCCACCAGGGTAACCACAAACTCCAATCAAAAAGGACCTAGTTGGATGCCAAACTAATAAGCGCAATGTTTATTATGTAAGCTAAACGGTGGCATCGACAAAATCGTTCACAAAATGCAATAATTTTCATTTTGATGAGCGTTTATTTTATTGTTAGATTTTGAGTTTTACCCACAAACGACAGTTCATTTCAATTCAATTACCCACTTATTTGGCATCGAAACAAACTCGTCAATTTTTGTTAAATCCTTATTTTTAATTAAACAAAATCTACTTATATTTTGCTTTTTGTTTTTAAATGTCCAAAATAGCAAATCAGTATAAAAAAAGCTCTATAATAATAATCAAAAAAAAAATCTTTAATAAATTCTTCAATAAAAAACTTTAGTTATTATAAACTTAAAATACATTTATTAAAAATACATTAAAATTACAGTTACTCATAAATTTGTACACAAAAAACATAAATAAAACATTTTCGAACTGGGCAGCATATAAAGAACTTAGTGATATGTAAATGGTAAATGGGATATATTGATTTCAGTTGAAGATTTTATTATGGGGCTAAGATACTATTCTTCGTGTCATGCACCAAGCTAATGATATTATGATTGTATTTTGGGCGTGCCTGAGTTGATGTTGTTGCAAGTGTAGTTGCAACGCCATCTCAAACGCTGGGATCAGAGCGTAAGTTGTTAAAATGTCATCACAGTCAAATGAAATTACACAAAAGAGAACCTCGAGAATTTTGCCCCGTTTCTGCTCAATGGACACGTCACGCTCTTACATCCGCATCCGCATCCGCGTCCGAATCCGTGCGAGCTTCCAATGTGGATGTGCTAGTTGTGGCATCCACAATATCCTCCATGGTGACTGTCGTTGGCTGTGTTGATGTCGGTGATGTGGTTAAAGTTACTTCCTGTTCGAGTCTATGCGGCATATGAACATTTGGTGGCAAGTTTGGCTGCAATGTTGCCTGTAACTGTAATTGATGCATCTGCAGATGTTGACGCTGCAGTTGCATGGCCAGATAACTGGCCAAGTTCGCCGTTAACTTGGCCCGATGATTCTCCACGCGCCTTATGTTTCGCACCAGACGATTGTAGACCAACGGCTTAACATCGATGGCCCAAAGGAAGTCCAAGTGATTGAAGCGCTCCATCGGCACCAGATACTTGTCTATCACATTGGGCAACTCTCTGGCCAAGCGATCAACGCCTGTTGTCGACACCAGCAAATCATTTACCGAATAGTATAAGGCAACTGGCACCTTGACTCGCGACAAATCATAATCTGGAGGTGTCATGCGATTGTATTCCAGTTGATTTCTTAAATATCCTCGATCAAATTTACGAAAATGTCCCGACTTCATCAGCTGACCAAAATGTTCGAGTTGTTTAATCGAGGCACCGGAAGGAGTGTGACTCAGCATGACGGGCAGCATCGTCTAAGGAAAGAGTATCATTCAATTAATTACATTCAAATATTCTTGAAAGGCGAAAAAGATAAATAAAAATCAACAAAAAAAAAAACAAGTAGGTACAACCCGTCACAATCCCATCCTCACACGATCGACCAATTGTCCAAGCTATAAGAGGACCGATTCCAAATTGGTCAAGAGCAAAACCCCGAGCACCATATTCGTTTGTCTGATATTCACAAACAAGAAATTTTCCACTGCTCATTACGATTACCGTTCCTAGCAGCTATTATAGTAACCGATCTAACCTATTTGGTCAATGTATAATACCAGCCCGATGCATATCTATCGTGTCTGATATCTCAACAAACAAAAACTTTCCCATACTAACTCATTTTCGATGTACCGTTCCTATGGCAGCTATATGATATGTAACCGATCTAACCAAATTTGGTCAAGATGTAAAATAACAGCCCAGAGCATCATATTCGTTTGGTCTGATATCTCCAAACAAGAAACTTTTCCATACCAAGCTCATTTTCGATGTACCGTTCCTAGGCAGCTATAATATGTAACCGATCTAACCAATTTGGTCAGATGTATAATACCAGCCCGATGCATATCTATCAGTTTGGTCTGATTCTCAACAAACAAGAAACTTTTCCATACTAAAACTTCATTTCGATGTACCGTTCCTATGGCAGCTAATGATAAGTGCACCGATCCAAAAAAAAACAAACTTGATCTGCCTATGGTATCCAGGAACCTACATACCAATTCAAAGTCTCGCTTTATGGTTTTGAGATCGACGCGTCAAACAGACGGACGGACGGACGGACGGACGGACGGACAGACAGACGGACATGGCTCAATCGACTCGGCTGTTGATCCGATCAAGAATATATATACTTTTGGGGTCTGCCACGCCCCCTTCTGCCTGTTACATACATTCTGCCAAACACATAATACCCTTTTTTGCCCATTTTTAATGGGCTCAGGGTATAATAAATAAAATAAAATATTTTCAGAATCAATTTAATGTTAAAAATAATCTGTTATTTCAAAAATGTCAAACGATTTGTAATACTTAAATAAATTGAATAGCTCTAACTTTTCAAAATATGTTTTTTTTTTTTTTGCAAATTCAATTTCATTCAATAAATTTTTTATTTCATTTCTAGTAAAGTGAAATCAAAAACAAGTAGGCGGTTACAGTCGAGCCCGCTCGACAGTAGGATACCCTGAGCCCAGGTCCTCTACACTTAGGTTGAATTTCGACCAATTGTTCCTATGGCAGCTATATGATGTAGTAGACCGATTTTAACCAAATTTGGTCAAGATGCAAAATAACAGCCCAGATGCACCATATATCAGGTTCTGATATCTCAACAACAAGAAATTTTCCATCTAGCTCATTCGATTACCGTCCTATGGCAGCTATTTTATATGTAACCGATTCTACCTATTTTGTCAGATGTATAATACCACCCAGATCATATCTATCGGTTCTGATATCTCCCAAAACTCCCATACTAAACTCATTCGATGTACCGTCCTATGGCACTATATATATGTAACCGATTCTAACCAAATTTCAAGATTAAAATAACAGCCCAGATCATCATATATCAGGTCTGATATCTCACAAACAAGAAACTTCCATACCAAAGCTCATTTTCATACCGTCCTATGGCAGCTATAGATATAGTTAACCGATCTAACCAATTTTGTCAGATGTATAATACCAGCCCAGATGCATATCTATCAGTTTGGTCTGATTCTCAACAAACAAGAAACTTTCCATACTAAAACTCATTTTCGATGTACCGTTCCTATGGCAGCTATATGATAAGGCACCGATCCAAAAATTAAAACAAACTGATCTGCCTAGTATCCAGGAACCTACATACCAAGTTCAAAGTCTCTAGCTTTTATGGTTTTGAGATCGACGCGTTCAAACAGACGGACGGACGGACGGACGGACGGACGGACAGACAGACGGACATGGCTCAATCGACTCGGCTGTTGATCCTGATCAAGAATATATATACTTTTGGGTCTCCACGCCCCCTCTGCCTGTTACATACATTCTGCCAAACACATAATACCCTTGCCCATTTTTAAGGGCTCAGGGTATAATAAGAGTTTTATCTATTTTTCATACCAAAAATTTTAAATTATAAATTATTTTAAAAACTTTAGAATTAAAAAATTGTAGTTTAAGTATAATCTCTTATCTACAAAGAGATAAAATTAGTTTTTAATAAAATTAAAAAAATAATTATTCAATTATTTTTAAAGTCAGAGTCCCAAATTTAATTTAATTTATTATTAACCTATCAGGTAATTCTCATATAAAGAGCTTTTAAGTTGTTTAATTTTCAACTGTACCCAGTTTAAAGCCGTAATTTACGGCTTGTTGACAAATTATGTATACGCCCTGTGCCACCCTCATCTGGTGGCTGGGTCAGATTAGGTCAGAAACGCTCCTAATTAACATGCATTGTCGCCTATTTTGGCGTTTCGCTGTTCAACGTTCAACATTCGCTTGTGTCAGTTAATAATGCACATATTCCCCAACAACAACAACAACAACACTAATAACAAGGGCACTGTGAAGCTAGTCAATGGCATTATAGGTAGATAATAACAACATGCCAGGCTATACACCTGCTTGTTCGTGTTGTGCATGCAATTTAAGCTTCGACGACTCTATTTTGTGGGTCATAATTTCAAATCGAAGCGAGTGTTCAACTTGTGGTCATTTCTGGTCAGCAACTGATAAACTTCCTACGGGATTGACTAAGCCATGTTGTCTTTTAAATGAGAACACTAATGCACTCGAAAGAACTTCGTTATACGGTTATAAAAGGAATGCAAGAATTTTAAGCTTTATAAATTGTTAAATGTTAAATGACTATTTTCTCTAGTAGATTTAAGGAAGTTATTTCTTAACTTGATCAAAATCTTTTTCTGTAAACTATTTACAATTTTTCTGATAAGATAGTTTTGCTCTTAGTTTATTTTTTAATATCTGGCATATTTTTTCTCTTTCTCAATATTTTTTTAAATTAAATTTCTTATTTGGTTTTTTTACTGCACTTTTGATTTTTGGAATAAAATCCATAATAGTATATTTCTAAGTAAATTAAGCAATTTTTTTTATTTTACTAATTGTTTTTTACTTTCCTAAAAAATGTTTCTTAAGATTGTTGTTAACCCATATATATCAAATATTATTAAATAGAATAAAAGCATCCTCATTTGCAAGTTCTACGTAAAAAACCTTAAAGTATTCCCAGAGTTATTGAGATGTTTTGGAACCGTTTAGTTTTTGACTATCACATACAATCTGATCGGCATATAAACAAAGTTAAATCATTAAAGTGGTTACACAAATGAAGTGGCAACTCAATGAAGACAATCACACAATCAGATGCAAAGTTGGCAGCTGGGGCAACAACAAACAGATAGCGTGTGTGTGGCAAAATTTAAATCGTTTGCCGCAAACATTTGTGGCACACACCGCCAGTAGAGGCAAGAGTGTGGCATGTGTGTTATCCCTGCCACATTACCTTGTTCAGCTGTTCGGAATTGTAGCCGGCGACTAAAAACAGGATATTCGAACAGACATCCTGCGTCATGGCATTGTCGTGGCAAACAACCTGACTGTGGTCCACCAGGAATTTGGTGTTCGGCATGAATTCCGTGATGCGCAGCATTCGCGTGGCAGCCTGTAAGCCAGACAAAAAGGAGCACACACTCAGTTGAAATTGGCGAATCGAATTGTAGGCATTGCAAACTCACCGTCAGAAAGTCAAGGAACAGGACGAGGGTGCGAAAGAGGGGACTCTTCATGTCATGAATGTAGGCAATGGGCGCCAGAGCATGCATCGAGGTGATTTTCTGTGAGTAGGCAGGTTGCTCGGAGCACAGAACCCAAAAGATGGCCGTGCCCTGAGAATGGCCAATATAATGGAGCTGCTCGTAGCCAGTTTTACTCAGTATATAGTCAATATTGGCTGGCAGATCGTATTTGCCCATCTCGTGGAATGTAAAGTCCCAAAACTCCTGATAGTCGCTATTTAGACTCGTGTGATTCTTCGAATAGCGATTGCCCCGCGAGTTGCCCATCCAGACATCGTACCCCAGATCAGAGAGCATATAGCCTAGAGTGTAAGTTTAATCAATAAATATTTGGAATAATATTTGTGTATGTACTCACCCAATCCCGACTTGGGACCCATTAGCACCCATGTGGCAGAGGTATCCAGTATGCCATGCATGAGGAGTACAGGTTGTGCTCCCTTCTTTGGTATGCGATGCATTTCCAGTATATATCCATCCTTGGTTACCACTGTATGTGTCTCCGATGGATATCCGTATTTTCGTATTAATTTCGGCTGTTCAAAGAGACCAAACAACGAGGGAGTGAGTAAAAATAAAAGAATTAGTCTGTGGCAAGTGCAAATCATGACAGTGTGAAATTGAGTTGCAGTCACGTCTCCCTCTTTTTCGCTATTCCAATTTGCGGCTCAGGTGTAGGTGCCCCAACTCGGTTTGGACATGGCCAGGCGACAACATCGTCTGGGCTTTAACCACAGCAATTTGGACTAATGAATTTTAATTTGTGGCATCAACAAGTTAAACAAGCGGCAGACACTTGCAGGCGAATGTTCTTGTGACCCTTGAGAAGAATTTCGCCAAATAATTGGTTTGTATTTAATAAACAGCAAATGGAATTTGCGCAATGAAATTTGCTTCAGGTAAAGTATGCAAAATTTCGTAATAAAAAGTGAAATACCCAAATATTAAAGAATATTTATTTATAGATGCGTAATAAAGAACCTTTAATTGAAAATTATATGAAAGTTATGTAATGGCTTAAATATTATTATTTCCCATTTATTAGTTTATTAAACAATTAACGTCTTAACTTACTTAAAAGCCTCTATCTACATATTGATATGCTTCTTGATACATCCATTAATACTTTCATAACTATTTGGATTGCCACGCGCAGCTCGCCATAAAAATTTCTTTATTAACACCGCTTATAAAATAAAGAGCTATGGAAGATAAACTAAAATGCATACTGATGTTAAAAATCAAAAAACTATAAATTATGACGATTTTGTCGATGGCACACACCGCTTTAGAATTTCAGCTGACGTAGTTGACAGTGAAGTCACGTATTACGCATACGCCGTGGATGACAACATACAGACAACGAGTACGAATATGTATAATTTTTCCGGCAGTGCATAATTTTGTGGATGGACTTTAATATTTCGTGATAATTTTGATAAGTTTTTCAATTGTTATACAATCGTTATAGTTGTGCGGGTGCCGAAATAATTGTTGCCTTATAAAACAATAGTTGAAAAATCTATAAACACGCTATTGCACAAATGTGAGAGGCAGAGAGCGAGAAGACATAGAGAGAGAGAGAGAGAGAACAGTTGAATCTGCTTGGCATTTTAATTAACCTTGGCAGCGAATCGAAATAGCCACAACGGTAAGAGAGAGAAGAGAAACAACAACAACAAACACACTCATTTAATAAGTGTTAACAATTGCATTGGCCAACTGACTTTGCCGGCTGGTTGGCCAACATGAGGAAGTGGTACGTTGCCTGAGCCACTGAAATATTTTTTTCCTCTTTTTCATGCTCTTGCCAATGTTGTTTTGGGGCATAAATTAGAGTTTTCTTTTTGGCAATTTCCTAGCGGCAATTGTTATGCAATTTGCTTTGTTTGCTTTGAAAATACAAAGAATAAAAGATTGACCAGAGCTGAGTGCTTTCAACAGCTGGCCCCAATGTTGTACTGACGGCTTTTGTTTTTCTTGGCAAATACCAGCTTGACACACTTATGCGGCCAGCCAAAATGGCGCAGCCAATATTTGTTTAAGCCGCAAGGCGGAGGCGACAATGTAAAATGCGAAAACATATTGCCAAGTTGCAGTCGCATCTTTCAACTCGGGCTATTCCCACAACCGAGCAGCACAGTGACCAGTGTTGTGAAATTCCAAAAAGGTGTTGAAATCTACGCAAATGTGTGGCAATCAAAAACGCAACAACTTGCACTTTGTTCACTTACACGATATTCCTCTGCGGCCTACAGATAAAATCTGCAAATTGCAGCTCATTAATTTTATGGCTTATATAAGCACAATAATTTGCCAGTGTGTGTGAATACTTTTATGTGTTGTTAATCATTTAAAATGAACATTGTTTAGCACTTGCATTTTGGCATTTAGCCAGCCAATTAAATTATATTAATTTTGACAAATTTGTAGAGCTTTAATCTTAGTCAAATGACTTGGAGAAGCTGCTAGGAAATTCCTTGGCACTTCATTGTTTTTTTTTTTTTGATTTATATGCAACAATTTGATTTAGCAAATCATTGTAATTACTAAATCAACTCCAACTGTCGCTTTTTAATTAATAAGATCTTTTTCTGCATCAACAAATTCTCAAGTAATAATTTAAATGCATATGAGGTACTCGTAAAACATTGCACAAAATATTTTAAAATATCTGCTGCTGACACAATTTGACAAATGAAAAATAATTGCAGAAAACTAAAAGATAAATGAAAAAGTAAAGTAAATAAATCAACAGAGTCATAAATGTAGCTAAAACAATAATTAAATCCATGCGAATAAATCAACAAAAAAGAGCTCGATAAATGGAACACTGAGGGAACCTATGTCAATCTGAAAATTATTTGATTTTTTGTTACATACTCGTATATTTACTTAGACGTCTGAATTGTTGTTATTGTTTATTGTTTGTTTGCATATGAATTTTACCGTTCCACTAACTGAACATTTTTTACTGTGTTACTTTTTTTTCATATAGCAATAACTTCATTAGCACCTAATGCATAATCTTTTGGGTTTCAGTCTCATCATGACCCACTAAATAAGAGTGGTTGTCTGTGTGCGTTAGCGTGGTTTGTGTCTCTGCTAATTGCCCATGTGTGTGAGGTGTGGTTGTTAAAGCTTTGTTTGCATTTGCATTTGATTTGATATTGCTGTTGTTGCTTTTGTTGTTGTTGACATTAACGTTGTTGCTGCTGTTATTTGTGTTTTTGTAATTCCAATGCAAATTTTATTTGATGTCAACGTATTTGTATTTTTTTTTTTATATTTACTTATGGCCTGCGCTGTTCATTTGCATAAAACACTTTTGATTTTAATTTTTGGAGTTGCGAACAGTTCGATTCACAGTCACAAGGAAGCCGCACCACTTTTGTTTTCAGTCAATATCAATCCATATGAACACCACTCGATTTGTAACTGACCTTGATATTGACTTGTCGACACTTCAGCACCCAACATAATCATCATCATTATAATTGCCCGGCAGCTCAATTCGAAGCGACTCGTCGCCGTTTCCAACCAGTTTTTCTTATACTTCTTTGCACATACGTTTATATATCGAAGTGTATATGTGTGTTTGGGATTGAGACTTTACCTGGTTTGCATTTGGTTGGTGCGTCTTGTGGCCTGACATCAATTTAATGACATCAAAAACCAAAGGTTAATCACATTTGAACTTTTGCTGCCATTTTTCTATCAATTCGTTTTTAGAGCATAGATAATACTAAAGTTCATACTATCTAAACTTCGTTTTCAATTAAAATCTCTTAAAAAATAAAAAAAAAGACAGACGAAGAAAAGAAATTAAAAAATTTTAATTTTTATTCTTAAACTTTGATCGCAAATTACTTAGCGAATTAAAAACATATTTTTCCGCAATATTATTGTGATTTTATCAAGTTCCCACTTATGACTTAAATGTAGGCTATAGAACTGACAAGTGCTCCTAAAAACTTTTGCACTTAAGTAATCACATTCTGCATTGTTTTCTTTTTGTTTTTGTTTCTGTTTCGTTTATTTTTTTTGCTGCTGTCAATTGAGACACATTTTGCTTGTCGATTTGTCAAACCGACGTAATCAAGTTGATGACAACGATTTACAAATCTTTTGGCGTGCAAAAACAATGCGGAAACTCTTCAAATTCAAATTAAGGCACTGCCAAAGCCCAAAAAGAAAATAAATAAAAATAAACAGACTAAAACTAAAACTGAAGCAAAAACTCAACAAAAGCAAATGCCAATAAGTAAAGCAAAACCTTATGAAAAAAATAAAATGGTATGAATAAAAGAAATAAAAAAAAATGCCTATTGCAATCGCGTTTCCTTATTGTAGTGATGTGTAGAGACGTGAAGAGACTGAGACATGGCATAGGGTCTGGCATTATTCCAGAGTTCCCAAAGATCTGAAATTGCCATCGTTGGCTAACCATTGTAAGTGTTGTTGGGGCACGTGCAACAAGAGCTCCTAACCCATATTTCAAAGTCAGTCAGCCAGTCGACAGGTTAGCCTAATTGCATGTTGATTATTGTTCATGTGTGAGTGTTTGGCGTATGTGTGTGTGTGTTGACAATTTCCAATTTGTTATTGCTGCCATTAAAGGTGTCTCTCCCCTCTCAATGCGACGATTATGCAATTGGCAACGTGCAGAAAATGTTGAAGACTTTTAGTTTGGTTCGGTTTGGTTAACTTTCGGTTCGGTTAGTTTGTTGGCCGCATTTGAAAGCCCAGCCATGACTTTGCATAAGATTCAGTTTCAGTTTTGGCTTCAGTTTCTGTTTTCAGTTTAATATTGTTACTCGGTTGACAATACTCTTGTATCTTTATTTCTTACTATCTCTCTCTTTCTCTCTGTATCTCTCTATCTTTGAGACGCACGTAATTCGCACAATGCACGTTACGTTATCACGTAATAGAATCACCCTCTGTCCACCCATGCTGCACCTCTTTTCCCTCATTCACAATTTAAAAAAAACCACACTTTTTTTTACACTTGTTGGAAATTTGTTGCTGCTTAATCGTGTTGTTAATAATTTGTATTTTATTTGATTTATTTTTGTATTTGCGAGTTTATTGGCTTTGTCAATTTTCGCCTGGTTGTCATTATTAAACATTATCGAAATTGATGGCAATGTTAACCCCACCTTTAAAGGTAATGTGGTAATCTTCAGCATTGTTTACTCTTTGCTATTGCCTTGGCAAACTCATGTTCAAATCCCAAAAAAATAAAATAAACAAAAATTCAAATATTATCTACAATTGTGGGAATGTACAATTTGTCAACAAATGCACGTTTTTCAATTTGTTTGACCTTTGTAAAAAATCCAGTTAATAGGAATCAAAAAACGTCTTTTGCATTTGTAAATAATTATGTGAACTGAAAGTCAAATGAATTAATCTAATTGCAGCCACGTGAACTGGGCCAACAATTGCTGTTTGGCTGGGCTTCAAGGTCAACAGACCTACAAACAATTCTTTATTAATTTAATTAACATTTTAACCAAGAGATGAAGATTATGGATTGCATTTTTCATCCAATTTTCCATACCAATCTCTTGTCAAGGCAAAAGAATAATAAGTATTTATTATATTGACTTTTAATAAAAATTCCTTACCATAGCACTCTTTTTTCTTTTTCAAAACTCCTCCTGGTCAACAATCTGCCTGACGTGATTTCTTTCTTTAAACCTTTGCAATTTTTCTTAAGCCCTATAATTTGTGTTTTAAAGCTCAGTTAGTCACTGGCTAAAAAATTAGCAGCAACACCATAAAAAGCAAATAAAAAATTTGCAACAGCCAAATGTCAAAGTTCGAAATGAATTCGAAAAGTCTGCAGCTGATGGGCTTCACTCACGTTAGGTGATCATAAACGTAAAAAAGTGGCAAAGTGCAAGGGGAAGGGAAAGAACTTGCAACGTGGCAGTTGCATGTTGCCAATAAATTCAGAGCGATTGCTTGACGTGTTTGGACATGATTAGAGCGACTTCTAGTTTGGTTTTATAAAGTTCTGTTAGTAAAAGAAATTTGTCGAAATAGAAGTCAACGAACTGCAGAAAATGAAATACCACAAAAAAATAAAATAAAACAAAGTAATGTGTAAACTTTCTTTTAACGAAGAGCGAGAGGCGAGCACAAGAAAAAAAATGGGAAAAAGTGTAAATTTATTTAACATAGAAAAATTGTTTGAACCAAAATCATAAGAGATCAAGTTGTAGTAGCCACAAAGCGCACAGAGGAAAACTAAACCGGTAACAAAGGTAACAATAACAGCTAACAACTGTTACAATAACAAATGTCAATGCTAACAACTTTGCTGCTAGCTATGAGGTCAGTCAAGGTGTCCACGGTAATTGTCACAGTTGTTTTTACCGTTGTTGTTGTCAGTTTGTTTTATTTTGGGGGCAACTTTGATACTTACCGTTATCAGTGAGGCATCCTCGAGCACATCGGATTTGAGATTACGGCCACCGCCAGCCAAATTGGCATTGCTCGATAGCAACACACTATTCAGGAGATTCTTGAAACTCAACGAACTGTAGCTGAAGGGCGATAAAATGGTGAAGGCGTCGGCGCTGCCGCAGACGAGCAGTGCCCCAAGGCAGTGCAACAGCAGCGCCGCACATGCTCGACAACTTGGCCACATCTCACAGAGCGAGAGAGAGGGAGAGAGATGGAGGAAAAGAGAGAGGGAGAGAGAGAAAGAGGCACACACACACACGGCACTCACTCGACAAATTGGCAATGCAACAGTTGCTTGCAACAAAGCGTAACGATTACGTTGCTTTATAACCCCCCACGAAGAGCTTCACTTTCAACACTTTATTTATTTTAAATATAATATTTTGTATTATTATTATATTTATTTCAGCTTTATCACGCATTCATTATTAAAAAGCAGCTCGATAGTTATTTTTTTGTTATCCTTTATAATATCTAGTTTTTTGCTATATCTGCAATCGCTTTATGAGTTGAATTCACGCACACGCGCTGTTGACGCTACGAGCTGCGAGTTTTACTTGCCAACCGATTCACTGGAGCTTCGTTTCTCAACTGACTCAAACTCTGAGCCCAAGCTGGCAGTCTGGCTTGGTTTGAGCCAGGCCAACAACTCAGCTGTTAGCTCGATGCCAACTTGTTGCAGTCGGATCGAAATCATGTTGTATCTTTGGCTCACGTTGCCTGGGTGATGGATGATACTTCAATTTGGCAAACTCATTCGAAATAACAAGTGCTTTTTTATTTGGCAAAAAAATGGTATCCAAACTGAAACTTAAAGTGTGAAAAAGAAATGAATTCAGTTTGTTTTGTAATTTTCTGCATTCATTGGTTAATTAGTTTCCTAAAAAAATAAATATAATTAATTTAAGCAATATTGAAACTGAGGAGTAGTGCTTACTATGAGATCTTTAGTTATTTAAATTAAAATATGTCTTGATTAGACATATTAAGAGTTTTGGCTCGTTTTATGCAAAGAAAATTAAATACTATATTGTAAATTGAAATATTGTTTTAGATTTGATTTAAAAAAAATAGTGTGAATGCAATAAATAAATGTAATAGTAAAAAATACTATTTATATGTATTTTATTTTTGTAATTATAATTATGTAAATTGCAGTAGTACATTTACATAATGATTATGTTAAATGATTATGTTAAAGCAAGAGTTATTAAACAGTATTAAATAATATGCAACATTCAAAAATTATTGTTTATTTTAATTTTAATTAAAAATATAAAATATACTTTAAACTAGTCGGACCGAGCTACAGTCGAGCATTCTCGACTGTCGGAGACCCCGTACTTACTATGTCAAAAGCTAAGACTGCCAAAAATTCATACTTGATTTTCACCCGAAAACAAAAAAGTTTTTCATGCTAAGACTTGATTTTCACCCGATCGGTCCTATGACGGCTATATGATATAGTGGTCCGATTTGAACCAACTCCGGACAGAATATATATAACTAAGATGAATGCTTATTGTATCAGTTTGGTTACGACATCTCAATAAACAAAAAAGTTTTTCATACTAAAAGTCGATTTTTGACTGCATGGGTCCTATGACAGCTATATGTTATAGTTGTCCGATTTGAACCAACTTTGGACAGGATGTATAAGACCATGTTCGTATGTACATTCTATCAGTTTGGTTACGATATCTCAAAAAACAGAAAACTTTTTCATACTTAGACTTGATTTTCGACCGATCGGTCCTATGACAGCTATATGTTATAGTGGTCCGATTTGAACCAAATTTGGTAAGGATGTACAAAACTAACTCAAATGCATATTCTATAAGTTTGGTTCTGAATCTCATACAAACACAAAAGTTTTTCATACTAGAACTTGATTTTTGACCGTATTGTTCCTATGGGCAGCTATATGATATAGTGGTCCGATTTAAAAAAGAAACAAACTTAACGTGCCTGCAGTATAACAGGAATCCTACATACCAAATTTGGTGTCTACTAGCTTTTCAAATTGCTCTTATAATTTTGGATACTGAAATTTTATTTTTCCATGTATCGTTGCTATGGCAGCTATAGATATAGGGGGCGTGGCCGAATTTTGAAACAAACTTGATCTGCCTGCAGTATAGAGGAACCTACATACCAAGTTTGGTGTCTCTAGCTCTTATAGTCTCTGAGATCTAGGTGTTCAAACAGACAGACAGACGGACACAGACAGACAGACAGACGGACATGGCTCAATCGACTCGGCTATTGATCCTGATCAAGAATATATATACTTTGTGGGGTCTGCCACGCCTCCTTCTGCCTGTTACATACATCCTGCCAAACGCATTATACCCTTTTTTGCCCATTTTTAATGGGCTCAGGGTATAAAAACTACTATATATATGTATTTTATTTTTTGTAATTATAATTATGTAAATTGCAGTAGTAAATTTACATAATGATAATGTTAAATGATTACGTTAAAGCAAGAGCATTTAAACAATATTAAATAATATGCAACATTCAAAAATTATTATTTATTTTAATTAAAAATATACAATATACTTTATAAAA
Organism: Drosophila falleni; assembly: GCA_035045575.1. NCBI lineage: Eukaryota > Metazoa > Arthropoda > Insecta > Diptera > Drosophilidae > Drosophila > Drosophila falleni. The sequence goes on along the minus strand of JAWNOV010000181.1, from coordinate 1,729,409 downwards.
TTAAACTTAAATAAAACAATAATTTTTTTCTCAGTTAATCATAAAAAAAACAAATAAAATCCATGTCTTATTAATTTTAAGATCTTCATGGTCACAAGTGGTATTATTTTAATTATTATATCCATAAAACTGCTGATCTAGTTCAGCTGAAGGAATTATGAGTTAACGGATCGAGCATGTTTGACGCCCCCATGCGACACACACACACACACATATATATATGTATATACACGAGCAGACAGTTGGTTTGTCGGTTGGTTGCTTCGATTATCTCTTAGACTCTACGCAGATCTATTATATTATCAAGTTGTACGTTTGTTTTGTCTGCTGGCGACGTGACGTTAGCCTATGTGGCTGTTGTGTTTATTTTGCTGCAGCGCGTGCCAAGCAAGTTTGCTGCCTAAGTCTTTCGTTTTTCTCTCAGCTCGATTCGTGTGGGTTTTCGGTTCGTGCCGTTAGTCGTTGATACGTTGTTATTGTTGTTATTGTTGTCGTCTTACTGACTCTGTTTCAGTGTTTGGTGTTACGTTTGCTGCCGCTGCCTCCGCTGCCAAGGTAATTGCATTTGCACAAACCACCCGCTCCCTCTCCCGCTCCTGCTCCCGCTCCAGCTTAAGCTGCTCGGCACAATGGCACGCCCCACTGCACCCCAAAGAGCCAGCGACTGTTGAAATGGGTTGAAATGTCCAATTGCCTGACTGTTTACCTGACTGCTTACCTGCATTGCGATTCAGTTGGAGTCGTTTGTTGGGGTAGGCACCTGGTTACGTTTTCATTTTTGGGAATACGAGCAAAATTTCGATGCGTTTTGTTTTTTTACTCTTCATTTTCTTTGTCTCTTGCCAAGCGGACTGAGGCAATCATACGCACTCGCATTCGCATTCAAGACTTCCATTATATGCTCCATTTGTTGGCAAATGGATACGAGTATATTGCAACTTATCAGACACATCTCTGTGTGACGTCGCAACGTGCAACAAAGATTTTGCAATAATAATCATGATTACCATCTTGCTGTTTTTGATGATGATTATTTTCCGGCTACGATCTGTCGTTAACCTTGGTCAGGCCAATTTGTCAGGGCTACACTCAGCTGAATCTCAATGACAAGCCACATAAACATTAATCATAAATTCAATCAGCATTTTTACATGCATTCTTACAACATCCAAGCAAACAATTGCTCAAGGCAACTCAATGCAAGGCAAGTTGCAAATTGCACGTTGCATTGCCCCAGAATGGACAAAGTCTTGCACTTGCACTCATTCCACGCCAAGAATGTCATGAACACGTGCCTCCAATTTGGTGGCCAGGAGCAGGGTCGTCAACTAAAGCGGAATCTTAACTTTGTCGAGGTCCGATTGGCATTTATCGAAACGCCTTATTCTTCAATTTGTAGCCGCAAAAATAATTATTGCTCGCAAAGTGGTTGCAGTTGCATTAACTGTAATTATATTTCATGTTCAAGCCAAGTCGTCTTTTAAATGCTCTGTAAAATAAAGTCTATTTAGTTCTATACAAATATCTGACAATTTTGATGCCTAATTATATTCTAAATCCTTTATTTTTAATTTAAGTTTAAATATTATAAAAACATTTTATTTTGTCACTTAATTCCATCTGTTTAAAATCCGAGTAAGTAAAGATAGAGAATATATGAACTGTCTCTATATAGGGTATTTTATAGTTGAGTTAAATTGTACGTGTTGCTAAGATTCTTGCAACATTTTACGCAGCAACAACTGCCAATAACAATAACACGCAAACTGCCGGTTGGTTTGAATTATTTTTTGTTTTTGTTTTTATTATTTTTGGGCACAGCCAAAACTGTTGCAAATTAATGCCATGACTCAAGGTCAGAAGGCGCAAGTTGTTGTTGCTGCTGCTGTGCGTTGTTGTTGTAACAGATTTATTGTCTGACTGCTTTCTGCTGTGGCAACTTTTGGCTCAGTTGTTTTTGTTCGACGTCTTTTAAGTTCCAGGCTTAAACGCAGCGTGACACTGAAATTATTTGTAAGCGCTAAAGTGTAACAGAGATGGAGGAAAGATAGTGAGAGTGAGAGTGAGAAAGAAAAGAGTGGAGTTGTATGCTTCTCTTTCTTATCAAGTAAATCCTCTCTTGACCTTGTCAGGATGCAAGTTGCACTGCAGTCTTCTGTATGCCTTTTAGCCCGTTGACACACTTTTCGGCCAGGTTACCTCAATATTTATTTGCCAATGTTTATTGTGTTGCTTGAGTGTTAAATTAACAAGCTGAACACGCCTTCTCATAAGCATTAAAAATCACAAACAACTCATGCACAACTGAATAATAATTACAAAGCTGTTGTAATTAAAATTATTAACGATCAACTTAATATTTAATATCTGTGATTAAGTTCGTACTATTAAATTACCTGAGCAACTTATTCTAAAGAAACCAGTAAAAACTTAAGATTTCGACCAACTAATTATTGTATGGGTTGGCGAACAAAATGTCTGCTGTGCTTTGTGTTTAACTCTGTCCCAACTAACTTGGCTTTTGAGCCGCTATTAAAGCGTCGCTTAAGCGTCATTTAATTACCACACTTGCCACATGTTGCGCCTACGCCAACTAAACAACAACTATAATTAAGCGGCAACAGTGGCATCCACAACAACAACAATAACAACAACAACAACAATTAAAGGGGCGTCATCATCATGTGGCCTGTGGCTGCGTAATGCGGTAGTTTCTGTTTTACACTTTCTGTGGCTTTATTATTAACGCGAAGTCAAAAAAGATAAGATGATTATTATATGGCGTGAAGTGTGAGCAAACCGAGCAGCCTCCAATGCGGCGTATACTTAATAATGATTATATAAAACATTTCTAAACTCTGCAAACATTTTGATCAGCTGCTGCAATTGCTGTTGCACTAACTGTCATCAATATTTGGTAAGAAATTCCAAAGCACATGCCAATTTAATGCTAGTTGCATTTTGCAACTGCAGCCACCGAAATGCCAATGAGAAAGGCATCGAGAGGCCTCTCCCATCTTCCAACCACTCTCTTTCCTACACTCTCACTCTCTCACTCTCTTACTCTCTCACTCTCTCACTCTATCTCTCTTTCTTTGTTTAGCACTGTGGCAAATATTATATAAGCATCCAGCCTAGCCGGCGCCGCATTTTTCCTTTCGTGATTCAACCGCAAATGTTTTTTTTCCCAAACCGAACAAAAATCTGCTAATGGTGCAGTAGGCGACATCGAAAGTGGTTTTCGATACTATTTTATTACTGGGTATTACAACTTGCTTATGCGATTTGTTCACGCTCTTAACTAGCTGCTCATGTAACTTCAATTGTCTGCGGTAATTTTGAATGCATTTACCGTATTGTATGACTTTGAAACAAGATTTTAAATAAATATAAAATTAGGGAATTCAATCGCGAACATTTTTACTAATTTATTTAAAATTAAAAAAATTAATAACTTAATTAACTTGTATTTTTCAAGTCAATAACGCAACTAAAAATTCTGTTTTAAATTTATTAAAAATATATTTAATCTGCTAGAGTATTTACATTTCTTTGGTATGCTAAAATTTTTTGACCAACTTTTTTGGCTTAAATGGAAAAAAAAAACTATAGGCAAAAAAGTGCGGGACAAGAGACGGCAACTGAGCCGGTGGCGTTGTTTATGTATTTGGTTTTCTATGCAACAGCAACAGCAACAATTGCAACAACAACAGCACGAACGGGGCTTACCACAAACAACAACAAAAACTATGCGAGATTTGTCATTCAAAACCAACAACAAAATGTTGGTAAATGTGTCATGGAGGCGTTTCATGTTACTGTTGTTGTGTTGTGGATGTTGTTGTTGTTGTTGCTGCTTGTGGCGCGCTCTGTTCCTGTTTATATTTGTTGCAATATAAGCAAAACATTAAATACATTTTTCCAAGCCAGTTGCGTGTTTTTGTTGTTGCTTCAATTCGTTCAATTGACATATATCCCAGTTGGATGTTTATCTGTGAATATTGTTGTTGTTGTGGTTGTTGTCATGTTTGTTGGTCTCTTTGGACTTGTTGTAAGTTAGGTTGATGTTTGTATTTATGCAGCGCTTGATACAACTGGCAAATTCTAATCAACGTCTTCAGCTCAATTTCTTTTATTTATTTATTTTGCTTTTTCTTCATTTTTGAATTTCGATGATGCAGCAAAAATATTGTGGGAGAGTCCCAGAAATGCTTGGAATGATGGATGTGATTCAGTTCAAGGCAATCAGATTAAAGACAAGTCGTTTTTATAAGAAAGAAGGTTGAAATTAAAGCTCATTACTACACAGAGTTCATATAGTTTCATTTGCAGAGAATAGTGTGAACATATTGATTAAAATTTTGCATAATGTTTTTAAAATAAAACTAAAAAAAATATTTAAAAAAATTTGATTATAACATAAATAAAATTTATCATTGCATACGAGTTATGGTAAAATAAATGTAATAATTATTAAATAAAACAAAATTACACAGGCTACTGTATTGTTATATTTTTTAAAATTTACATAAAATTTACTTGATTTTTATAATTTTTTGAATCAGTGCATTATGCCAAGTTCTAATGACCAAAACAGTTTTGAATGAATTACTTTCACGTGTTGCCGCCAAAATTGTTTATACCTGAAAGTATAACTCGTTAAGTACTTGACAGGCCAAACACGTTCAGGTGACATACAAAACCACAACAACAACACAGTTGCAAACATGTCTAAGACGTAACAATTAAAAGCGTTAAAAGCATTTTATATAATAATGCGCAAAACATACGATTCACACGCTTTAAACCTTTTGGGACCTCCAGTTCAAAACACACCCTATATAATGCATATATATATGAAAATAATATATTAAAGAGTCATAATTGGCGTACTCGTTATAAAGACGACTTGCAAATGGAGAGAGTGAAAAGAAATGTTTATTAGACAAGTTTTGACAGCTGACAGTATTGCTAATCATTTCGAGATCACATAATGCATCATAAACTGAAGTATAAAAACCAAAAAAATTCCAGTTATTATTATTATGTAGCAGGCACATTAACAACAAAGTTATCAACAACAATAACAACAACAACTGCGACATGCCACCAAAAGTTGTATAAAAATTAGCTGAACATTATGGCTGAGTGAATGTTGTGTCAAAATTATGTTAATTACATACACAAATGCATGTTGCATGTACACTGAAAAAAATAAGTTCAACTTCTATAATCAAGAACATAAATCTTAAAAATGTTGTTTTTAAAATAAGATAATTTTAAGACCTTATTAATAACACTAGGAATATTCAGCTAATGAGTCGCAGAATATAATATAAGAATATAAATCTTATTGTAGATTGTTAGGAAAGTATAAATATGTTGTATTATATTTAAAGATGGTTAGAGTCGCCTCTTCACTCTAGATAAACGTATAATACATAAATCAATATTATAATAAAACAAAAAAAAAAAAATCTAAAGTCTTTTTTAAATTTTTTTTATTTCTTGACTTTAAGTCTTAGAATATTTCTTCTTATAATAAGAACAGTTATTCTTATAACAAGAAGTTTCAATACTATAAGAAGCATTTTTAAGCCAAAATTCTTAGTACCGACTATAAAGTCTTGATTTTATAAAATTTTTTAACAGTGTATCTATATCTGTATCTGTATCTGAATGCATGCATCTGAGGGGCATGCAAATGAGCATTTTGCGGCAAGCTGTGTGCCTGCAGGATGTGTTTGGCTTTTCCACGCATAAATTTTCTTCGGCCTGAGCGCGTCAAGCGACCATTTTGCCAAATGCTAAAAAGCAATTCTATTGAGAGCGCGGGGGTTAATGCAGGATGTCCGGGAGGAAAGATAGGGGAGGGAGGTTAGGCCCACAATTGCATAATTAATTTGTTTACACAGTTGTAAACAAACCCAGCTCTCAGTTTGTATTGTGACGCAAGGACGAGTTGCAAATAGAAATAAATGTAAATTTCAAATTTCATAGCTTATAACAGCGGCAAGGCGAAGGATAATAGGTGGTGGGATAATTGGGCTGCAATTAAGATAAATGTGAAGCTTAAAATTAACGTGGTACTGCAATCTAGTGTAATGAAAGTTTGAGTTAAAATTGAAGTTTAAGCTGACATTAAAAGTGTAATGCACTCATATTTCAATTGATATTTATAAGTATTCATTTTTAAATTTGATATTTAAATTCTTTGAGTAATTTTTATGCAATTGTTCGATGATGTATTAAAAGGAAATCCAAATTTACTTTCGTATACGTAGCTATAAACTTTGTATGTACTGTAACCTTTAACATAGCGTTTAAATTTTCATATATCATTACGTTAACAGCTTTAACCACTCGACTAGCAGCTACCCTGTGTGCTCTGTTGTGCCCAGAGCTCAGCTTAATTTGATTGTTTTTCACTTAATTCGCGGATTGGAATTATTTTGTTAGCAGTGAGATGTTTCTTTTAATAAGTAAGCTTTAAGTCTATATAAATCCCCCCACATAATTCGAAGCTCATAAGCCTTGAATGATACATGTGGCATCGCATTCCGACTGCACTGGCAATATCATTAACTATATCATCGATAAACTGCCATTTCCTTCCTATTTATATTTATTTTGCGACATTTTTCTTCTCCACTTTATTGATATTGTTATTGATGTTGCTGCTGTTGCTGTTGATGTAGTTGTTGTTGTTGTTGCTGTTGCAGTGTCTGTTGCCTGTTAATACGAGTGCGAATACATTTCCTGGCTGCAACAATAACTACAACAATGGCGTCAAATGTTTTACAGCAGATAAGAAGTTTAATTTATGCGAAAACATGCTTTGACCTGTCCTCTTCTCCAACACAACCTCCTCTATCCCCTCCCTTTCCAAAGCCTTCCACCATTTGCCAGCCAGAAGCGACAGCCAGACGGCCAGATAAACAAATATATATGTATCTATATATATATGTATATATAGATATATGGCAGGACTTTATCGAGTGCACATGTGAACGTGTTCGTACACGTCTGCTTGCAGCTGACTAGGCTGACTGGCCACGCCCACAATTTCACACGCTCAACGCCTGCTATTGACCTTCATTGGGCATGTGCAGCCATTTTTTCTTCACACTCGCCCAAAAACATGGCCATAAATTGTGCGAAGTCGCTTCCGTTTTTGCGGTTTGTCGATCCGCTGACATTGCTACCATGTTGTTATTGTTGTTGCTGCGATTTATTTATTTATTTAATGCCATGTTTTGTCTAGACACCGCAGCCTGACTGACATCATTGGTCTGAGGCACTTTTGATATTTACCCAGAGATAACACCGTTTTTATGGTCCTCGCCCTGTCCCGTTGCATCCCAACGATTCCTAGACCCATTTTATGCGATTTTCGTCTGGCCAACAGGCAAATGGCAACAGGCAACATACAATGGACAACAGACATCGTGTCACTGCATAAGCAGCTCGAGCAATTAAAAGCAAGGAAAGCAGACAGAGTGGCATGCAATGTTATAGCGGCAAGTGCCGCCTCATTTATGCAGCCAAAGTGTTAGAACTCTTAATGAGAAATGAGACAGTTATTTTCTTTTAATATTAATTAAATATTAAGCATTCACAGCTTGTTTTATCAAAGCAGCAAAAGCGTTGTCAACACTCTGTCAGCTACGCAACATATGCATAGCAATATGGCGCTTAGCAACATGGCGCTTAGCAACATGGCGCTTAGCAACATATTGTTGTGCTTAATTTTTATTGCAGCTCAAAAGTATGCAATGTTTTTTTTAGCTCCGCAAATTTTTGGGATGACGAACAAATAATTAATGCTAAAACTAGACAAAACATGTTTTTTGTTATCTAGCGACTCCGAAGTCGCAGAAGATGAAAGTTAGTCAAATAGGAAGACATAGGGTTACTCTTATGAGGGCAAAGCCTGGCAAGGAACTGGTACAGTGTTTAAGATGCCAAGATTTCGGACACTCCCGAAACTATTGCCTTAAAAAGCCAGTCTGTGGAAAGTGCTCAGGAGATCACCCAACTGGGTCAAACTTTTGTGAGCTGCGCTCCAGTGCTACCTGCATATGTGCCAACTGTGGTGATGATCACGCCTCTGAATTTAAAGGATGTAAAGTAAGAATTGATTTGACCAAGAAAATAAAGCCTGCTGCGAGATTACCGACTAATGGACTACGAAACGTAGAAAGGAAGGGCACTCAGAAGTCATCAAGCTCCAGGGCAACATTTATTCCAGACTCAGTTGTTAAAAACGGGTACTCTTATGCTGACGTGACAAGACGAAACACCAACAGCAAGTACAATGGATCTGCTACACAGTCAATTCCGCGCTCCATTAATCGTGTAGAAGATCATGGAAATAATAATAAGTTCGCTATCCTAGAAAAAGCAATTCAAGACATTAATGCAAGAATGGATCAGCTTTTCAAATTAATCCAGGACTCGATGGATGCTAACAAGGCATTTCGAGACTTGGTACAGAAGCTAATTACGAAATGATTAATTCTAATATAAAAATTGGACTGTGGAACGCACGAGGGTTGCTCAAAAACATCGAAGAGCTTAAACTTTTCCTCAGCGCCAACTCGGTAGACATTATGCTTGTAACGGAGATTCACTCCCGCTCTGGGAAAAACGTATACATTCCTGGGTACGACATTTATCATGCCGATCATCCTAGCGGCAACTGCAGAGGGGGTGCTGCAATCGTCATTAAAACCAGCATCAATCATTCCCAAAATGAGCCATTTTCACGCTGGAAGGTGCAAATAGCAAGTGTGAGCATACAAACGAACTGTGGAATCGTTAGAATTGCCTCCTTATATCTTCCTCCTAATGAACCTTGGTCAAAGGCTGACTTCGATCGATTATTGATATCCATGGGCAACAAATTCGTAGCTGGTGGCGATTTTAACGCTAAACACAGTTGGTGGGGCAACATAAGGTCAAATTCTCGTGGTGATCGATTGCAGGAAGCTATTGTCAGCAGCACATGTCAAGTTTTAGCTACTGGTGATCCAACCTTTTATTCATTTAACACCCAGCTCACTCCTACTGCTCTGGACTTTTTTATATTCAATGGGATACCAAGCAATAGGCTATCTGTAGAAAGACGCTATGAACTTTCATCTGATCACCTGCCTATCATAGCTGTTTTACATCAAGTCCCACAAATCCAGTCTCGCAGGCAACGGATACTCTCACCTGGACAACTAGCTGCAACTTCTGCATCTCCGACGACTGTACAGGCTTCTCGACAACACCAGAGAGCTGAATTGACCCCAAATGCTGCAGCACTCTTGTGCCTTAAAAGACGGGTAAGAAAGGAGTACGTTAGGACTGGTGACGAGCGGCTCAATCAGATATACAAGCGGTTATCGAATCGTCTGCAGAAAGTGCTTAGGAGGAACAGGCAAGCAAAAATTGATGACCTTCTCGAAAACGCAAGTCCCGATGTAACATCCAACTACACTCTCTGGAATCTTACAAGACGTTTCAAGCGGCAAGTAACTCCCAAGGCCCCATAGAAGTATCCTGCAGGCCGGTGGTGTTACACCGGCTTGCAGAAAGCTGAAACCTTTGCGGATAATTTGGAAGAAAGATTTAGGCCACTTAACCTGTCACCGGATTTTATGTATCGGTACATACAAATATCCCTGGAAAGCCCGTTTCAAATGTCTCCACCTGTAAATCCAGTTACGTTTCAGGAGGTGATGACGATAATAAAGCAGCTTAAAGTCAAGAAGTCACCTGGTGCTGACCTGTTGGACAACAAAACTATCAAGCTTCTGCCAATTAAAGCAGTGCTCTTCATAGTCCTAATATTTAACAGCTCATTGAGACTGGGCTATTTCCCGAAGCTATGGAAGTCTGCCTTAATTACGATGATCCCAAAATCAGGAAAACAGTTAACAGAAGTCAACTCATTCAGGCCGATTAGTTTACTGCCTGCATTGGGAAAGATGCTGGAGAGGGTTATCCTTAACCGGATTCTAAAACTTGAGAGCGTGACGCAGACAATTCCAAAGTGGCAGTTTGGTTTTCGAAAGAGTCATGGCACTCCAGAACAGCTTCACAGAGTGGTCAACTTCGCCTTGGAGGCCATGGAGCACAAGCAATATGCTGTGGCAGTATTTATGGATATCCAACAAGCCTTCGACAGAGTTTGGCATAGCGGTCTCCGAAGTAAGCTGAAGCGCATACTAACACCACAGCTCTTCCAGCTGGTGAGCAGTTTTCTGGAGGACAGATCGTTTTCTGTAGTCGTGGATGGGGCGAAATCATCCGAGAGGCCAATATGTGCAGGAGTTCCACAAGGCAGTGTCCTAGGTCCCACCTTGTACTCACTGTACACAGCTGATATGCCAACATTCAGCTCTGTTCGTGCCGTTGACAGCCAGGATGTGCTTATTGCCACCTACGCCGATGACACTGCTGTTCTTACCAGAAACGAATCTCTTGGCATTGCTGCAACGGCATTACAGGAGTACGTTCGGAGCTTTGAGAGATGGGCCCTTAAATGGAATATTGGCATTAACAGCAGCAAATGTGCAAACGTCACCTTTGCCACAAGAGTGGGATCCTGCCCAGGAATAACGATGCTCGGCTCGGTCCTTAAGCATGAAACGCACTACAAATACCTAGGCATCATCTTGGACAGATACCTTAACTTTGGTCGACATGCAACTATGATTCAACGAACCGTATTGACAAAGGCTGCAAGAATGGCGTGGTTGTTGTCCCCTAGAAATAAGCTCTCTTTGTATAACAAGGTAGCCATTTACAAGACCATATTGAGTCCGATATGGAAGTATGGACTACAAGTCTATAGGATCACTGCCAAAACCCATCTCAACAAGATTCGCGTGGCTCAGAGCAAAATCCTCCGAAAGATGTGCAACGCTCCCTGGTACATGCGCACTAGGGACATTGAAAGGGATCTAGGAGTTCCAAAGGTTGGTGATGTGGTCCAACTTCAGGCCGAAAAATATAAAGACAGGCTGGCTTCGCACCCAAATGCACTCGCTCGACGTCTTACGAGATACAAAGAAAGAGGAGACTCAATAGACATCACCCACAGGATCTGCCCACCAGAGTCCTGTCGTAGACAACTGTTGTAAAAATGTAAATATGTATATACTCAAACGAGTTTAATGTAATATCCGAATTGTATGTTTCACTGTAATTGTTATTATGTAATTGTAGTCACTATTTTTTGTCTCTGATGTAAAACTAGCTTAAGCTGCCATATGGTAGCAGTATAATAGTTAAAATGTTACATTTATAAAAATTTAATAAAAATTACTTTTTGAAAAAAAAAAAAAAAAAAAAATTTTTGGGATCCTAATTAAATTATGCTATAATTTTCCAATATATATTTTTGACGAACCAAAAAGTATTCTATTTTACTTTTTCATATATACATAAATACGCCTAAGATCTTATAATTTAAATTGATTATGAGGCTGCTGATGAAAAGAAAACCGGTAAATAATTATCAAAGCTATTAACTCTTTAAGATAAACAATCTAAAGGCCTAAAAAAATTGTCTCATTTGGCTCTTTTAACTAGTTTTTCTAGCCGGTTCATTGAAGCAAATACATCAGTCCCATTTATTAAACAATTTAACCTTCTATATTTAATATTATCTTCAGTTTCTATGATTTTCAATTACAAATTATTTATTAATTTTTTTTTTTAATTTAGAATATTTAAGACAAGCTAGAAAATCGACTGAAGGCAAAACTATTAGAAACAAGGGGCACGTCTAAAAGTGTGGAATCAATAAAAATGATGATGTTAATGATCACACCGGTTAAAGCGACTGGCCATGGACACATGGCGTGTGCGTTTTTTTTTTTGTTTATGGGTCAATTAATTGATAATATTAATTTGCTTTGTGTGATCATTTAGTGTCTCATATTGTTGTTGTTGCTGTTTCTTTTGCTGTTGTTAGTTGATGAATAAAATTTTCAGTTTATGACGCTGAACAAACTAATAAAACCTTAGAATTTTTTATGTGTTTTGGTATATCGCCAAAATGTGATGATAATCTATTTTCTTACAATGTTTCTCTCTCTCTCTTCTCCCCCTCCTTGTCTGTCTTTTGCTCTTTCTTTGTCTAATAGCTGGTTGATGGGGAAGTCTGGGCAGATTGACCTGGACTAGATTTGTATAAAAGCAGCCGCTGGTCAGTCGTAACGTTAAGTTTGTCAAGTCAACTCGAAGCTTAACTATGAAACTGTTTATCGCTCTCGCACTCCTGGTGGCTGTTGCCTCTGCGGCTCCTCAGAGTTATAACGGAGGCGGTGGAGGCGCTAATGCCAACGCCGATGCCGGAGCCAGTGCTGCCGCACAAGGTGGCAATGGAGGTGGACACGGAGGAGCCGGTCATAGTGGAAATGCCCCTGGATTCGGCGGTCCCCCTGGATTCGACGGTAACCCCGGATTCGCCCCTGGATTAGGCGGTGGCTCTTCTACTGCAAGTGCCACAGCTCCTGCTTACGGCGGCGGCGGCTTCGGCGGCGGCTTCGTCGGCAGCTTTGGCGGCGACTTCGGCGGCAACCGAAACCAAGGCTAATCTACGTGAACCGGCGCCTGGTGCACCGATGCAAGATTACAAAAAAATATGAAATTATGACAATATTAAAAAATAAAATCAAAAAATAAGAAATTTAAAATTTGGTTTATTGTTTTTGTAGCTGAGTATAGCGACTGACTTAAGGTTTACATTTCAGGTTAATTTATATTGTTGTGGATGAGTAACTAATCATATTCAGTGAGGGATGTATAAGAAGCCCGTTAAATTCGGCATATATGTGAGAAGAACCATAAAAATATTCGCATATACGAATTTCAGTCGCTGTTTAGGAAACTTGCATTCTTTAATCTAAAAGAATTAACGACGTTTTAATCCTCTACAGGTAAAACTGATGGCGAAAGAGAATTAATAAAATAATAAATAACAAATAACAAACAAATAAACTCTATTATAATGGATTTTTACATTTGTTATTTTGTATTAATAGCAAACTAAATCCTTGCATTTATTGTTTACAAACAGTGGATTAAAAAGAAAAAGTGCTTAGATTTCTTATTTATCGCTTAGATATTTTATACATACAGATTGAATTCAAATTTAATATGTAATTTATAAGAATCTCATTCTGAATTCCGCATTCAAACATTTTTCGCAAAATTTCTACTTAAATTATACTACAATTTTCCAATATATTTTTGACGAACCAAAAATTATACTTTTTGCTTTTTCATTGTTTATAGTATGGGACCACTAATCATATAGCTGCCATAGGTGTGATCGCGCAAAATCAAGTTTTATTAGGAAAAACTTTTTTGTTTCATGAGATATCGTAGCCAAACTGATAGAATTTAATAAACTAAATATTTTTGAATTTGTTCCAGTCCTAGCATTTTCCATGTTAAGTATGGGGCTTGAGCGCCGGTCATGGTGGAACGCTGGAACATTGGAACGCTGGAACGTTGGAACGCTGAAACATTGGAACGCTGGACGCACATTTAGACAAGTTTAAGATAAAAGTACAATACGTATATATGTATATATATTATACGAAATACTAGTTATACAACATATGAAAAAGTTATATAGTTCAAAAATAAATTATTAATAATACGGCACAGTACGGCCAGTTACGGGGGAGCTGTTGGGTCTCACTTCAGCTTCAGTTTCAGTTTGAGGTTTCAGTTTCAAATTATTATTCAAATTATTATTAGTAGGGTATGCAAAAAGGAGACGAAAAGGAAGACGTAACTGAAGATTCACACATACTCCGCCTGCGTGACCCTTTCCAGCCTCTTTCTATGTGTGCGCCCCTCCTCGTGTTGTTTGACCGACTTGAGATGGTTGAGCGTGATGTTGCATACCTCACAATAGTATGCGGCATTCAGATCGTTAAACTTGCGCACATCCTGCTTGCCACAGCCGGCGTACATATAGTACCCCAGTGGATTTAGTGGAGCAAGCGAGCCATTGGGATTGATGCGATAAACATGGCTGCCATCGAACGGTTCCGGTAGGGATGTTGCACATGTGGAACGCTCTCGCTTGCGATGACGCACACCGGCCATGTGAATGGCCAGCTGAGACTCCGAGGTGACAATGACGTCACAAAGCTTGCACATCAGCCACTTGTCATTGGTACGCACCCAGCGCCCCGTCTTGTCGTAGTAGCCCTCACCATTGGGCTTACTAATATGCCGCTCCACGAGCCGATGCCGACGTCCGTAGAAATGCTGACGAGCATGAATCACCGATGTCAGCTTCAGATCACAGAGATCACAGTGCAAGACAGCTGGGCCGGAGCTGCGCAAATGGCGTAACATATCCTCGGATAGATTACCCTTTACGAAGCTATAACGAATTAGCCAGGAGTCCACCCGGCGCTGGTGCGTCCTTGACAAGTAATGGTCCAAGGCATTGCGCATTGTCCTCATTGCCGTGTGGCACAGATGACAGCAGTCCCAATGGAACATCGATTGCAGTTCCGGAGGCGTTTGCGATGTCAGCAAGGAGTCTGGAAGACAATTGTAAATGACAGCAAGAAAATTTATTATTATTAGGCATTATTATTATTATTACTATCTATCAGGGTCTGTAACAAAAACAATTATAAAATAGACAAATATATAAAATAAGCAACATGACGCTTAGCAACATTTTGTTGCACTGCATTTTCAATGCAGCCCGAAAGTATGCTACGTTGTTTTGCATCACAAAAACTGCGGCTTCTATTTAACAGTTCAGTTTTTCAATCTTAAAGAATCTTTAAACACTATGAAATAATAAATTATTTGAATTAGTATTAGTATTGGATATGAGAGTAATAAGTATTATAATTTATAAATAAATATTGTAATTGGATTATTATTTCGTAGGTATTGATTTGAGAACTATGGTTTCTTGATACAAATATCTTAGAATTGATCGTAGATAACGAATATGATGTACCATTTGTCAATTGTTTTTTGGGCCATACAAATCGATGCACTCTAATATATAGTCTCTTTTTAGCTAAATTGAATGCATTTTATGGCCATAAATATTATTTTTAATTTAAACGGAACTCACCTGCCAACATGCGCTTGTATTTTTGTTGCTCGATAAGTTTTTGATTTTCCAGTTCGTGTTCCATACTCTGTCTCAGCTGCAAATCGCGCTGATATTCAAATGAATTCCCAGATGACAAATGTCCAAAGATCGGTCTCAATGGCTGTTGTTGATTGCCATGGAGCATATTTAAGTATTCCCTCTGCTCCGACTGCTGACGAGCGTATTCCTGGGGATCACAATAAACGTATTGATTGGTTTGATTTAAACCATTTGGAATACTTTGGCCAAAATGAAGATTGTAACCATTTTGCGCATTTGGTATAGAGATAACATTTTGAGCATTCTGAATAGTATAACCATTCTGGATATTAATAGCGCGTGGCGTTATCTGATGAGAAGACAATCCGAAACTGTTCCCAGCTCGCTTTTGCTGATACAACAAGATGTTGGAATCATTGTTATTCGAAGCTGGACTTAGCACTCTGACAGATTTACGAGAATGCTTGTAACCATTAAGAACCTTCTGTTGAGGCTGATCACGTTTAGGATGATGTGGAATTAGTTGTTGTTGTTGTGGTTGTTGCTGCTGTTGTTGTTGCAAGTTGTATCCATTGCGAGGTTGCAACTGCGACTGCAGCTTCACATGATTCCCAACGGCATCGTTGGGTTGATCCAGATCCTCGTTTTGCTTGTCAGCCCACAACACGGTGAACTCCATTGGACTCGGCTGCTGTTCGTGCAACGTGGACATGAAATGATCTCGTGTCATCTTTGATGCACCAATGGCATAGGCACAATTCTGGAAAGTCGAAATGGTCTCCCTTGAAACAGCATAGGGATCTGGACCGGGACAATTGTGCACCACATGGACGGCATCTTGCATCATGACCAGCTGAGGAGCATCAGTCTCCGTCTCCATCTCCATCTGCGTCTCCATCTCCGTGTCCGTTGTCAACGGTACAATGTCCTGCGGAATTGAGTTGCGATCATGGACGAGACAGGGTAGGTTTAATTGTTGGCTCAATGCCTTCGCCTCGTCCGTATTCATCTGCTGGCGATCCCGGTCAACACAGCTGGGCGGCAGATTCACCTGGTATCTGTAGACGACATCCTCATCCGTGTTCCGTAGCTCCACAAGCACGGGCAGATGTCCGGTCCGGGTGCGAGGTTTTGGCAGGGCTGCTGCCAATTTGCTGATATTCTTGGCACACTGGAGAGCAATCCTCTCGTGGATTGGCGGCGCACGTGGACACAGTTGATATTTGCGTGCTAACATATTTTTTTCGTACTGTTTAATGGACTTTTTTGTTGAAAAGTTGTTGTTCTGCTGTCGTCTTGCCGGCGGAGTGTTGGGCTTGAACTTGTCGGCTTGTCGACGCTTTACATAGAAAATAAAGAACTCGGTTTTGTCGTCGAATCGGAATGGTTTCTATACACTTTGGGCCGCGTGAATTGGTTCGACCGCTTAACATTTAACAATACATTTGAATTTGTTTGAATTGGTGTTTAAAATGTGTGAAAAGTTGCTCCACCAATCGAAAAATACATAATAAAACACGACCACGCGATAGTTATATCAAAGCTGTCTTTGATTTTATTTCCTTGCTGACAAAGCCAACCAAACATTTTACAACTGTCAAAAACGCTTATCGATATCAAGCTATTTCAATTAAAACTCTGTAATTCACAGGGTTGCATTTGATTAAAAACAAAAAAAAAAAAAAAAAAAAAAAAGACAAAAAAAAACAAAAAAAACAAAAAAAAAAAAAAACAAACACCAAAACAAAAAAACAAAAAAAAAAAAAAAAAACCAAAAAAAAAAAAAAAAAAAAAAAAAAAAAAAAAAAAAAAAACACAAAAAAAAAAACAACACCCAAAAAAAAAAAAAAAAAAAAAAAAAACAAAAAAAAAAAAAAAAAAAAAAAAAAAAAAAAAAAAAAAAAAAAAAAAAAAAAAAAAAAAAAAAAAAAAAAAAAAAAAAAAAAAAAAAAAAAAAAAAAAAAAAAAAAAAAAAAAAAAAAAAAAAAAAAAAAAAAAAAAAAAAAAAAAAAAAAAAAAAAAAAAAAAAAAAAAAAAAAAAAAAAAAAAAAAAAACAAAAAAAAAAAAAAAAAACCCCAAAAACCAAAAAAACGGCCAGGTATACATTTCATTTTAACCGTTAAAATAGAACTTAACATAAGATAAATTGGTTCGGTTTTATTTATATAATTAACGTCAACTTAATTAACTGATTAGAAAATTATCGTGTCGATTTTAAGGGCTATTTTTTCTAGGCATATAAATCCAAAGTAGAAATTGAAATTTCAAAATGAAAATAATTTAATTTTATGAAGAAACTTTAAAAACCTTTAAGACTAATATTTCTTTCTCATTTATTTTATAATGAATTTATTGAAAATCGAAATTGGCAATCGTCTAAGAAAATTAGTGTAACGACATTATTTCAGATTTAATATTTTACTGATAATTTAATTTTTCTCGACTTAATTTTTTCATATTAACAATAAATAACAAACTTACTAAAACGTTTAAATGTTACAATTGATTATTAAACAAAAATACAAAAACTTTTCTTTTAGCAAAAATAGTTAATAATATAGAGAAAAATTCCAAATAAATCAAAACCAGACAAGAGAAATGATTGAATAAAAAAAATGTACATGCACAATTTAAAAGTTAAGAAAAAATATATTTAACTAATTTATCGCCAACTTTAAATTCCAAGATTTTATTAGCTTTAATGTAACGACTTCTCCTCTTGGCTGTCAGATATTTCACCTTGGTTATCTGTGAATCTCGTTGCCATTTGCCTGGCTGCGAATCACTTTTCGCCCTTGGCTGATCCGAGCATTTATTCAGTTTTCTATGCTTTTTTTATTATAAAGGAGCTGGCGCCATAATTTACCATCATTTGAATGCGAAAGGCTTCTTCCTTCAAGGCCATCACCCGCTGTTCAGGCGGCAAGTTCAGCATTTATAAATGTCAGTTGATGGCTGGAATGCCAGGGATGGAGTGCTGCCCCAAGAGGCCTCTTTCGGGGGCTGAATAAACGGAAATACAGCGATGAGACAGAGCTTTAAATATATCCGACAAACTGCTTGATAGAGTGGAGCACAGACACCACACATGAGAGTACATATGTGACTTGCCTGGAGGCATTAAAATAATGTTTAGCGCGTGATTTTGTGCCAGGTTTCTGCCATCATCTACTTGCATCAATTGTCAGCGTTTAGCTGCCGGCCAGGTTTATCGAGGCGCCACGCACAGGTGCCACAAGACGGAGAGAGAGAGAGAGAGAGAGAGAGAGAGAGAGAGAGAGAGATAGAGAGAAAAAGAGAGAGACAGCTGTGTGAATGGGGATTGAAACGACGACTGCCAACATCAATAACACTAATGGGAAAAGGATAAAGATAAGCATTAAATAACACACGTACGCATGGCAGTTGCGGCTTATGGCAAGACCCGTGACGTTGATAGCCGTAGTCTCAGCCAGAGTCGGAGTCGGAGTCGGAGTCGAAGCTGGAGTCGGAGTCGCAGATGGAGATGAATACGGATGCGAAGACGCAAGTGATGCCTACATGTGTACGTTGCAAGGGGGACATGTTGAATTGTGTGGGCTTTCCAAATTGTTTGCCCCGCGGTCTTTGCGTGGGCGTGGCAGCGTGTACGTGCCAGCTGTTAAGCGCTACGTTGACTTCCCGTCCCGTCCCGTCCCGTCCCGTCCCGTCCCACCTTCCCTCGCTACACTCTCCCCTCTCCACAACAGATTCAACTGTTTTGTTCGCACTCTGCGCACATTTTTCACATTTTGCACTTCCGCTTCCGCCATTGTCGTTGTCAGCCCGCAGCTCGGCCATGGGGTTGATGGTGGGGAATGGGGGACTGTGTGTCCCAAATTGTGTCACACACGTGAGCAATTTAAAGTCAGGACATCAGCCATGTCGTCTTCCTTGTCTTGGTCCTTCACTTTTCGCGCCATTTTAACAGCAAACTTAATTTAAAACTGAGCCTTGCGGCGTGTAAATATGCGTGCTGGATGTTTAATTTATGAAATGCCTCGCTTCCGAACATGCAAATCATTATGTGCATTGATTTTTCCAAAGAATTTCAAAAGCCTGTAGCTCTCTTGTCCTTTGGGAATCAATCAAAATTTTGCACATTATGATTGCAAAAGCCAAACCAATTCAATATGATTTTTGTTGCAATTTATCAATTAATTGGCGAAACAATGTTTAAGTTCTTATACGAGTAATGTAAAAAAAAATTTTCAATATTTCACCATCGAATATCAAATACGAATAGTAATTTAGGTAAAAATTTTTAAGAAATTTGTTTAGCCAAAAAATATATTTAAAAATATATTTATTGGCATACATTATGCCAAATTTTAATTATAAATTAACGTTCTATCTATCCTTTTCGAGTTTCGGCTATATTTAAATTTCGAAATATGATATTGCGCTGAAAGACTTTTCAGAACCAATAGAAAATTGATGAGTCTGTGTTAATAATTTAATTATATTGCTTTGTTTGATTGTATCAATCTTAAAGACTCTAAGAGCTAGAGATACCAAATTTTGTATCTACCTTCATATCTTGGGAAAGTCTTTAGACGCTACACATTTGATAACAAATAGTCTTTTAAGTTTAGTACATATAATTGTTAACCCTCAACCGATTTATTGAATATATTTCTTATGTTTCTATATATCTATTATATATAACTGTAGCCCAGGGGAAGAACAAAGGTCTGTGTCTGAGTCTGTGTAGTTATTGTAGTCTTATGCGTAAAACAGTTGCTAAGAACACGGCCATAAACGAGTCTGTTCACATTTCGAGAGAGCATATAGTCATAGTGACTGAAGCCCTTTTGAACAATATACGAATTGTCAACGATGTTGGGAAGACGTGACGTTAGCATTTGGACATCCCTGGAACCGGCGAGCCAATCATCTTCGGAATAATGGAGGGCTACTTTGCAGGAACATCTGGTCAGATTATACGATGGTGGATCGCTATGTTTATACAGCATTTGATTGAGCAGAGCACCCTTATCGAAACGATGGAACTTCGGTCCACTCAACAACTGGGCATAATGATAGATTTGCACACTGGAGGCGCCTTGAGAGGAATGTCCCACGACCAATTGTGTTAGATTCTAAATAGCGAATCAGCATTGAATACAATATAGAATATATCTTTTCTGAGATTGTTACTTACCGTATTGAACTCAGTCCAGCCAAAGCCGCACATCACATAGTCAAAGATCGCACAGATTTGGCTGCCAATATTGGCAGAGCAAATGTGACTTCGGAACTGTGCAATCAAATTGTTGTTCCGAGAGATTTCGAGACCACCCAGCAAATTAAGAAGAACCTAAAAGACCACAGGACATGAGATATTAATTTTCCACTCTCTTGTCCACTCTCTTTTGCTCTCAACTTACTCCGAATTTGCCCTTGAAGAGACTCAAGAATCTGAGCACCGGACTTTGAGTGTTCTGCATGAAAACAGTCGGTGATAGCGCCTGCATGAGACTGATCTTATCAGCATAGTGAGGCAGCTCACTGCACATCACGAAGAAGGCGGTGCTACCTTGGGAGTGTCCAATATATTGAATCTTTGGCTGTTTCGTTATGGTTATGATCATATCAATTGTCGCTGGCAGATCGTAAATGCCGATTTCATGGAAGGAGAATTGCCAATACTGTGTTGGCTTGATATTGGGATTCTTGTGGTCCTTTGAGTACAGATTGCCGCGAGTGTTCAACAGCCAGACGTCGTAGCCCTGTTGATATAGCTTATAGGCCAATCCGTAAGAGGGACCCATCTGCACCCAAGTGGCCGAACTGGACATCAGACCGTGGACAAGCAGGGCAACTTGTCCTCCTGGTCGAGGTATGCGGTGAAGGCAAAGTACGTAGTTGTCCTGTGTTGTCACAAAGTGCGTTTGCACGGGATAGCCATATTTCTTAATTAACATCACCTACAGATGAAAGTTAGATTCATTATCTAAATATTCACTTACCAAACATAAGAATAATTTCCCGTGAAGATATTGAATTAACTTACTGTCGTCATTTTGGCATCTTCATCAATGTCCTTCGGTGTAAGATAATACTCAATTACCGGTGTTGTTGATATAATTGTTTGTTGGATTTGTATTCCATTTGAAGAACTTGGTGGATAAACAAGCATTGGAGTGCCGATTGTCATATTAATGATTTGGCCTGGAATTTGGAACTTGGGCGGCCATAAGCCGGGAATGTGGTTGGTACCGTAAGGGTTGTAAATCTGTGGTGGTACGAGTACACCGGGTCCACTGGGTGGTACTTCATTGGTATTAGATGGATTCGGAACATAGGGATTGTTGGGATTCCATGGTGGTACGACTACACCGGGTCCACTGGGTGGTACTTCATTGGTATTAGATGGATTCGGAGCAGAGGGATCGTTAGGATTCCGTGTTGGTACGTTTCCACCGGGTACTTTGGGTGGTACTTCATTATGACCAGATGTATTCGGACCAAAGGGATCGTTGGGATTCGGTGGGGGTTTGCCTCCACCGGATACACTGGGTGGTACTTCATTACGATCAGGTAGACTCGGAACATTGGATCCGCTGGGACTCGGTGGGGGTTTGCCTCCACTGGATACATCTGGTGGACTTGGAACAGAGGGATTCTTCGGATCGGGTGGGGGTCTACTGGTTGCTCCTAATTCTCCTGGAGGATTTGAACTTGAGGGATCATGTGGAGATGGGTTCGGATAGGTAGTACCGACTGGGCCTGGTGGACCAGGGGCAGGACTATGTGGCGGGTTAAAGCCTTACGCACAATTGAATATATAAGAATTATTAAATCTGGAATTGTTTGAGTTGAGTTACCTATAAAATCCGGTACTGTCAGCTGACAGTTAGTTTTTAGAGAATTCACTTGATAATGGAACCTAGTGAGTTGTCGTTGGATGTACGTCTGCTGTCTTAACAGGTTTCGCTGCTTACTTTTGCAAATGATTTGCGGTTCAAAGTGATGATGGGCCAATATTCCAACCGCTCCGAGCGCTAAGAGCGCCAAATAGAGCAACGATCTCATTTCGTGCTCTTTTTAACCCTATTTGGAGCGATAATCCGATGGCCCTTTTATATGAATGATTTCGTAACTGTTAACTGGCCGTAACTAAAATCAAATTTCACTCTTTAATCGATTAAAAATGCATTCTCAGCTATTGCCAGTTACATCGCTTTGTTATGTAAAACTGACAACCATGTTGAATGGATTGTAAATGTTAATACAGACTGTTTCAAGAAAATTTTATGTTAATTTAATTTATTTAAACCGGTACTAGTATAGAATATGGGTGCATACTGTATGTAACGTACTGTATTTAAAGGTGCATTTTTCATTCAAAAAGAAATATATTAACGAATATAAATATAATAATAAATATATGAGTTTTTTTTATTTATTTAATTAAAGTATTGAAGCAATTTACTGTATTTAAATAAAAACAGATTTTAAATCCAAGAAAACATTATTTGATAGTATAATTTATATGATTTAAATTGGCGTATGTCATTTAAGTTGGCATTGCTTATGATTTCATTATAATAAAATGATCTGTTATTTTCCTTAAACACACATTTAATTTTCTTATTATTGTTTTTTGTTTTTATTTTTTGTTCTTGCTTATCTATTTGTTATTAATTGTTTTGAGTTTGGAATTATATTACAATGCACCGTTCACAACATGAAGGTGTTAGGAAAGATCCTAAGCAGCTGGAACGTGAAAAGGAAATGGAGCGACGTTATAATTTGCTAATGCCAATAGAACCTGAATATGATCCAGCCATTTGCCGTGATGAGTTTTTGCGGAAAGTGTTTTCAGAATTGAATTTACCTCATTATGAGAAATTGAACACAGAATCGAGCACAGATTCATCAGAAACTAAGTTCATGTATCCTCGTTTATCTGAAAAAATATCGCTGAGTACCTTTGTTAAGAAGGCCCCGGTTGTAATCAAAGCAACCCGACGGATGGATCGAGGTCAATGGAAGGATTACACAGCATCGTCGTACAAGTTTAGTGTGCTCTCTGGTCGGACAGATCTGCACGATGAACTAATGGAATCGATGAAACGATCCTCGTTGTTTCTAATGTTCTCACGCGTCCTTAATCGACTGCGAATCATGGAGAGAATCTCATTGGATTGGGGAGATATCGATATAAATACTCTGCCAAATATGCTATTCAAATGGTCTATGGATGCGTTCTTCAAACGTTGCATGTTGCCTGACTCAACCTATCTCGATGTTCTTCAAATGAACCACAGCGAAGAGTCGCTAGAATGGGCAAAATTCAGCACCGATATTGAGGAGATAATTCGTTATTACAAATTCTTCTACACGGAGACATTTCTCGATAAGGGATACAAAGCAATGCTGACCATAATCGGTCATAAGCAGCAGCTCCTCAATATTGGTGAGGAACTGGACCAGACTCTGGCGTTTTCAAAAAAAGATTTTAACCGTATTGCTCAGAGTTCACGTAAAGACTCCAGCGATTGGTGGCGTCGACACAGAAGAAATCTGGTCAAGGAATGCAAAAGACGGTCCATGACAGCCACGGTTCTTCTGCCCATCCAATGGAGGTACGTGCGAGATAGCTATGCTACCATGACGGAGATGCAGATTCTCAAGGATAACATGGTTGTTGACAAGCTTCGCAATCAAGTCAAGGAAATCAGACAACAGATGGAGGATGACCAACAAACTACGCATCAAACAATGCTCATCTATAATCTACAAATCGAGGTGATCATAGATTGTATTTTATTACTCTATGATTAAGCTTTATTCACAACTCATTTTTGCAGAACTATCAGAGCCGCATAGACACTTTCTCAGAGAAGCTTTCTTCTGAACTATCTCAATGGGAAGAAAAGAACCTTATAGCCACGTTTCAATTGAAAAAAGTTGTCGATGACTTTAAGCATATTGAGGATAAAATCGCATTCATGGATAGACGAGTTCTGGAGGTCGAAGAGCTGAAGAAAGCTGAGAGACAGGCGCAGATTGATCGTATTGTGAGAACTTACAAAAAAACTTAATGTTATTTTAGATTGTTACTGACCGCTTCGTTGCAGTTTAATTCTATTAGCCAACCAACAAATTTTCAAAAGTCGAAGGCTACAAAAAGAAAGGGTCTTGGTAAAAAGCTCAAGCGAGTCCGATGATCACGATAAAAGCTTCATAAAAATTTTTTTTAATCAACTAGCATTGAACGCGAATTCAATTAATTGCTGGTGGATTAAAAATAACTTTTAAAGAAGCTTTAAAGATGAAGCTGAAAGGGATCTCTGTGTCAAAAAGGCGATTTGAGTCGCTCATTCTACAACAAGAATGAACCGAATTTTAGTGTGAGCTTTACAGAGCTTTGCAAAAGCTTTCAAGAGCTTTTAATAAAAACTGTTGCTGGTTGAGATATCACTAATTCAGCAGCTGTGCTTCTGCTTTATTTGTACTTGTTTATGCTAATTGTTGCAAGTGCATCCTATGCATTGTTCTGTTATCCTGAAAAACCTGCTTGTACTTTTGTCCTGTCTGCTTTCTTGGCAAACTTATGCCGCTCGCTTGTTTGAACAAATTCGATTATCAGAATACACACCAAGTGGCGGCAAACAAGGAGCAGGCAAAATAACGGATAATGCCATGTCGTCGCATTAACGCCAGCAGCAGTATGTAGGAGTCGAGAATGGATAAAGGAAGAAGAAAGAAGGACGAAAGAAGAGCTCAGATAGGTCCAACGTCGCGTGAAACAAGCTGGGGAAATTGAGTTTGGTCCTTTGCTGATTAAAGCTGCACGGCATCTCATTCTCAGTCTTTGTTTGCCAACTTTTGCGGTGATTCGTAATTTTTTCGAGCATATCATTAGGATGCAGTGCAGCCGGCATGGCAGCCATGCACAAATGGGATATTAAGCTCCACTGACAGCCGCGTTTATTGCGCAACCCGATGCCGAGGATACAGCCCCAAGTCATGACACATATTAAATTTCATTTCACAGCCAGTTGGAATAGGACGTCTAATGAAGGTTAAGCAACTTTTAATGTCCTCATGTTGCTTCTCGTCATCCCACACTTGTATCCCTATCCCTGACACTGGCACTGGCCATTTTGCAGACCATTAAATGTTTTGCCTGGCAATATGCCATATGTTTTGACATGGACATCTCCTGCTCTCGGGGATATATGCTCGGTTAATGCTAGAAAAAACTTTTCTTATCATTTGCGAGAAAGTCATAAAGACATTCAGCTTGTATGTGTGTGTGTGTGTCTGTGTTGATATGACGATGAGAGAAAATGGTAATGATGACGCCGGATCACATATACATACACGTACATATGTACATTATACATATGCTGGGCTTAACATTACAGCGTCTGGAATCGCCACTAAAAGGCAATTTAACACACAGATGGCATGAGAGGGAGAAAATATTATATCATAGAATGGCATTGACAGAAATCGCTGAACAAGTGACAGAGCATCCTAATAAATAAATAAATGATATTGTTTCAGCCATGTTTTTTCCCTTTCATCAACATACAGAACATATCATACTACTCGTACAAATTACTATATAATCTGTGGTAATTGCATTTCATGCTCTATTAGATTTCATTTCGGTTATCCATAAAATAAGCAATATTTTTCTAGGCAAAAATTGATTGTGTGTCATTAGCAAAAAACGCTTTTTATTTTCCACAATATTGTATAATCGTTCTTAGGTAAATCTTATATTTTAATTAATGTCTTTTATGTTAATTTAAAAATTTTTATTGAATAAAAAATTTTAAAATAATTTTAATAATAAATAAATTAAAAATAATTGTAATAATGTGTCGTTTTTTGGATGTTGTTAGACACTTTTCATTGCCTTTACACACTTGGAATATTGCGTCAATTTGGTTGTTCGAATTATTTTTGTCACGCTTGAAACACTAATGTTGTTGTCCCCTCTGTCCCTACTTGTATTATCGACTGAGGGTCAAAGTGTGAGAATTGCATTAAAGAAACGCTTTGAAGCGTCACTTACAAACTCTATTTAATATCTACACCCAAGTTGAAAGAGCCAAGAACCAAGTTTGCATTCAGGCAGAACGCTTCGACCAAAATCCAACTTTAACTTGAACTTTTGCTCTTGCTTTTGACTTTTATTGTTATCAACATTAACATGACTTTCCTCCCGCTTCTCGACATTCTCTTGAATATTCTCTGTTGCTGCTTTTGCTGTAATTTTACGGTCCATTGAAGGCGGAAATCGTCACACAATCAAATTACCCAGCCCGAAAGTGTGTCGCCTATTCTAATGGTAAATGGTAAATGGTAAATGCTTTAAGTTTTCCAATTAAAACCAATGCAACAAATGTGACATTACAAAAGGAATTTCGCTTTGATATTTCAAGAATTTTTTAACTTGCTAAATTTATGCGTGGAAATTTTTCGTATAAGTCGTAAATTTTGGCATTGCGACAAGGACGAACTCACCATTCGATTGGCATTTTTTGTTTTGCCAAGTCTTTTGTTTTTTTTTCTCTTGGTTATTTATGCAGTTGCCTTTTTGCAACACTATCTGGTGGCAGTTGTTGTTGTCGGAGCTGGTTGAAACTGGCCGTCATGGCCACTTGTTTCCACACACCATTTCTTTTCCCAGGGACAGCGGCATTTTTCCTCTTTGGTGTCGCGACTCCAAAACATGAGAAGTCCATTTCGAAATTTATGTACACACAAATTGAAAGCGCACTGCAAAAGAACGAACATCACACATAAAAGGAAAACCAAGAAAAATAAAGACTCCCAAGGAAGGAATGAAAGAAGAAAGAAAATGACTCGCTGCAAACTTGGCTGCATTGCTCGAATTCAGCTTTGACGAAAAAAAAAACAAACGAAAATGCCTTTAAGTGATACTTGGCTTTGTATTGAAGTCCTTTAGTTGCCCAACAAAACGTCATGTCAAAGGCAGGCAAAAGCTTTGATAACGCCTTGAGTTTGCGATTTGCGGTGGTAAAAGGGCAACTCAACTATAGATAAAGCTAAGCGTTACAATCGGTGTCAAATATTCGAAATAATTCTGGTTGATGATCTGCAATAGTTGAGTTGATTTATATTTTTATTCGAAATGGTTCTTAGCCTGCATTTTAAAGGTACTTTAAACTGAATGAAAGCAAGTTTATCATAAAAGGCAACAGATAATGAGTTATAATATATTCAAAATCATTTTAAAATTAAAGTTATGTGACCCTTACATTTCACTTTTTTTCGTATATATGTAATACTCTTCTCCATAAACTAGTACTTAATTTAAGTTCGGCTACAAAACATAAAATAATACGAGATTTCTAAACCAGATCTACAAGTGTATGTGCGATATTCACTGCTTATTTGATTTTCTCACTCTATATGTAATTTACTTTTGTTGTCTTAAAAGTATTTAATTTATGCTCGCTTTAATGCGCCAGTTTTATTCAACTTCTGCAGTTCACCTTTCGCTAGGATAATATTAAAAAAAACATAATAACATCACGTTTTTTTTTCTAAATAATAAAAGTAAAGCATGAGCTAAGTTTATTGCACTTTGAACTCACAGCATGAAACGTTAGCTCATTTATAAGGGCTCATTGGGCTTAAACCACAGCATTGGCATTGCCATTGCCTTTGCTATTGCCATTGCTCTTGGCATAAATTAAATGGAGGAGTCTCAGTTGAAAATGGGTTGCCACATCTGGCTGAAGGGTGCAATGTACCCAACCAGTGACACAATGGGAATAGTTACGTGGTAGGTACTCGCTACTGAGTATTACTCAGTATTCACTAAGCAGTGCTCAACATTCACCTACAAATAGTATCAGCCCGAGGTGCAGCCAGTTGCTATTGTTGCAGTTTGTTTGCAGTGTCAATGGGTGTTTCAATGAGCTTCAGCCCCTAAAAGGCTTCCACAGTCTGTGAACTAAGCTGACGAAGCTGTGCCCTGTTTCCGTTAACCGTGGCCAACTCCTGTCAGTCACCATGAGAATACTCAGGGAAAATACTATAGATTCAATTGCTATTTTAAATGTTGTGAACTAATAAATAGACTTGGAAGTTTTCATGATTCCTTTAAGAAATAATTTAATTATCTAATAGTGCTTTTCATTAAATTTATTAAGTATTTTTTAATCAACATGCAAAAAAATTATCCGTACTTTTCCCATGACTTGTCCCTTGACCCTTACTCAAAAACTTCCAACTCAAGATTTAAAAATTTGAAAAAAATATTTTTTCAAAAAAGTCAAAGGGGGGAGTACATGATTTTGTCGGGAAAAATTTGAAAATCTTTTTTTTTTATAAAGTTAATAATATTTTGATGCAGAATCAATAAAGAGGCCAAATTATGATCAAAATGGTATTCCGCAAGGAAATCGGTTAAGATTTGACAAAGTTATGACAGTTCGAAGTTTAGTAATTGCTTGGACTGTCAACTTTACATATCAAATTTTTTGTCAATTTCGACATGATTATTTACAGGAAAATGAAGTCTCTCAGAATTAAGTTTAAAGTGTTGTTTTATACTAATTTGGGCACCAGGAGTTGATTAAAAGTAAAAACTCAAGATTTAAAATTTTGAAAAAAATATTTTTTCAAAAAAGTCAAAGGGGGGAGTACATGATTTTGTCGGGTATAATTCGAAAATCAATTTTTTTTATAAAGTTAATAATAATTTGATGCAGAATCAATAAAGAGGCCAAATTATGATCAAAATGGTATTCCGCAAGGAAATCGGTTAAGATTTGACAAAGTTATGACGGTTCGAAGCTTAGTAATTGCTTGAACTGTCAACTTTACAAGTCAAATTTTTTGTCAATTTCGACATGATTTTTTACAGGAAAATGAAGTCTCTCAGAATCAAGTTTAAAGTGTTGTTTTATAATAATTTGGGCACCAGGAGTTGATTAAAAGTGAAAACTCAAGATTTAAAATTTTGAAAAAAATATTTTTTCAAAAAAGTCAAAGGGGGGAGTACATGATTTTGTCGGGAAAAATTCGAAAATCAATTTTTTTTACAAAGTTAATAATATTTTGATGCAGAATCAATAAAGAGGCCAAATTATGATCAAAATGGTATTTCGCAAGGAAATCGGTTAAGATTTGACAAAGTTATGACAGTTCGAAGTTTAGTAATTGCTTGGACTGTCAACTTTACAAGTCCCTATGGTAAGTCGCTTCATGAATTATGATGGACGTTGTCATGAAAGCGCGAATGGTGAACAGTGAATAGTGAACAGTGACCAGTGAGACTGGCAAGAGTGGTTAGGGGGGTAAGGGGATAAAGGAGAGAGGTCATGTGGTCACGTTGGCTGTGCGTGTTGACGGTGTTTATCTCTGGCCAACGGTATATGTACTTAGCACATGGTATCAATGAGCTGGTAGGCGGTTTGAGTGGACGAGTTTATTGCTGGTTTGCCATTTTTGCATGACACGCCCACACACACACATAGATAGAAGTACACACACATACATGTACAAGTCTATATATGGATGATACGATAAATGGCTGGAAAATGGGGAAATGAAGTGCTTAGCGGACGGCAACTGCGAAACATTGGGCATTGTGCCAGGACTTTGGTCGCGCCACTTCATTATAAACATTTCTCAATTGATTATCGTTAGTGTGCACCACAATATGTATGTATAAGTGTGTGTGTGTGCGTGTGTGTGCGTGTGTGATAATGCCATAATTATGCCTTTGCCTTTCTTGGCGTGCAGAAACTGCGGTAGTTACAAGTTGGCAAAGGGAGTTGAAGTTGCGGCTTTGCTTGGGCGTCTATATTTACACGCATGTCCTGTATAAGCACATGTGTGTGTATGCGTGTGTGTGTGTGTTTGCCTGTCATGGGGTTTTACACCATGTTTATGGCATCATACATTGGATGGGCTAGTGGCAGCCACTTTTGCATGCGCCTCTCACATTTAACCAAGTAATCCCCATAAACTGCTCTTGAAATATTTCATTATCGTAATGAAAAGGACTAAAATACATTTATTTTTTGCCAGCTGGAAGTCCTTTTTATTTATACGAGCGAGTGTGTGTGCCATGTTAGAGTTTCCTTATTGATAATGAAATGGGATTCGGGTACGCCATCATTTGGTCATGCGATGCAGAAATGAGAAAGCTTTTGTTTTCCTCAAGCGAAAACACTTTAAGAGGGGAAAGGGGAGTTTAATGTAGTGCTCTTAAGTGGGGTGCACTTAAATACCAAATGGATCTAAGTGAGGTGGCAGGCAAATTAAGGATTATGCCAGAGACAAGGGTATTATGTGAAGGTTAATGAGTAAAATAGTGTAGTGAGCTGAGCAAAAAGCTAAGGAAATTTAAATGAGAAAATTCAACTTTAATCTAAGTTCTTATAGCTATATTAATGTAATTAAGTAATGTATTTAAGATAGAAATAGCTGTTAGCTAAGTTAAACGTAGCCAAGAAATTTACTTAAGAAACAATATTATCATAACTCATTCACTCCAACAAACTAGCAATATTTATTTGCAAATAATATTTGATAAATACAGAAATTAGATGTTAATTAATTGCATATTAATTAAATGCCTATGCTGCTTGTGCATTAGTAAAGTTTACACTGAAAGCTGCTTAATTCAATTAATTTATTGTCCTGAGTGCTGTAATACAAGATAATATTAAATTAATTAATGTGGTATCTTTAATAAATGCACAAAATCATCAAGCACTACATGTCGACACTGTACAAAAAACTTGAGTACAATAAAATATTTTTTTAAGGTATTTAACATGTCGACACTGTGCAACAAACTTAAGTACAATAAAATATTTTTTTTAAGGTATTTAACATAATACTCAAGATTAACTCACATAATTTTCAAACTTTTAATAAAACAGATTTATTCAAATGAATTCAAACTTTAATAATTAATTTTTTTCCGCATTTTAGTTTTTCTGAGTAGTGTAAAGTTGAGTCTCACATTAATATCATTGTCACTCACTGTTGGTTGTCTTCTCATGTTCCATAAATTAATCAATTGCCAGGCCATTTTTATTGTCCTTTTCTCTTTCTGTCTCTCTGTCTCTCTGTCTTTCTGTCACTGTGCGTAATCCTTTATCACTCGCTGATTTTATTGATGGGGCAGCAATCAGCGGTTGCAAGGATGCGTTGAACAGGATCACACAGCTCCTTGCTCCGGAACACACAAAGGACTTTGCTGTCATTAAAAATCACTGATAATGGTTGCCCAGCCACGCATTGCAGTACATCCCTTCAGTTTAACTGCTCTCATTTCCACAATTTTCGCCATTTCCATTATTACCTCCATTACCCCTTTGTCTCACCCACTGACGACAATACGCAAATAATGACGTAATTAATGAAAGCGCATATTTAATTTTTTTTTTTGCATTTCATTGATAATATTAACAGGCAGTCGACACGTCACTTCAGTAGACCATGGCAAGAGGCTTTGAACCATTTAAAAATACTGCGTAATTTATGGCCAGCGATTTATAAATATGTATATTTTTCCACGCATTTGTTGTTAGTTAATTTAAGTTCGTTGAGTGCCAAATTGAATTAAATTTTAAAATTAATTAACTTAAATGTTATTGTGATTGCGGCATTATTTAAAAATGTTGTTTGTTTGCTGTAATTGGCAGTTGGCAGTTGAGCAAATGAAAAACAAATCTTAAAGCTAGACAAATGTGAAGACCCTGACCCTGAGTTTGCCCCCAGAATACCGACTCCATCTCCAGTTGGAGTCCAAAATGTGCCACGTGCACACAAAGCGAGCCAAAAGTAATTACAACAAAGTGCAGACTGCCCAGAACTGAGTAGAAACTGGCAAGTGGAAAGCAGTAAGTGGCAACTGGCAAATGGTACAGCGGTACAGTGGGCCTTGAGTGAGGCTGACAGGCCGGACAAACGCATTGTAATTGGCAATGGGCGATTTCGAAAGCATAATAACATGACTCCAACTCCCAAGTCCATCCGAGTCTGCCATTTGGCACGGAGTCAAGTCCTTGCTGTCTTCTGTCTCCTGTCTCTGCTGCTGTGTCTGCATCTGAATCAAACGCAATATGGCTGCCCCCAAACGTGGCAGACAGACAAACGGACAGACAGACAGTCGAGAGGAACAGAGGCACAACTTGAAAAGGTTAAAGTCAAGTGCCGCGCTGGGCAGACATAACATTCTCCTTTGGCCAACAAGGGGGACTGCAAACTTTGGCCAAGTCGTAAAGTTCGTCTACGCCTAGCAGTTTAAGCAGCTCCAACTTTTGGCCTCT
This sequence comes from Drosophila falleni, assembly GCA_035045575.1. Classification (NCBI taxonomy): domain Eukaryota; kingdom Metazoa; phylum Arthropoda; class Insecta; order Diptera; family Drosophilidae; genus Drosophila; species Drosophila falleni. The sequence continues at coordinate 1,696,957 of JAWNOV010000181.1, read as the reverse complement.
TCCCAAGGTCTTAGCTTTCAAAAAAAATACAAACTTAACGCAGTTTTTCACTTGCTAATAAGACAGCAAATATATTAAGCATGAACAACAAATACTCTTAAATTACCACTAGTCATTTTAACATAATAATGATGATAATAATTATTGAATTTATATTCATGTAAATTATTTCTTTATTTATTTATGTTATTTGTAATTATCAAACTTAATAAATGTTTAAAATAATTTAACATCATCATGAGTTTCTTATGAATTAATTTTCTGACGTGTAGATGATTTTCAAAAGCGTAAGAAGCCCAAAACTTTGAATGAACTTCCTTTTAAAAATTTATTGTTTAAAAATTAAAAAAACATTTTAAAAATAATTTTGATATTATATATTAAATATATAACCAACACACAAACAAATTGTCTTTAAATATTAAATTTATTATGGACATTAATTTTTGATATGAAAATATAAGAGTAATTTCAACTATAAATATTTTAAGAACTATAAATATTCTATGCAAAGTCATTTAGCATCGACTACAAAATGTAATAGTTAACTTTGCTACTTTTATTGTAAGAGTATTAGAGGAACTTGTATTTATAATGAGCTAGACAAAGTCAAAGTTTGGCAAAGCTATAAACCAGGCCAGCGCCTCTATAAATTGGCCAGGCGTTGTTTTATGGATTCTGGCTTTGGTTTGAAACTTGCTTGTCTGTGATTTCGCATTCAATTTTATGCGCGCGTGATTAAAAGTCACGTGCGTGGCTAATGATGGTTAAGGATGGGAGAGGAGAAGGCTGTCAGTGAAAGGGAGGGAGAGGAGAGTGTTGCTGAGGCTGCAACTAATGGCCAAGTTGCAGTCTAAATGCTACGACTAAACAATGCTGATCATAATCTGGCGACAACAGATGCCCAACAGACTCATTGGAAGACTCCTAACAGTTGAGCTCGTTATGCTATGCTATGCTGAACCCATTGAACTAGATCTCAGTTTTAGTTTCAGTCGGAGGCATTTAAAGAGCAACTGTTGTAGCCTGAACTCACTTCTGGCTGAAACAATGGCATAAAGGGCTGGCCAATCGATTGGTCTCATTTTAATAGCCGCCCACTTTTCTGCTTAAGGTCTGAGCCGGTTTTCCTTTTTGGCATAGCTTCGGGAAACTCTTGGCTGCCTGGTTGCAACATTGTGTGGCAATTCGTGTAGTCAACGCTGATTCCTCTCTGATTGGCACTTGGTCTCAAAATAGAGACTAGCTAATTGTCGCGGCACGCGCCACGTTTCAAAGTGTTCAACGGCTTGACGTTGATTGCCCTGTCGGCCAAGGGAATTGGCCAATTTAACTGCCTGGCAATTTGTTAACATACTATACCTCGAAGTAGGTCAAAAGTGCAACAGAATAAAGGGCTCTTAAGATGACGAAAGTGATGTGATTTAAATAAATCTAAAAAATACTTTTAATATTTATCTTTAATTCACATATATATTTACATGATTTATTAATATATTCTAAATAAAATTTTTAATTTTCTGTAATTATTACAATATTTAAAACTATCATTGAGATGCTTAAAAATAAAGGTAAATGCAAATTTATAGTTTGCAATTTAAATTATGAATTTAAGTACCTTTAAAATATATTTAAGTGTTCGATTGAATGTTCCAGTGTTAGTAAACTGCTTGAGGATGAAATGTGAACTTAAGGCTTAACACGTTGCCAATTGATTCGTTGCCATGCAGCTTCCACCAACAACAACTACGCCCACAGTCCTAGCTGAAACGAGAAGAAGGAGCGAATGCGTTGGTGACGGCTTGTCAGGAGTTGGCAGGACACTCTTACTCCCTCTCCTGCTTGCCTGCTCTCTTTCTCTCCCTCTCTGGCTGGCATTGCCAACATGTGGTGACAGCATCGAATTAAGTTATTTGTCAAACGTCGAAACGTTGGCCAGCCGTCTGAGCCACATGGAAGCCTTTGGGCCTAGCCGGGGATTCATTTAGGAGTGAAAATCAAAGTCGGAATCGAAATCGGAATCGGATTCGTTCTATGCCGCTTTGTCAGGCCGTCATTCTGTCAAACTGCAGGGCAGCAGTTGGCGCAAATAAAGGCAGCCAAATATTTTATGCAAAAGCTGAAATCAATTTTTGCCAATCAATTGTAAAAAACGATGACACAGGCAATGGATCGAAGCGCTCAATGTGAGTCGAAAGCGTTTCCCATGTTTGCTGAATGGACAGCACTCACTCTCAAATAACGAATGAAAGCAAAACAAACAAGAAAAATACTTTCAGCTTGTCGCAGATTCAATACTCTTCTAAAATTTTTTTATTTATTTAACATAATTATTATTTTAATATGTAAGACAAAGTCTTTGTTAACGTTAGTTTAGTAACCTTCAAATCAAACTTTAAATAGTTTTTCAATGCGTCCATTAATCTTTTTCCATTCGATATTAATACGTCTTTTACTTTTCCTTTTATTCTGTTACTGTTTTCATTAACTTAATTATTGACTCTATGGTTTTTATTTTGTTTCCTTATCCACTTGCATTACGAACCAATGTACCTTTTGGAAGTGAATTGAAAAGTGTACTACCCCTAAAATCAAAGTTTGACTTGGCAGGCAACTCATTTGAAGAGTGCACCGTCCGCAACTGAATTAAAAATTTAATTTTTCAATCAACGTGGCAAATAGTTTGAAAAGCCGCTGTGAAATTTGATTAGTCGAATTCAGCTTGAATTTTCATTTGAATTTTCAGTTTCTATATTCAGTTCAAAAAACTTTAGATTTCTGTCAATCTGATTGACTGACTGACTAGCAGATTGTCTGGTTTCTCGTCAACTCATTATCGATTGGGTAATTAAAAGTCGTCTTTCCGTTTTTACTGATTGAACCTTGCACTTGTCGTGCTTCACAGTGGAAATTACCTGAAATATGACAATTATTAAATGCGATGAAGTCCCGATAAGCTTTTGATACTGCTAAACTGTATGCTGGCGAAACTAATTGCCTCACTTTATTGGCGAGAGTCAGTCATCGAATTGTGGTCGTGATTGTGATGTTTACTGTTATTGTTATTGTGGTGTTCAGTTGATCATTCGTCATGCCACAAAAGGGCAGCGTATGGAGGCAATTGCTGGGACTGCTCTGTCTCAGTTTGTACTGGAGGGCAATTACAGCTGGATATTTGGAGGATAATTTCCCAGCCAACTCCATTGAGGATGCGTCATTCACAACGGTGAGTGACCCAACGAATCAATTTAAACCACTCATTAAAAGTCATCATCTTTTTAGCTGCAATTGTTGACGAAGTACAAGTATCCGGCGGAAAAACATTCGGTGACCACCGAGGATAAATATGTACTACAGATGCATCGCATTGCGAGACCTGGAGCCAAGCCTGTTCTCCTCATGCATGGACTGCAGGACAGTTCCTCCACTTGGATAGTAATGGGTCCACAGAACGGATTGGGTTACTTTCTCTACGATGCTGGCTACGATGTCTGGATGGGCAACGCCAGAGGAAATCGCTACTCACGTAGTCATGTCAAGTTGAATCCCAGCACGGATAAGGCCTTTTGGGGTTTCTCCTGGCATGAGATTGGCCTGTACGATCTGCCGGCCATGATTGATGCCGTGCTGGACAAGACGGGCTTTAAGAAGCTGAGCTACATTGGCCACTCCCAGGGCACCACTTCCTTCTTTGTGATGGCCTCGAGTCGCACGGATTACAATGAGAAGGTGCATGTGATGCAGGCTCTTGCTCCCGTGGCATTCATGACCCACATGAGGACTCCTCTACTTAACGTGGGAAGATCCAGCCTTAATATTCTCGGGGAAAACTTTGAGTTGCTGCCCCACTCGGACTTGTTACTCACCCAGTGCATGACATCCGCGATCCGACTGCAAACTTGCCTCCACTATTTAAGTCAGGTTATGGGCAAGAATCCGGCCGAGACTAACAGGGTAGGTAATCAATTGAATTCATCTGGTATTCTTTTAATCCTTCTTTCCCTTAGACTATGCTGCCTGTGATTCTGGGTCAATTACCCGGTGGCTCCGGCGTCAAACAGTTCAAACATTATATCCAGCTCCATGATTCGGATCGATTTTGTCAGTACGATTTTGGCAAGGATAACCAACGGATCTATGGACGTAGCACACCTCCGGATTATGCCTTAGAGCGCATAACAGCGCCAGTTGGCTTGTATTATGCCCAGAATGATTTCCTAGCTGCTGTTGAGGATGTTCACCGTTTGGCCAAGCGACTGCCCAATGTCGTGGTGAATCACATGTATCCCAACAAGAAATTCAACCATGTCGACATGGTCTGGGGCATCAGTTCCCGACGCGTTGCCCAGCCAAAATTACTAGAGGTGATGCAGCTCTGGGAAGCCGGCGGACCTCAAAATTTAACAAGTTACGATGGGTTTTCCACTCCGACTGTGGAAATTCTGGATGAGGAACAGAAGGAAAATCAAGAGGCGATGGAGAACTATGTAAAGTAATCAGAAGTTTGTCTTAAATGGTGTTGGTTATAAAGATTTATTTTACAAATTAAATAAATGCATTTATTTTGTTGATTGAAAGCAGCTGGATAGATTGTCAGATAAAAATTTAAATATTAATAAATTAAAATGTTGATAAAATTGCAATATTTGTTAATTTTTGAATTTTATTAATTATTTATAAATAACTTGCGAATTATCTACTTATTTGTTATTTAGATATTTATTCTTCCTTTTCATTTTTTACAATTCAATTTTTGTTTTAAAATTGATTGATTTAAATGTTAATTAAATAGCTGAAACATAAAATATTATATTATTATTTTGACTAATTAATATTATTATTTTAATATTATTATTAATTAAAAAATAAAATATTTCACCTAATTTATTATTAAGTTTCACTATTAACTGCAGCTTTTGATTAATACGATAATTTCAACTTAAGTATTTTTCTCATTTTTGACAAAAAATCATATATATGTGTTGCATATTATAATATTTATATCGTATGCTCATTGCTCTCCCAACGGATGTGTTAAATTTCCCATTTTGAGTTTATAAACAACTCGGTCAAAGTTAAGCTGAGTCCTTTGCTTACTTTTAAGCTTATTTTTACTAGTGGTATTAATATGGATATTTGATGTATTAGTAAAGTGGCAACTACGACAACCACGTGCCACATCCGCAACAAGAGCAACACCATCACCATCACCATCACCAACAACAACTAGAACAACAACTAGTGAAAACGTTTGGGGAATTTGCGAAAGCAACGAGGCGCGAAAACATTTACTCAACACTTAGCAGCAGTTGCCAGTTGCCTGGGATGTTGCAAGTTTAAGAATTTCGTTGTGTTAGGCGGCGAGCTAAGCGGGATTTGCAACAGGGTGGGGGGAGGGGGAGGGGGGACAGGCGACGTGAGGCGAAAGTTTTATGATTTATGAAGCTAAAGAGCGTTGTTGAAACGCAGCTGCTGTTTCCCCTCTCTCTACTCTCCACTCACCACTCTCCTTACCACCCACTGTCCATGCTGCCAGCCTGGGTAGGAAGCGAGGGAATCCACAGCTTCGTGTCGGACGCAACATGGCGGACGATGCGACGGAAACGGATGTGGACGACACCACAGAGTTGCTGCAAGCGTCTGTTGCCGCGTCAAGTTGACGTGCTTGCCAACCCGGATATAAAAATTGCACTTTGATGCGTCTCCAACACCCCCCCCCTAAACACACACTCACACACACATACTAAAAACAACAACTATAAAAAAATAGCTAACAACTAAAATATCAAACAATGCCAAGCCAAAATAATAAAAGTTGCCTGGCGGTTTTTTGCACTGTGCTCATTAAAATTTCGCTTAGAGCTAAAGTTTTTTGTTTTCACAATGCAACCAAAACACCACACACACACAAAAAAAACACACACACACACACACACACACACATGCAGGCACAACAAAATGTCGGGATTTGCATTTGACACATGCAACTTTCTAAGCGTTTTGAATTTTCTTCCTGTTGTTGTTGCTGCTGCTATTGTTATTGTATTTGTTGTTGTTGTTGTTGCTATTCGCGGGCTAGAGTTAAGTGTGTAATTTATAAAAGTGTGTAGAGGCTGGGGGCGTGGTTGTTCAAATGAATGCTATAACAAAAGCAAAAATTGCACATTGTTAACGACACATTTTTCTACTAAGCCAGCAACAACAACAGTGACTTTGTAACAACAGCAGCAACGATAAAAAGCACAGGAATCCAAAACACAAACAGTCAACATACTATAAAAATTGGCACAATGAACTTTCACCTCGTTTCGGTTTTAAGCTAATGGGCAAAATTTCACACAGTGAAAGTTAGAAATAGAAAACAACAAAAGGTTCCTAAGTTGATGACAATAACCAAAAGAATAGAACATAACCATTAATTATGAATTATATACATCCAAGCATCCCAATAAAGTCTCGATTAAAATTGATTTTAATGTCCTTTTCATAATATTTATTATTTGTTTTTCATATGGTTTTATAAATAAACTCGTTTATGTGTTGTGCTGTTAAATGATTTCATTATCATTGTTTATAATGTTTTGAATACATTATTATTATTTTGCTTATAATTATTACAATTATAATCATTATTAAATATGCATAGTACTTGTATCATTTATTTATATTTAGAGTAATTTTATTTGAATTCATTGCGTTTTTCGCATAGCCTTAAATGGAAAAGTATAAATAGTGTTTTAAATTTAAATGTTACACATATAAAACTAGAAATTAATGTATGTTTAATTACATATAGGTGAATAGTTAAAGTATACATACAAAAAAATACATTGATAGCTCACTAATTACAGAATTTAAAAAAAACGTACGTTAATATTTACATGAAACTTAACGACTAAATAAATATACTATTATTATATTAAATTTAATGTTTATTTATTATATTTTAATGCAAATAGATTTACTAAGCAAAAATGTTGGCTTCCCTTTTTACTTATTTAAATTGCTTACTTTCAATTTTAGAGAGTGTTGAATTTCCTTTTAAATTGAACATTTAACATTGAGAACGTTGTGTGAATTTATTTCAATTTTTCATTTGTCTTTTTTAAGATATTTGCAGCTATAAGTTTTTATTTATAAGCTAAGAAAATCTTGCATTCAGTCTTTAAACTAAATATTTATTAGTGCAAACACATTGCACACAAATACAAACAATACTCAACTACATAGTTGGTACTTTATGTTGATTAAATACTCTCGCCTTGTAAAAAGAAAACACAAACAGAGATTATCAATATATTTTTATATTTTTACATAAATATATAATAGTATTTGGCTTCCAATTGAACACGCAATGCACACACAGATACACACATAGATACACGCTCAGATCTACTCTAATTGCTAATGGATATTGTGTTCTTTTGTTTTAAAATATTTTTAAATTGATGCATTTATATCGTATTTTAATTTTTGCTTCAATTATGGTAGATTTATTTCTTTATTTTTGGTGTTTTGCACGGTGCTTGATTTTTGGCTTTGTGGTTGCAAAAAACATTTAAAATTTGGTTGATTTTGATTTTTGTTTGATTGATTATAATTATATTTTACATACAATTTCGTTAAATGTCTTCAATTATTTTGAATAATTATTTGATTCAAGCAACGTTGTTTATTTATTTTATCTTTTTAATAGTGCAGCGTTTTAAAAACGTTGCGTAAGTTTATGAATAGATACGAGTATAGATTGTAGATATGTCGCTAAACTTTGCCCGAAACTACAACTAGAAGCATTAGTATATGAATAAGTTTAGTAAGTGATTAGGATTATTAAGATTATGATACGCTAATTATATATTAATTTATATAGACACCGATAACTGCTAAATGCCAAGCAACATATATGTACACAATTCGCTACTCCACATATCATTTCAAATCATCTAAAAGTAATCCATTTTGGGCGCATCTAACGCCGTGTGCATTGTCAAGGTAACGCCACGATTGATGCTAACCGCCGGATAGAATACGCCGTAGAGATCCCGGAATGCCACCGAGCCCTGTGGCATCATATTCACCAGAAAACTCAGCGTATGCCTCTCCAGATCCAATAATACGCCAATTGTGCTGCCCGTGGTAATTCCCCCTTCGACACGACGCTCATGTATGGAGTTGTGCTGGAACCAGGAGCGTGTTCGATCAATATACATGGCAAAGGACTTCTCATCTTTGCCTGAAAAAAGAAGAAGAAAATTTAAAGAGAATGGTATTATTATTAACGTTCTTCAACTTCTTTTTCATCTGAAGAAACTTTATAGCAAAGATTTGAACAACAGTTTCCATACGATGTATACCCAACTTTAATACCTTTCATGTCTATAAAGTTTTGTTAGCACTTTTCTTTATCTCTTTTTTTTTAGCCGACAAGTTTAGCATATTCTGACTGTCTTTCCTTTTATGAAATATTTTAAAAGACAACAACAATAGCTGCATTGCAGATGTCTTTGTCAGTCGCTTGGGGGCGCCACCTGCACAAAAGTGACTTTACCATATGAAAATTTAATTTAAAAACTTGCTAGAAATGCAATCGAGAGCTTAGGTGAGAGACGAGAGAAAGTTAAACTGCGACACATGTTAAATGGCGCGTGAGCTCGCTTTAAAAATCATTTAAAATCCATTCGACTAGCCGGGATACTCGTGAATAATGCGAATCCTTTTGAGGCCGTGCCACAAATAAACTTTTGTCAAGCGCAAAGTTTAAGTGTCGCAGTTTTAATTACTTTTGTCTGCGTGTCTCTCCCCTTCTGAGAGCGTGAGCGAGAGTGAGAGCGAGAGAGGGGAAGACAGGGGGATTCCCATAGCGGAACGTATTTTCAATCAATTTTCTGTTGCATACTTTGAGGCGCCTCGCAAGTCCTTTGTTTGTGTTTGTGTTTGTTGGCACCTCGCTGAAGGCGTCGTTAGAGATCCTTAGATGGCGTCCTTTCCGTAACTGAAACTTCTTGCCAAAGTTTCACGCACACGCAACAAGAAATGGCTAAAGTTTTTCGGTCACGCCCACCAATCGAATCAACGCCTCCCGTTGCCATTATATTGGCTTGCCGGGACTAAAGTTTTACCGAGCTTCATCCCTCATCCCTCCCTTTCTTTCCTCCGTCTTATCAGACTCTAATTCAGGCACTTACTTATTAGCTGTGAAGTTTTGCGCATACGATTGACATTTTATCAACACTAGGTGGCGCTGCGAAACTATTTGTTGTGCCGATTTTAACTGCACTTTTCATTCTTCAAACAAAAGTTTTTGAAAGCTTTTCAAGTGTTTTCCGTATTCTCACACGGGCAAGCATCAGTGTTAATTGAATTTCAAATGCCCACTGGGAACAGGCCTTCACCTCCCATCTGCCAGTTAGCTGGTTTTTGTACTTACCCAACATTTTGTTCCTGGCCACATCGATGCGGGCAACACCAAATGCCGGATCCGTGTCCGCCGTATAGTTGTCAATGGTAAATTCCCAATAGTGCACGCCGCGTGAGAAGCCAACGGAACCAAGTGCCACACGATGCTCCCAACCCTCCACCGAGACCGTGGCATTATTTTTGCTAAAGATTAGACCAGAGCCGGCACCGCCGCTCAGCACGGGATCAAACGTGAACCAGGCCACTGCAAAGAGAAGACCACAACAATAACGTAATGGAAAATGAGTGAAAATTGAAGTAACTGAATGCCAGAAAATGAGAAAATGAGAAAAGAACAACAACAACAAAATAGAAAAAACAGTCTCTAAGGTGGGAGATGAGCAGTGTTAGTTACAGGGACACTAGAATATTGCACAGTGGTTACAGCTGTGTTTTAATAGTTATGTAAATAATATTTCTTATAAACATAACAATATTTTTAAACACTTTGAATACAATGGGTTCAGAGAATGTTTAAAAAATTTAAAGAAATATTTAAGTAGTAACATTATAATTTTTTTAAATTTTTTTCTACATTTTGGGAGCAGTAACTACTACTTTCAACCACTGTGCACAGAGAGGTTGCAATTTTCTCTATTGTCAAAGCTCAAGTGGCCTCAGTGAGTGGCCAGTAGCCAGTGGCAGGGTTTCATGTTGAGCTCCAGTTGCAACTCCAGTTGCTTGGATCCAGTGCAGTGCCAATGTCCGATAGTTTATGCTGTTATGCGCCGCAAAGTATGCTACAAGCATCGCCAGAGTCGAGTACTTTATTAAATTCACTTTTATTGTTGTGGCGCATTAAGTGGCCAAAGTCAAGTCGGTTGGGGAATGCCGCTAACCACAAGGAGCCAACTAGAGGATGATGTTCATCTTCCACTCCTCGCTGTTGCTGTTGATGATGGTGATGATGATGACGTTGCGGTTGCAGCATCGACTCGACGTCTTTTTATTGGCCACTAAAGGCAATTGTGTGGCCTGAAAATGGGCCAACGCCAGGCCAACAGCAGTTCATTGTTTGACTTTGTTTATGTCCAAATATGACTTGGCGATAATGCCAAGCCATTTATCGAAAACAAATAAGTCTAGTTCAGATTAGTGTTAAGTTAAGGCTGCACTTAACTCAAAGCAATTTGAGCTGCTTTGCAGCAGGCAACAGGCAAGAGTTTAGTTTATTTGTGAAATTAAATGGAGGAATAAATATTTTACTCCATAAAAATAGATTATAAAGACTTATAAGAGCTTATTTACTGGATCGCAAAAATAGAGTTAATTGTGTAAACATATTAAATTTATTTGGTATTTACATATAGATATATAAATATTTAGATATATTTTGCTTCCTTTCTAGTTTATTTGAGCTCCTCTTTGCAGATTTTAGTAAGGATTAGTGATTATTATACCCTGAGCCCATTGAAACTGAACAAAGAAGGGTATAATGTGATGGCCGAATGTATGTAACAGGCAGAAGGCCAGCCGAGTCGAATGAGCCATGTCCGTCTGTCTGTCTTTCCGTCTGTCCGTCTGTTTGAACGTTGAACAAAAATAGTGTGTCCTACATATAGGGGAATAAATAGTGTTGTCTACTTATATGGGCAAAAATAGTGTTGCCTACTTATGTTGGCAAAAAATAGTGTTGCCTATTTATATGGAAAAAATAAGGGTTGCCTACTTATATGGAAAAAATAAGGGTTGCCTACTTATATGGTCAAAAAGGTGTTGCCTACTTATATGGGCAAAAATAGTGTTGCCAACTTATATGGGCAAAAATAATGTTGCCTCCTTTTAAGCGTAAGCTATAAATGCATTTTTATACCCTGAGCCCATTGAAAATGGGCAAATAAGGGTGTAATGTGTTTGGCAGAATGTATGTAACAGGCAGAAGAGAGCGTTGGAGACCCCCAAGAAAATTAAGTTTTAGTATGGAAAAGTTTTTTGTTTGTTGAGATATCATAACCAAACTGAATAAGTATGCATCTGGGCTGTTATTATACATCCTGACCAAATTTGGTTCAAATCGGTCCACTTTATCATATAGCTGTCATTGGACCAATCTGGTGAAAATCAAGTCTTGGTATGAAAAAATTTTGTTTTTTTAGGATGTATTAATCAAACTAATAAAATATGCATTTTACTTGATTTTGTACATTCTGACCAAATTTTGTTTAATTCGGTTGCATATATCATGTAGCTGCCATAGGAAAAATTGGTCGAAAATCAACTTTCAGTACAGAGTACATGGGCTCAGGGTATCCTACTTTCGAGTGTGCTCGACTGAACCGCCTACTTGTTTTAAGTAGTATAAAGCAATTGTTAAATTTAAAAACTTTATTTCAGACTTAATTTTAAATGTAATTAATTTCCTAAAATTTTTAGCCAGTCAAAAGTTGAATAATTTTATCAATTAACACTCGAATTATTTGACTTTGTTTATCAGCTCTGTGGTTAGCTAACATAAGACCCCTAATTTGTGGCTGTTTCAGATATTAGCCCGCCCAGAAAACAGACCCAACCCATTAACAATTTACTGGAAACCCGCTCAGAGAAACCGTTACGTGTCATTAACTGTTAGCTGTTGCCCGTTACCATTTACCAGTTAACCGTTAATTACTTAGGCGTACGCGACGCAATGTAAACACTTAATAAAATAACAATTTGCATGAGCTGGTCAATGTCTCTAGCTGATTCTGAATCCGCTTCCCCCTTAATAGCAACACTTTGGAGGGGGAAACCGAGCAATAATCAATTAAAAGTTGCAAATAAAAGGAGAGTAACTAATAAAACGTCAAGGATAACACAGGACATGGCCGAGAATGCGCTCGCAATTTAATAAATTAAATAACTTGAAGTTTCGGTTTCATTTGCAATGTGCGGTTAAAGGGGGGGCAAAGAGAGAAAAGAGAGAGAGAGAGTGGGAAGAAGGAGGAGTCTTGTCAGGTGGCGCATGCATCAATCAAGTGAGAATTGGATTGCGAATGGAGCCGCCTTTGGACGGCCAGAGGCGCAAAAAGGGGTCAATGGCTGTTTGACATGCAAAGCACGATGAGTTGAGGCAGGAGTCGGGGAAAAGGGGAGTAGGAAGCGGGCAGAAACAGGCAGGATGGGAAAAACTGGGAGGACATGGTACCTCACGGGTTCAGCGCATGACCGAAAAGGATTAAATTATAAAACAGGTTGGCAAAGTAGCTGAAAACAGAACAGAAAATGGGAAGGAAAAAACGAGTTTATAACTGGGAGTTTAATTGAAAAAGCTAGTACGATAGTATTGGCGGAGGTGATGGGTGAGGGGTAAGGGGAAAAGGGAGCTAGGGGACTAACTCACCTTCAGCCGTTTGTAATCCAATCAGCTCGGAGTATTCACCCTCGCCGGCACTGTTAAAGGCCTTCACACGGGCATTGTACATGGAATTGAAGTGAAGTCCGTCAACGGTGCAAATTGTTTCCTTGCCGCAGTAAACTTCCTGCAAAAATTGGCAAATATCGAAATTATATTAGGGCCATGCACTTGCCAAGACATTCGTCGTCGGTCAACTCTCATTTATTTATTGAATTCTTTCTTCACTCACTCGAAATTCCCCACCGCTGCCATCGTCCAGTTCGAGGACATAGCCTTCGACGAAGGAATGATTCGGTGGCTGCCACGCAACGGTAACTGAATTATTTTCCGCTGAACAATCTGTTGGCAGTATTGAGGGCGTCATCGGGGCTGTGGGCGGGCAAGTAAGGTGTTAAACGTTAGCTACATATGCCATACATATTGCAATGCAATTAGTTGAAAAGTTTATGTGTGTGAAATTGTGTGCATGTGTGTGTGTGTGTGTGTGAGTTAGGAGGAAAACTAAATTTGAAGTTAGTTAAGGAAATGCCTGTTGAAACTAAACAGGAAGTCAACAAATAACAGGCAACAATAAGTGTTGGCTAACTTAAAATTAAATCATGAGCTCCAGAGATCCATTTTAATTAATTACATACAACATGTAGTTATATTGAAAATAAAGCCAAAAAAAAATAGAAAACGAAATTAAAATTCTAGTGTATTTAATAATTTAAATTTTATTTATATGTAAAATCTGACACAGGTCTAATAATATTGAATATGAGAAATAAGAGAAAATATAAGACGATAGATATTCAGCTATTCCCACAAAAGATATAAAACGATACATTTTACTTGGAGGAAAAACAGATTAACGACGAGCACAAATAATGGTTTAAAATTAAATATCAGTGAGAGTGTTTCATGAAACTCTTTTTACACAATTTAATAAAAAGTATCGAACCTGTTTAACCTTACAATTCGTTTGGTACCATTAAGTGAAATCACTTAATTTTGAACTAAGCGATTACAGTACAGTACACAATATTTCAACAAATTAAAATTGATTGAATAATAAAAGTGAGAGATCCATAAAACCAAATGAACATCACATAAGAAATCTGCCCCATTTGGGCTGTAAAATTTCGAAAGCATTATACATACATTATATACTAATTGTGTCGCGCCCCGAAATGAAAAGCATAAAACCAACGGCTAACAATAAAAAATTTATGATACGGATACACACAGAAATGAGCGCCTAAAAGTATACCACAAAATATGCATTAAAATGGCGGCTGTCGTTGACATCAAATTAAAAAAGCGCCAAGCTGTCAAATGTCAGAAAGGCAGGTAAAAAGTTTGCATTTAGAATTTATTTGAAAAGGTGTCTGGTGAAAAGAGAATGGGGGCAATCAGGAAAAGTGAAAAGGATATGGGCAAGAATAAAGCATGAGCTAAGCGTTCGCCTAAGGCGGGTCACTCAAACGCAAAAAATATCACAAAAAATAAAAATAAAAAATGAAAGCTTAAGCGTGAAATAATGCAGAATGTTGGAGCAAGAAGCAGTCCAGAGGGAAAAATCAAATAAAAAACAAACAAAAACAGGCAGCAAAAGGCAAAAATAATAAAAATATAAAATAAATGTGCGTAAAAAAATTTATGTTATTTGAAGCTCTGCGTCCGTTGACAGTTTGCGGTGCGGCAACGGAAAAGGAAATATTTTGACAGCATATTTCATACCCTACGAGGGGATACAATAGATAAACAAAAAGATTGGTAACATTTGTATTTTTAAAAAGGTTTTACTAATTAGTTTATATAAAGTTTAAGTTCTTTTTAAAATAAAGAATGCTTAAAATCCCAAAACAGAAGAGTTTTGCGATGAAAAAAATGTAATCAAAATGCAATTATTTATATATATTTGAATAATATAAAGTTTTTTACATAAGGGACTTTACATAAACAGCACAAGTTTACTTTGAAAGTGTATTAAGTATTCGGTTTTCCAAAGACCTATCCATAGCTTTAGCGTTTCGGTTCTTATATTATTTTTTATTTTTTTGGCATTTCTGGTTGCTGTTGAGATGAAAATGTGAAAATTATTATGCGTAGGCGCGTCCACAGAAACAAAAGCAAAAGTCATGGAAAAACAAAATGGCCGACAATGGAAAATTGCAATGCATGTTGGGTGGTTGTATGTGTGTGCGTGTTTATGTATATGTGTGTGTGTAGAGTATAGCTTTATCACCAAAGAAGAAGTTTTCGGTTTTGTTGTAATAAATTTTATGTTGATAAAAACAACGCAAAAGAAAAATTTGGTAAAACATTTTTATGGATTTCCTATGAAACGAAAAACAGTTAAAAATTGTTTTGAAAGTGTTGTTTGTTTGTTTAATTTTGTTGTTGTTGTTGCTGTTGATGGGGTTGCATTAGTTGCTCACCTGCCGGACACCTTTCATCCTCATCTTTGACTGCTATTGTTTTGGTAATTTAGGTTTTTATTTGGTATTTTAAAATGAGAGCAAGCGGCACATACAAATGTTGTGATATGTGTGGGCGGCGGTAGATAAAAAGAAGCACAAAAAGTTAGACATTTAAAACAGATCCAAATATCTTAAAAGCTATATATATGAATATGTGTTTATTTATATGCATATTTATTATAATTATTGTGAATTTATTATATGCTTTAAATGTGGTCATAAATTGTACACAATCAAAAAGCAAAAAGTCTCGAGTTTCAACACTTTCGTTTGAATTGCTTTTTATTTTTGGTATATGTGAGAGAGTATGTGTGTGCGGGTGTGTTTGTAGCTGTGTGTGTGGCCCTTTCATTGGAAAATTTGTCAGGCAAGATTCGTTTCACTTCACACTTTGCACTTTATTCTCTGTTGCTTCACTCGTTTCTCCTGCAGTACTACAAATTCTATTTTTAAAACACAATGCAATTGGGGCAACGGAGAAAAGCAAAGGAAAGGGATATGGGGCAGGGGTTCCCTCCTGGGAATGCCCTTAACAATCTCAACTATTTTTATATGACTCTCCAGAGCGCACTTTTCAATGGCACTTAATGAGTGCTCTCTATTGTTTCAACACTTTCCGAGGGTGTGTGCTGTAGGTGTTGGTGTAGGTGTAGGTGTAGGTGTGTGTATAAAGGTGTTGATGTGCTTGTGTTGGTGTGCCACAATTTTACCTTACCAAGTGAAAATTAGTGACAATATTTATGATACGGTCTGTTTTAGCAATATAAAACGAAAGTACTTAAAAGGGCTGAAAATACTTTCTAGACCTGAACTCCATCTCAAATTTCTAGCTAAAGTACATACTTAGCGACTAAATATCTGTTGGAGTCTAATTTAAAAGGCTTGTAATTCTAACAAATTCATAATGAACACAGAGTATTTGTTTTATTATTAAGCGACACTAACGAAGACTTTAAACAGAATAAGCTATTTAAGATAAATATCTGAAAACTTTTATATCTACTCATCTAAAGTTTTTAATTTTAAAGTGAATATTTACTATGGAATTTCTCAAGTTTTTATAAAGTTTTTAGAACAGCATCGAAATCTATGATCGTTTTTTCAACATTTAGATTGTTATTTTTACATGTTATATTAATTATTTATTTACTTGCAACAATAAGTTTAGCAACTTTAGTTAATGCATTGTTAGCAGAATAATAAAATAAGTCAACGTACCTTTCATTTGTATAAAATTTAAATTGTCAATGGCACGTGCCAGGGCTGCATCATCCAGGGTCAAGTCGACAATTGGTGAAACTCGTGGAGCAGCATTTGTGACTTCTTGATGCCAAGTCATATCCGTATTTGCCACTCGATTGATCAACATGGAGCCAACCTAAAGAAAGAGAGAGAGAGAGAGAGAGAGAGAGAGAGAGAGAGAGAGAGATAGGAAATCAGGGCTTAATATATGTACAGGTTGTCAGGGCTACATACCTGCAAAAAAGCAGCGCTGTCAGTCTCTTTCAATGCCTCAATGCAGAACTGAATAAGTCCCGTGGTCTGTTGCAATTTTCCCGTGCAATTCGATTGTTGATCCTGCAAAAGACAAGCGGAAACAGTTGAGAATTGAGATGGTGAATGGTGAATGGACGAAAGGATTTTACACACCTTAAGTATTCTGATTTTTGTATCCTTGTCCATGCGTATGGCCTCCAACAGATATTCTCGACGGTCGTGAATCGCCTGAATGAGGGCCTCACACTGAGCGTGCACCAGACGCTCGAATTCAATGCAGGATTCCTGCGCGTAAATAATTAAAAAAACAACATTTTTTTTTTATTATTTTCGTTCGTTATTTTTTACAGTTTACAATTTCTTTGGAAACTTACGGTTACTTTGTCGCTCATGCCTTTGAGTCGCTGTATGAATTCGGTTGTGGAACGTGCCTTCTCCGACAATTGTTGCAGATTGTGCGAAAGTTCCGTCTGGAAAAAAAAACAGAATATCCCGATAAAGACATGACATCAGAAAAAAATATGCAATGGAAACTGTGTATATGTGTATATATCGTAGGAGTCGTTAAATTTTACGGCTTTTTTATGAAGTGCGATGCGGCGAACTTTAGTCACGCCTGCGGCGGAGCTTCTTTTATTTTTTTTATATATACATACATATATATTTTTTTATAGTTTTTCAACTTGTGTCAAAGTCAAGGACTGGCAAAGAAATGAATTACATGCCCAGCGGGCATACAAATCCAATTCCAACTCCAATTCCAACTGCAATCTACCCCAAAATCCAATGATAAAATTCCACAGCGAAAACCTCATTTTGTAAAATTGTCGCCATAACAATGAGAGAACAATGTTGTTGCTGTCACAGTTGCTGCTGTTGTTGCGGTGCAGCCGCTGCAACATTTGCACTTGACATTGACAAGCGACAACTTTTTACGTACATTTTGTAATTTTCAACAATTAAATTGCTCATACGCCGCGTTAACCAGTCGCAGCTTAACAATTTCAATTCATTAGCATTAAAATTTGTTGCAGCTTCGTCTGATCTCGTTTCCTGTTCCTGCTCTTTGGTAATGAGGCATGTCGCCTGTTTGTTATCCCATGTTGCCATTGCTGCTTGTTTCGTGATGCCCCGCGGGCCACTTGGCAATGAAAACGTGCACCCTGTGACTTCAACTCCCTCAATTATTTCTGTTTCCTGCAACACGAGCCACGGCCAAACACATTGTCCAGCTGCTCAAGTGTTTGCCAGACGACTCTTCGTTTCAGGGTAGCATCAACAACAACAAGAACAAGTTTCCCTTAATACTCGCCTGAGGCATTTGCATGCTTTTCACTTTTCTACACAAACAACAACAGCGCATTCATTGAAGGCTTTCTCCTTGCTACTTTTCTCTCCCCCTTTTGGCAATTGTATTTTGTATTGTCAGACACGGCGTATACTCATTACCTTATTTGTTGATTATTTTATTCTATTTGCCATTCGTCGCTTTTCTATTTGCTTTACCCATCCTGTTTTTACACTTCGTCTGCTTTTACAAATAAAGTTCACAGGACTTTATTAACACAGCGAGAAAGTGTCAGTTTACAAATAATTTGTGTGTAAATAAATTTGAAATAACATTTAAACAGCTGGCAAATAAATTGTAAAATTAAATAAAATAATAAATATAAATATTTTATGAATTATTTTAGAATAAATAAATGTCTTTCAATTTCAACTTTAAATGGCTCTCTTACGTTTTCAATATAGACGGAAAAACTTTAAGTTATAATCCCCCATTTATAGCAAGCCACATAAAATAAACAAGCAGAACATAATTTTATTAACTCAAGCATAAAAGTGTTTTAAATAATAAATGCATTTTGCGTGCTTTCATAATTTTTGCAGCATCCCCAAAAAGCAATTTGGCAAAGGAACCCAATTACAAGCAAGTATTTTGTATACAGGCGTCTCTCATTAGAGAGTATATATATATATATATATAAATTTAACTCTGGCTGCCCCTTTGGATCTATGGATACAAGGCGATTACATTCATTAACTGAATGCCAGACCCATTTCCAATCCCAGACAGACTGGCAGACAGACAGATAGACGAAGCGCTGAAAAGTCGGCAATAGAAAAGCTGCAGCAGGTGAGATGAGGCAAGGGTGGTTAAGGGGTAGGTTTGGTGGGTGGGTGGTTGAGTGGGTGGTGCAGCACATTGAATCTGTCTAAGTGCTGGCCAAGAATGCGCAACGCGCAGCAAAACTGTTGAAACTTAATCCCTCAAGGGTTGCTTCAACGCGTCTGTGGACAATGGGGCAGCTGAGTCGAAAGGGGGGGCGTGATTTTGAATATGAAAAGCGGAAGCTGGACGCCAGCTAATGCCAAGCGTCTGTTTTGCATTGATAAGCTGCCTTTACCCCACGGCCTAGAGGTCCTTTCAAACATTTCTGTACGCCTCACTTTGCATTCTATCATTTTTTCATTCTCTGTTTGCCTCAGCTGCCCCTTTATGACGCATCATAATAAAAATGCGAGTATCAAGTGCGCAGTCCGAATGCCTTCGCTGACTTCATGACTGACTGGGCTGATGGCTTGGTCATAGCTTTTATCAGACAGTAAAAAAAAAATAATAATACGACATGTTTATGCGACGCAGACGCCACGCGGCGACACTGAAGACATTCAAAGTTGCCACGCATGCAAATCATGTGTGTGCGGCGAGTATGTAAATAATTTAAGAGTCTTTCTGGCTCAGGTTCAAGCAACAATAACAACAACAACAGACTTCCTCAGAACAACAATGACATGACCGTGACACATGTGACAAATCCTGAGAAGGAGAGAGGTATGTGAATTATTAAGCTGTTAACCTGACAAAAGCCAACCAACAATTGCCGTCATCTTAATGCGGTTAATGTCGCGCTATGAGCCATGGAAATGTGAATTGCTCGCATGGAAATGAACACAATATTTAGGCACATTTACGCTGGAGTTTTAGAATTATTACAAGATTTATTTGCAAAAAAATAAATTATTTAATGAACATAGTATCACGAAAATTTACGGTTGTTGTAAGCTTATAAAAATCAAGACTTTTAAAGAATTATTCAAATTTAAAATTGGTATTTTTAAGATTTCAAAATAAGAAGGGTCGATTAAAGTATATAATCATTATACTATAATGTTATATAACATCAAAAAATAGAATATTAAATTAATTATAGTTGTATGTAATATTTAATTGTAATATTAAATATGAAACTATTCAATGAAAGATATCTGATAAAATAAAAAAGACAAATCATAAATTAAAAATTAAATGTATACAAATAACAAATAAAATCAAAAAGGACAAGCGCTAACAACACTGTAATTTTGCACTGTGCTTGCTGCAACATGGTGTTGCAAGTAGAATGCAAATGCAACCAGCCTCGCCTCAAATGACAGCGTGCAATTTGTAGGCAGCAAACATGGCCAACAGGAGCAACAACAAGAGCAATAACAACAACAACGGCGATAAGTTGCCTGTTCAAAGATAAAAATCGCAGACTTTGCGACGACATTGTCGTTGTCGTCGTGCAACTGCAACTGCAACAGCAGCAACAACAACAGAAAGTTGCCTGGCGCCAGCAACAGCAGCAACAGTTGCTACCGTTCTAGGCTGCTGCTCTAGCTGTTGCGATTATCAACATAATATTGCCCATAATTTACTAAGTTTGGTTTGTTTTGGCTATAAATAAGCACGCGAAAATGTCGTGCCTCGTCTGCAGCTCATTAAGTGCGTGTTGTGGCAAAGAGTTTAGCGATTAGCGGCAAAATTTACAAGCTTACAGTTTTAATGGCAACAGCAAATGCAACACAGACTTAACGACTTAAATGCACATTAAAGCATTAAATTGCTGGCCATCTGCAACAGGCCATAAAAAGACAGTCAAAACATTTGCAAGTCCAGTCAAAGTTCAGTTGCATATATCATCGGAGTATGCTGTTATTTATGTTAAAAATTATGGTACATAGAGTAACTCAAGTAATTGTTTTGACAGAAGAAAAATAATCCATATTGATGAATTTGCATTTAATTTTTTCTTAAAGTTATAATATTTTCTTTTTTTACCAGATAAATGGAATAAGAAAACAATTTTACAAATTAAAAAAAAATTTACGTTTTCTTTTTTTTTAATAAAATACGTAATATTTTTCATTTGTCAAAACAATTGTTTGACAAACTGTAAGTACGAGTTTTTGACTTGCAGATGCGTGAAACGACTTCAACAGGTGGGCTTGAATTATAACGCATTTAAGCCATAAAGCCGCTGATATATGAGTCGAGTTTAAGTAGCTCGCATTTGTGGCCAGTTCTCTAGCCATAAGGCTCAATTCGAGCCATGTCCATAACTGTGTAACTGGAGGTGTTAAGCAGCCGTCGCCGCAAAACAACATAAATATTATTTACAACAATTTCGTGCCACATGCAACACGTGGCTGCCAAATGAGTTGTCGTTGTTGTTGCTGTCGTTGCTGCTGCTGATGCTTTTTGTACTTGTACTCGTAGTTAGCAATCATTGTGCAAGGCCTTCCAAATGGCTAAAGATTTGGTATGCCATAAAAACGATGGCAAGCAGCTGTTTGGCGCAGGGTGACTCACTATTTGAAGCCCATAAATATATATTTCAGAACAAGAAACAACAGCTGAAATAATAAATGCAATTATTTAAATAGCATCACATTAAATTTCATCTGGCTAAAAATACGGAAGTGCAGTTGAGTGAAAACAGATTAAATTTACAGTGCATCAAAATATTACTGCCTATAGTCTGAATGAATAAAAATTAAAATAAAACCTTGTTCTGAAAATTATAATATTTATAGAACAAGACATATGGATATTTTTTTAATTCATATAGTCGACGATTCAAATATTTAAGTAGACTTTCGTTTATAAAAAACGGAGTTATTAGTTTGCACAAAAAGTATAAAGTAGTATATCAACACATAAATATTTTTTTTTTATTTTACTACATACTTTTATTTGTTTCTTGTTTTTGTTTTTTGTTTCATTTTTAGTTTATGTCGTTTTATTAAACGCAGACATAGCATGAATTTTCTTGTATTTTCACTTTCTACAAACTATATTTCAAGTGAATCAGCCTAGTGAAATAATTTTATTAAAGAATATTTTTTTATTTAGCTTTCTTCATGCAGTGACTCATTACAGTTCAACAACATACATGTATTATTCCAAAAAATAATTTTATATAATTTGGCATTCAGTTGCAAGCATTTAACTATAAAGAATAATTTTTATCGAGTCACCCTAATGCCGAAATTGTCAATAAATCAACTATCCACTCACCGTTGCAACGGTCAAACATTAAGCTCAAGCGCCACTGCCACACCCCTCTCCAATCCACTGACTGTGGTAAAAGAAGTATCTACTTTTCTCTTGACTCTGTCTCTCTCTCTCTCTCTCTCTCTCTCTCTTTCTCTCTTCCGCATCAGGTAGCAACTTCATTCACATCTTCGACTAAGCTCACTTGAGGCATGAGTAATGTGAGGCGCGTCGCTTGACAACTGCAGCCGTTTTTAAAGACGATAAAAAGCTTAAAATATAACTTACATTCTGACAAGATATGAATTTTAAACGAAACTCGCAGTGTGCCTTGATTTATGTGGCAGAGGAAAGAAACAAGAGGGGGAAGAAGAAAGGAAAGAAGCATTGCCAATGGTTTTTTAAATTGGATTATGGCATCGTCTGTTTCGCTGTCTATCTTTGGGGTCTCATTTGCATGCCAAGAGTTGCTTCGCAGTTGTTGTTGTTATTACAGATGTCGTTGTTGTTGTTGTTGCTGTTGTTCAATATGTGTCTGTGCGATTAAAAATAAGTTGCAAGTTGCGCAGTCAACTTTCGACAGTTCGACAGACTCTAATTAATTAGCGAGTTGGCAAATATCATTTGCAGCCAGGAGACAACGATTCATTGTTGTAATTGTTGTTGTAATTGCATAGATAGACAAGCAAGTTGCAAGAACAAAAGCAAAGGAGGGGTTATAAAAGAGTGAGGGAGATGGGGCGTCTAACCGCAGACGAACAAACAAATAAACAAATGAAGAAAGTCGATTGATTTGGGGGAGGAATAAAGCAGACATGTCAGCAAACAGACGGCGAGGAAAACCGCAGAATCTAATTTCAAGAACTCATGTGGAGCATGTGGCAACATGCAAAGGCAACGGCAACTGCAAAGGGAAACAACTGTTATAAAATAATAATAAAATAATAATAATATTTGTGGAAAGAAGAGGGAAGAAATGCGCAACAATCCAAATATTTTCATGACAAATTTAAAATAACAGAACCATGAAGTGGAACACGTTGCAATCGTGTCCAACAAATGGTCAAAAAAGACCTAAGAAATGAGAAAAAGGAGAACAGTTGTAAGAAATTGTGTTCAAGGGGGGAAAAGTAAGCGGAAAGCGGAACACTGGTAACAAGTTTGCGGCGTGCAATGAAGCGCAATGAGCCATCCCAGTGGACATGGGTCCTGGAGGAGGGATGGAAGCAGGGGAAACTGGTTAAGTGTGAAGCTCAAAGTGCCAGTTGAGGGGGGAGTCAAGTGGTACAGTGAAATCTACTTAACAACGAGTACGAGTGTATCTTGAATTAGATACAACCCTGTGTGCCACACGTGGCTGCGTTTACAATTCATTATGAACGCCTCAAAGTTAATCCAAGATCAATGCATCAAAAACCACCTTCAAGACGACTTTGCTGACCAAAAAGCCAATTTAAGTTTGAGAATCGGGCACGTTGTCAACCCTACGCTGTTTGCCATTGTCTGGTACTCAAAATGCATAACGGCAACTTTGGTGGATGCAACACGCGTCGCAAAATGTAAGCCACTTAATCTTAACGGCGGCCACAAGAAAGGCCAAAAGCCAGACTCGCAAATGCATTAAGCGACGGAGAGAGAGAGAGAGAGAGAAAGAAAGAGAGAGATGGGGTTAGAAGGGGGCAAACAGTCTGCATCATGAGCTGCTTCATCATTATTTGCGCATAAATTAGGATTAAGCCAACGAACGGGAAAAAGGGGCAACATCAACAGCGCCAGACACTTCCCAAGAAATCATAACCAAGTTGCATGTTTTCTTTGCTTCTCTTTCTCTTCTCTTTCACACACACACTCACTCTCTCTCTCTCTCTCTTTCACCCTCTCTCTTTTTCGCCTTCTCTTTCTGGCAATTTTGACCTTATTTGGCCAATGAATGGAATGTGCTGAACCCATAAAAGGAAAGGAGATGCAATTGTTGAGAAATTGAAGCCATCATGTGGACTAAACTTCAAATTGACTTTGGTACATTTTCAGCTTAGTTGGGACAATCAAAATGCCCCAAAGACGTAAGCTAAAAGTGGCAATTAAAAATAAAATAAAAAGTCTAAAGATTAAATAGTAAAAAATATGTTTAAATGATTACATTAGCTAAATTTAGAGTCACTTTTACTATAAAATTTTTATTTCTAATATTCCTTTCGTTATTTTAGATGAAATGTCTCAGTTTCAATTCAACAATCCTCATAATATTTTATTTTCCCTTCTTTGTCTATTAGTGTCATATTCTGTGGCAAACTAATGCGACAAATTGGCATTAAAAGTGCTAAAAAAAATGAAATAAATATAAACTCGTAAAGTTTATGCATTTTGTTGAAATACCACATTCGCATTTGTTTCGCTGACATTTCCTGTCAAATTAATGACATTTAGTGTCATAAAAATGCGCAAATTGTTGGACAGATGTGACACAGAAACTGACTCTCTGATATTAGGGGAACTTGACATAGCAAAAATATTATCAGAGGGTCGCCTTAAGATGACAGATGGCAACAAAAAAGAAACATGTTCGATAACAGGGCAATCAAACAATTTTGGCAAATTATCAAAAAAAAAATTGGGAAGAACTTTAAATAGTATTTTACTTTTTTAGAAATCTGTGCTAAAAAAAATGAAATTATTTTTAGAAAACTTTTTCAACAAAAATTTGTTATTTGTATACGGAAAAAAGGACAGAGCTTTGAAACTCAGTTTGACTAACTGCACATGACAACTCATCCATCTTTATCTGCTGCTGACATGTTTTTAACTGACTTCGAAATTTTGCCCACATTTTTTGTTGTTGAATATTTCTAATCTTTAAAATATGCAAAAACAAAAGGCAAAATATTTGTTGTTTTTTTTTTTGGTTTTTATCAACCGAAAACAAAACGAAACGAAACCAAACTTTATTTTATTTTTGAAGTCGCCTCTCTCAGTGACAGTTGCAAACATTTGGTTTGGTTTGTTTCGCTTCGTTTTCGACGCTGGTTGAGTGGGTCGGTGGTAGGGGTACTCGTATTTGTGGGGTATTATTTTTATTTTGATTGTCACAGCAACAACAATGCATTGCCAAACCAGTTGTCATTTTGTTTGTTATTGTTGCCGATGCTGCTGCTGCTGCTGCTGCTGTTGTTGTCATGCTCATTGTTGTTGCGGTAGTCCTCTGTTAAACATGTTTGACACGGACTCTCATGGGGTTCCCCCAATGGTATTGCCCATCCATGTCTATGCGCGATCCCGAACCCATTCCAATCCCAATCCCGAATGCCTTTCTATAGTCGCATGTTTATAAATAAGTTTTACCCGCAGAATTCTCATTCGTATCCGACACATCCCTCAGTCCCTTCTTTTTCTCTCTCTCTCTCTCTTTCTCACTGTCTCTCTGCCTCTCTCTGTTGTGCTCTGTCAGTTCCTCATCGGACTGGGAACTGGATGACGAGACGAGCCACTGGCTGGCAGTGACAAGCCGCATACCATGCGCAGCTTTAGCTCAGCAAATAAAAACACAAACAAAAACACAACGTTGACAGGCTGACAAGCCAAAACCGAAGAGGGAATGAAGGGGAAGCAGGTGAAGAAGTGAAGGGAAACCTTTGCCTTCTTTTAATAATTTAATTTGTATAAATTTACCCAATATGTCAGCAGCTCATCAATTTTGTACAAATTTGGCATTTGGTCAATGCCCCAATGATGCTAATTAGCTCACATTTCTTCATTCCACGTACTTTCTTTGCTGTCCCTCTCTCTCTTCCTCTCTTCCCTCCTCTCTGTGTTATATGCCACCAGAGTTGCAGTTACAACCACAAACTACAACCACATTCCAGCTCCATTTAAAATTTAATTTTTATTTCGATTTTTGCGCTTAGTTTTATGACTCCATAATTTGCCTGCTCGCATTTAGTGCTAAATGGGCTACAAAGTGGCTGCTGGACAACTTTGGAATCGTATACTCCATATGCGACTTTAAGTGTTATTGGAGCGTCCATTTCGTCTCAGACGGGTTAAGTGCTACCTTCCTCCCTCTCTTTCACACTCACTCACTCACTCTCTCTCTCTCTTTCTCTCTCTCTCTATTTCGCTGCTTCTGAGCTCGGTTTAAATGACATGTTTTACATTTCGCGATCATAAACTGCGTGAACATGTTAATTGAACTCTGATTTAATGAGGCGTGGCAAAACAGGCAAAGTACTGCATAGTCAGGCCAAGTAGGAAGCATCTCAAAAGCTTGTTTCAATTGAGCAAAATCAGAAAATGTAGGATAAGGATTTTGGAAATCTTTAACACACTTAAATTGTCTAAAAAAAAATAATAATTGTAGACTTCATTATGATTGAAAAAAAGATTAATTTTAATGAAGATTGTTTTTATTTTCTTCCTTTTTGATATTCTTTAAGAATTTGAAGACAAATTTTCTCAAAATGAAAGATAAGAAAGGCTCATGGTTGTATAGTATTTACTACTCGCTTTCATGAAGAAATAAAATGTATTTCTAGAGTTTTTAAATATACATTTACCTATGACTGGAAGTTCTGCTTACATAAAAACTATTTTACAGTCCAATGTCTGAGTTTCAGTTTGAAGCTTACTCTCATTTCCATTCAGCTCAGTCACTCATATTTCTAAGATTTCAATTTTCCACCTCAACTTTCTACAGTGAGTCATGACTGTTCAACTGTTAGCTGTGAGTCAGAAATCGTAGATCGTAAATGAAGGGAGATCTCAAGCAGTTTGCCTGATGACAAACTCTCAACTCTGGTGGCAAATTCAACGAAATCAATGCAACAAAATATTTGCGTAGCAAATTATTTTTACAGGTTTCACAATAAGAAACGTGGAATTAAAGTCAGAGTTGTATTTGTGTCGCCAATAAAAGCGACAGCAACAACAACAACAACAACACGGTAGCCAAAAAACAACATCAACTTGTTGCCTATTGTTTGTTGTCTCTCACACATTGTTGTTGTTGTGTGGCACTTGAACAAATTCGTTGCTGTTCGTCTGAAATACGTGAAATTTTCACTGCCACTTGAAAGATTTCGTTGTTGAGTGTACACTGAGCTGCAAACAACAACGTGGCAACAACGGCAGCTCTTTGCAACTGGAACCGACCTAAACGGCCACTTGACATTTTGGCAAATTAGTTGCGCCTCGATTTTCAATGTTTGTTAAGTGTAGATGTGTTGTATGGAGTGTATATATATGTGTGTAGTGTTGTGTTTGGGAATTCATCGTGGGTAGCATAGTGTAGAATGCAGGTAGCTACGAGTGATTCTGATGTATCAATTTTCCAGTTCGAAAAGGGCAATGTCAAGTACGAGGATTAAATTGAAGTGTAACAGATATATGATTAGAGAGAGACCGAAATCGATAGTTGAAATGGTTGTGATAGCTATGTATATTAGTGTAGGTGTAGAGTGGATAGAGTAAAAATCTTGCAATAATCAAATTAAAGCTGGGGAAAGTTAGAGAGCTTAATTAGCGGTAGATTGGAAAATATTAAAGACTAAATTTTAGTTGGAAAAATTCGGAGAAAATAAATAAACAAATACTTGAAATATATATTTATAATATTTCAAACTATTAATTTGGAATTTTAAAATGATAATTATTAAATGGAGTGGCAGGTAGAAAAGGTGTTTAGAGATAGCTTATATTATATTTATTAGTGTATCAAATTATCAATTAACATTGATAATAAGCTAAGATCTGTAGATGATAGTTATCGCTTAACAAATCTATGAACTTGAATCAATTGTTGGGTTAGAAATCAAAATTAAGTTGTGTGTAAGAGTCGTTTGAAATATTTATACAGCTAATAATAAGTTGGGATTAAGTATGTACATCATTATGCTCAAGAACAAGTTAAAATAACTACCTTGTCAATGCTACCACATATGTGTCATATATGTAAATCTAGTTTGCTTAACTACTTAGCTCTCTTAAAATCCAACAAGCGAAACCAGGGGCAACAATAGGAGTTGACTTTTGCTACATTTAATGGAAGGTCTTTGACTCCGTAAGTTGTGCAGCTGCCAAGGATTGTTGCTATGAGCTGAGCTCTTTCCACGCACTCAATGCAAATGCAACTTACAGCTGCAACAACAACAGCAACAAAAACAACTACAATAACAAGTCAAACAAACAAACAAAAGTTAAGCCGCAGCTCAGAGCATATGACAATGATAATGATGAGCTTGAGACGAGTACGAGTCAACAAGAGTGGTTGTCGTCGTCGTCTTTGCCTCAGCTGATTTTCCATTATGCCACATCATAAATTAAAAAGTAGCGCAAATTAAAAAAATCTTTTGCCCCCTCTTTACCTTTATCCCATGACAAACAGCAACAACTCCCACAGGGAACATCACGGTTTCGGCTTGTTTAACTTGCACACGTGCTGTTTCCCTTGTTGCCAAGTTGGAGGAAAGGAGAAGAGTGTAGGGAATGGATGAAATGTAGGGGCAGCCTATGTGAAGGCATGCCAAAGTCGAGAATATATTTTTGGTCGATGCCGCGATTCTCCTGGGTCCCGGCTCCAATGCAACCAAGTAAACATTTTTAATTGCATTTAAATACGACATTTATTTGCATGTAAAATTAACGCGCATGCAAATTACTTTGTGCCACAGCAGGCAGCATAAATATCGCCAGGGAGTAGCAAAAAGGGTGGCAGGAATGGTACGATGCGAGACAGACTACAGCTTCTAGTGCTGTTGAAGTTTGGGAAGGGGGAAGTTGCATCAACTTGATGTTTTCATTGCGGTTGCGTGGGCAACAACACACAAAAGTCCATATACACTTTATAAGTATGACCCAACTATCAGATACCCTAGTTACGATAACATATATTTTATTATGTGCATAAGCATATTTTTATTACTATTAATAAATATTGTAGAGAGTTTTATTTATTTAAAAAGGATTAATTAATTTTTTTTTCGATATCTATAGTTTTTTTTATCAAAAGATTGTTTAAGGAGACAGAACTATAAAAACTAGAGGAAACTAAGAATTATCCCAGTTATCCAACTGAATTAATTACTAGTATTTTTTAAATTCTATCGAGAGTCAAAAATATTAGAATAATTAAATTTTTAGTTTGCTATTATAATTATTTAACTATATTTATATCAAAATCCAATTTGCTTTAAAATCGATTGAAATTTGTATTTTGATTTGGAGTTTACCTTTTAATATCAAAACTCAATATAATTATTTTACTATATTTATATCGAAATCCAATCTGCTTTAAAATCGATGGAAATTTGTATTTTGATTTGGAGTTTACTTTTTAATATCTAAACACAATATACCCTCTAACTAAAATTGTTTATAGCAGGTATAACAAACCGCATCTTGTATAACGCTCTGGTTGTTTTTTTAGCTATTTTTAAAGCCCGCAGGAAAAGCTGGCGTCTTCTATGTTAGCTATACAAAAATTTATATTCTTTAATTTTTTTTTTAGATTTTGGCTCTTTAAAGTGAGTTTGTTGCGAGATTGCGACGTGACATTGAATTCGTTTTGGCAAGCAGCGTGGGAAAGTCATGTCTACTAATTGTGCGCTGTGTTGGCCAAGTCGAAGAAGATGAACTAATGCCGAAAACCAGGCCAAGAGTGTTGGGTGACAAATGTGCAGTTTGGTGAATGGTAAAATGAAGACCTCAGGGCTAAAACAAAGCTGGCTTACAAAGGCTAGTGTCAGAGACAAATGCAATTTAATAGCCATAAATTATCAACCAAGCGTTGAATTAAAGACAAGACTTCAACTGCACTTAAAGATATATTCAAGCAATTTGACTTGATATGAGTGCACAGAATCCTTGGATATAATCATTCATTCATTCTCTGCGTGCATTCGCTCACTGAACTGTTTAATTGGTATTGTGGCATAAGTGGGCCAACAAACAGACAAATGCTTGTACGTATTTTGGCCATGTTTGATATGTGCTGCCAGGCAATAATTAATTGAAATTTGCAATGTGTCAAAATGGCATCAGGCAGTTGCCCGGCAATTATATAATAATTATTACTTGATCTGACAATGACTGACAGCTGCCTGACAGCCAAATGTTGCACTCTCTGCGTATTGTTTTTGTTTTTATTGCTGTTGTTGTTGCTGCAGAAGAAATTTTAATTAAAACTTTTGCACACAACGCGATATAAGAAAATTTCACAAAGCAAATACGTAAATGCCAAATTTCTGCCAGATGTTGAAACTCTCAAGATGAATCCCTTCAGTAAGACCCCCCGGAGATTAAGGCTGCGCATAAACATGTTAACAGAGGCGCCTTTATCTGGTCTGTTGCAATCTTTCATGCCCCATTGTTGCATGTTACATGTTGCAATCTTGTTTACCTCGCCTGCTGTGTGAAAGGTGACGAGGCACGTGACCCGATCGTACCTTATTTGGCAGAAATGAGATTTATGGCCAGCAATTGGCAATGGCTCAAATGGAATGGATTTGTCTATAGGTAAATCACTTTTGGGCCATATTGATAGGGGGCAGATGAAGTTTCTGTAAAAGGTAAGTTGATAGAGCAGCTGTTCAAAAAACTACATTGTAAATGTCAGCTAAAAATCTTGATTTTTAACATTTTTTAATTCAGATTGTTATATTAAGTCAGCTACTAAAAGTCAGTACTAGTTTTTCTTTATTTTAGTTTTATTAAATTCTCCCCTTTGAGTGGTAAGATCCAAATTAAAAAATATATATTTAGGCAACTAGCAACAGCATACCTGAATTCAAAAAATAAAATGGTATTTCAACTATTTAATTGAGACTCCAGAATTACACATTTAAATATTAAATTTATCTTTTTATGGTACAAATATGTATATTTCCTTTCGCTATTATTGCGATAACTCTATTCAACTTCCGCTCAGTGGGACAACTTTGACAACTTAACTAATTGCATCCCAGAATATATTATTCATATCGCACCAAGCAATTTTTTACAATTAACTAACGAATAAAAAGCCAAGCTGAAAACTAGAATTGAAATTATAAAAACCTCAAGTTAAGACTGCACATTCTAAAGAATTAATTTTCCCTGGCGCCGTCACATAAATTTCAACTAATTGAAAAATTTTTCAGTAACATAAAATTTCCCGGTCCATGTCAGGCCTCATCAAACATTTCATAACAACGAAGGCAGCGGTTGAAATTATTTACCTAGACTATAAACTAGAATTGTTTTGGGTAGCAGGATAAATAAAATATATGATTTCATTCCTGAAAAGCAACCCTCCGGTAGCAAAAAGTGCTCGGTAATCGAAGTGTTAATGAGACACGCACGGGAGTAGAATTATGAGGAAACTAAAAAATCTTGGACTATGCCAACGACTGGGACAGTGACGAGGGAATGAGGACGCAGACGGGACACACGAGGGAGAAGCGTTGAAAAATGTGCGGCAGACGTTTTGTCATCAACAACCCTCAACACACACAGCATACACAGCACACACAACACACACACCATTTACATCTGGGAATCGTCTACGTGTGCATTACAAAATGGGATAATGTGCAGCAGCCGTCGAACCGTCGAGCAGTCAAACAGTGGATGCTGTTGACGTTGGCAGCGACGCGTGCGTTGCAGGAGCTGCTGCTTATCCTGATCCTGGACGCGACAGATGTTTACCAAATTGATTAGTGAATTGAAGCTGAGCAATGCCATTGAATCGAATGATGCATTGAGTGTCCATTGAGTGAATTGTTCATGGAACAGGGGAAGCAATGAGTATACTTCGAATAAAAGGGAAACGAAGGGGGATAGAAGGGAAAGAGGCGCATGGTCGAGACCCAAAAGTGCACTTTGGCCAAGGCTTTTATGTGCAGTTAACGTTACGAAAAGATTAAAGAGATTAGTCTTCGATAATAATTTATACTTATTAAACATAATTTTTATGTTCAGCTGGAGATGCAAGTAGTGTGGGAAAAGGGGTGGCGGAAGGAGGGGGAAGGGGAGCTTAAGCCACACGATGGGTGTTCCTCATAAACCAGGCAATTGCGGTTAGTGTGGCAATAAATACCAGCTGACGGCAGAAAGAGAACTGCAAATGCAAAAGGAAAACGAGACATCAGAAATATGTGGAGAAGGGCGAATATTTAATTCTCTCACTGTGTATTCTTAAAGTAATCAGGTTTTTAGCAAATTAAATCAGCATAGCAGTTAAATCGCTAAAAATAAAACTAAGTTATTCGTAAAAATAAAATAATTTTTCAGATAATTTTTATATTATTCGATATTTTTGAATGTCTATCAACACTTTTGTTACCAAATTGTTTTTTAATAAAAGACAATTATATTTTTTAATACTAAAAAAAAATATTTATTCAACTACTTCTATTTTAAAACGTTGCACTTTAAGTGAATAAACCAATACACAAGACTTTTTTCAAAAAGAGTCACAACATGCAATGGAAAGAAATGCAAATGGAAAGAAAAACTCTTAGAAAAAGTTGGCGTCATTGAGGTGGCAACTCCAACGACAGGCTAAATAAAATGACAAATGTGTCTAGCCAGATAAAGAAGCTGCCAGAGTAGTCGCAGCTTCCTTAGAAGCTACTCAACATATGGCAACGCTTGAGATAACGGCAAAAACTTGCAGCTTTTGTTAGCAACTGTACGCAGCGTGAATGTGGGAAATGTGGAAATGGATTTGGAGCAAGGTTTCGCAAAAGTTTTTCACTTCACACAGAAACAAAATGCATATGAGGAGCAACGACATTCTCTTTTCCCTCTTTGTCAAGGAGTTGTTGTCTCGATTTCTATTTCCTGTCAGTTTTCTGTGTGATAAAGCGCACGTGTGCTTAAGCATCTCCTTCCACATTATTCTATTCTATCTTGTTATGTACTGTTCCGTCTCTGAATTTTCCATTTTCCCCCCTTTGTGTTGTGTTGTGTTGTTATTAAAAACGAATTATGAATTATGTGTGTTTTTCATAATTTTTTGTACCTTCTTCGTATGTTCAGCTCGACGAGGAGATTATTTTTGTTCCACGTGTTTGTTTCGTATTCTCAAAGTTGTTGGAAAATCCGAAACACAAAGATAAGGCACATTTGTTGGGGATTAAGTGGGGAACAATGGCGATTTGAAAGGTACAAACAAGAATTATAAATAATATTACAAGTGGCCAGACAGTGTGGATTGAAATGAGAGCTTCTAGATTTGTCTGCATAGAACTTAACACATTGCGTTGATAGGGTAAAAAGAAAGGCATAATAGAGGGTTGAAACAGAAGGATGTTATCAAAAAGATCAAACATTACACTCCTTTTCACATCTTAAAAAGGGTTCAAGCAGTCGAAATAAAATCTTAAGCAAGGTCGATTAAAAATATAAGAACATATTTACAGATCGAAAGTTTGTAGGCTTATTTTGAAAATAAAAAAAATTCATTTAAATATGTTAATATTAAATTTTACCTAAGTCTAATCTCACATTAAAAAAAATGTTATCATGTTGGAGAAATACAACTATTCAAATTTTATATAATAAAAATAAAGTTCCACATTCCCAATATATTTATTAATAATCGCTCCTAAATCTTCTCATATCAACTTGAGTTAAAGTGTGTTTAGCGATTGCTGATTTTACAGTTATATATATGCTATATATCTATGCTAAAATATCTCTCATTTTCTTATCTCAAACTCGTTTCATTGCCACAACAATGGCCATTAAAGTGATTTAACAGCCGATAAACTTAACACACAGAGAGAACAATATGTGTTGACCTCAAAAACTACGCACAACAATAGAGCTCACACACATACACACACACATACATAGAAGAACCACATACAATTACTATTTCATTGTTCGCATTGTCCGCTTCGCACTCATTACGCGTGAAAAAGAAGGGGAACAAAAAATACTAAATGACACTCAAGTGTTTTTTTTTATTTCTGCCTTACCTCAGAGGTAAGGGCTGGATAGGGGGGAAGGAGGTGTGAGCTGCGGTTAGTGCAATTAGGCAGCGGTGACATTGACACAAAAGCGCGACAAGGCGACAAAATTGCTGGGTACTGTATTCAGATCCAGGCAAACGTTGCACAGGAAGCGTGAAAGCTTTTAACAAGCGTCCTTTGTTATAGGGACACTACATTGAAGTACATGGGAAAGTCCCCTATCGATGCTGACTACAAATTTATCTGGCAAAGGTCGACAACAACTAACTAAACAAATCGTATTGAAAACTGAACGGAAAAATGTTTACAATATTTGCATATTTGGCCAGACGATGTGGCAACGAGTCATAGGAAAAACAAAGGCGAAAAACAAGATACAAAAAGAACAATAAACATTGAGGCTGGCTTACAGCTTTGATTGATGAACATGTGCAGCAAATTCAAATTTTGCCGCCTCTTTTTCAGACCGCATGAATTTTTAGTTGGCTGTGCAGCAATAAGAAAAAAACAAAAACAAAATTCGTTTCAGTTGACATTTTTTACCGGCCAACTGAAAAGGGTTAAAACAAGCGACGAACCTGAATTTTGATTACTTTCAACTTTGGCCCTCTCTCTTTTTGATTCTCCCTTTCTCTCTCTCTTTGTGTGTTGGCAATTTCAAATAGTTGCAACGTTTAGTTGATTAATAGCCAAAAAACTCAAACCCTGATCCCTGCTAGCTTTTAGTTTAAGCCAACTGCGAAGGCTTTTAGCAATTTAACGCACAGCTTAACAGTTTGCTGCCCAAATGGTTGAGGGGTTAATGGGGAATGGAGTCAGAGTGAGGGATTGTCAAAAGATTCTAGAATTCTAGGGTTCTCTCATATGGCTTGTTTGTTTACATCTGTGTGCGAGTGTGGGTGTATAAATATTGACATTGCAGGTGATTCGGTTCATGTGTGCAGGTCAGAGTGTCTGGCACTTACAGGATACGCATCAAGACTACAAGAGGGAAAACGGTCCAGACGGATGTCAGGCGTGATATGACTGTCAAAAAGGTTAAAGTGACCCTTTTACTGGAGAATAACATACCTGCAAAGAAGAAATAAGAAATTAAAATGTAAATACTTGTCTATCGTATGCTGTGTCAAAAGGTAACTTAAATTAAAGATAATTAAGCTAAATGTTTCGAAAGATAAGGAAATAGATTCCAACTTGATGAAAGCATAATCATCATTATTAAAAAGATTCCAAATTCCTTCAAGATTCTTAAACATACTTGCCAAATATAAGTAAATAAATAATTGCAAAAATTCTGAAATTTTTCATTATTTTATTAAAGTGCTAAGTTCTTTTTAAAATAATTAATAATTGTCACAGTGCTTAAATAAATTCGCTTCGCATGGAAATATTTTTGGTTTTAGATATCAATTTATTTTTCAGTAATTACTTACAAAAGTACTCTTTAATATTGAAATTATTTTTCCATAAGAATCTATTAGCCTGTAAATTGCAGTAAATTTAATATATGAAAGCCGTAATTTTAATTACTGGCAAGTACACTTTAATTTCGTTTACTCCCTTTGCCTGGTTTGTTTAGAAAGCAATATTTAGATTTTAATAACTGCCTTTAATTAAATCACAGCTTTTGATTACTGCATAAATTCTGAATCTCTTTTAATTATACCATCTACTGAACTATTATTTCAATTAACTTTTTGCCTTGCCTGCGACAGAGACTCAAGTCTGAGTGTCTCATAGTTTGACTATTATTAAAAGCATTTCCCACCCACATTGCCAGCTGCCAAGTTGCAGAGCTGCTGACAGCAGCGAAAAGTTCATTAAACTGTAAGAAGAAGCTACCGATTGTGCAGTGCATTCAGAACCCGCATCCAGGCACTCCCAAAAACAAATCCCGATCCCAAGGCAGTTACCATGTTAATCTCTAAACTATGCCAGAAATCACGTAACCTTTCATTAATCAACGAAAGTCATAAAAAAGAATAAAACGAAACTAAATAGTCATCGTCGTGGTTGTCGTTTATTAACTGGCATTTCCGCACTTGGCTGCACTCTAAAGGCGTGTTGGGTGCGTCTCCCCCCTCAGTCACTGTCCCCCTCCTCATCCTGTCTGGCGTAGAATTCGACTTGTAGTCAAATGCAACATTAGTCAAAATCTCTGGGTGTCTGTGATAAGCTGAGGCCATGCTGCATTTTGTCTTGAGGCCATTTCGTTTATTTATTTTGACAGATACTTGAAGATTGTGCGCACAAGCGGGAAAATTCAAATGATTTTTCATATTTTGCGGCAGCTAAAAAGATTTAAAGTGGGGGGCATGAGTGTGTGACTGGGCGTGGCGCGTGTCTCGATGCCACAGATGTGGCAACAGTGGCAGCCACATCGAAGTGACATTATAAGCACACGGAACTGTCGAGTGATGACGAGTGATGGCAAGATATTGCGATTAGAGATGAGCACGTGACACGAAAAAAACCATGATTTAAAAAAAAATACAGAATAAAAGTATGGAAAAAGGGTATCCAAGTGGACTAAAGAAAACATATCAACGTGCAATGGAATTTTTGATCATTTCCTTATGTTACCTGTTTGTACTAGACTTTTGTATGCCTAGAAAATTATTTAATAAAGAATATGTTAAATGTTGTAATTAAATAAACTTTAAATTAATATTGCCTTTTCACTGTTTTCTAAATAAAATATAAGAAATTTAAAAAAATAAATATAGCATAAAAAATTGTATCATTTTTTATATCGTGAAACGCACTCATCTGTAACAGTGTCAGTTTGGTGGCGTCTGCATTCAAAAATTGAAGTGCTAGTCAAGCAGCGCCAAAGCCAATTTGGTCCCGCATGTTGTCTGACTGCCCCATTTCCCCTCCCTTCACACTCCCCTACTCACTCTGCTTCCCACTGCCGCGTAATCAAGAGAAATTAGTTTTGGACGTGCTCGATTGGTTCGCAGCGCATCTTTTCTCAGGGAATAAGCTCAGGCAGCGCCAACGTCTTGGCTAATTTTTTGAAAAATCGTTCAACAAAGTGGCAGCTCCTCTTTAAAGTTCTTCAATTTGAAGAGCTTTTCCAAAGTGTTTTCTCGCTGCTCTGCCGCCAATCTTGTTCTCGCCTGGTCAATTGTTGTGCCGTGTGATTAATGCCTTTGATATTTATTTTTGGCTGTTGATTTTCCGAGTGCATTTTGACATTTGATGAATTGCATTAGCTTTGACTCCACAATCCCTCTATCCCATTAATTTTTCATCAAACTAGTCTCCATTCTATCTCCATCTGTTTCACATTGCTTTGCGCATTTTGTCTGTGCCATTATAATGAGGTTTCAATAACTCCATTTGCCTCTGTCGCTGCCATATTTGCTGCCCCACAAAATGCTCTGAATTGGATACCTTCATTGAGGGGGCCAAAGTTTTTCTAGTTTTTGCATAAAGAGAAACAAATTGCAACATTTGCCAAATGCAGGCAGAGAAACTCCAAGATACAAACTTAAGAAATTAAGTAAGAAATACAGAACGAAAATGACACTTTAGAACAGTTGTAATATTGATTGTTAAATTCAGTTGCAAATATGTACATAAAATAACTATCTTTAATTCATATTGTATAATATTATTTAAAATTTGATGAAAATCTTCAATTAGCAGAGCTTTTGCAGTAAAAACTCTAAGTTTTATTCATTTTAATTTAATTATCTGAAGTTATATATTTTATTTTATATTGTAATTTATAGGTTCTGCTGAAAGCATTCGATTAACACAAATTTTGCAATGTTAGCCTTTTTTTATAATTTTAAATACTCTTAAAAGATTTAGTTGCTATCATTGCATTTATTTTGATTAACTTTGCAGAATTTTTGAATGGAATTAAATTGACTAAAAAAAGAAAATATTGCTGATCTCTTCGAATCATCAATGGAAATGTAACATATAAATATGTTACATCAATGGAAATGTAACATATAAATATGTTGTTGAAAGGCTTTAACTGGCATTTACAGTCCAATTGGGTGCAGTGTTATATGAGAAGAGGCAGCCAAACAAATTGTTATGCTTGTTATGCACCCACATCCTTCATATGCACAAATGCCACACACGTCCTCACACTCACACTAACACACACACACGCACAGAAACATACACACACACACACACACACACACACAACAGGCAGACACAGAAGATTGTCCTTGCGCCAAGCACTTGACATTATAAATGGCAACACATTTTGTCTACAACGGAAACGGATATTAGTTGCAGTCAGCAACAACAACAACCGTAACAACTACAACTACAACTACAACTACAACAACAAAGCGCGACATTTCGATATGTGAACAGTGGACAGTTTGAGGTTGTTGTTGTTGTTCTTGTTGCTGTTGCTGTTGCCTTGGTTGTTATTGCTACTGGCAGGACAACAAAACGTTTGTCATTCGACGGATATGCAGGCAACACCATTCGCCATATTGCAATTTGGCAACGCCATGTCCGACAGAGGGCGCCACATGGCATCGCACTTTAATGGCGCATTGATAAACGAGCTCCACAACCCAAAATATCCAATAATAAAAGAAGAAAATACTGGACAGAAAAAAATTAAGCAGAACAAAAACAAATTTATAAGACAATGGACAGAGACTGATAAATGAAGCTGGCCAAGTAGTTGCAAATAGTTTATAAGGCGGCTGAAAGCAGTACTGCAAAATAAAAAGGAACAAAGGAGAGAGACAAAGAGAGAAAGAAAGAGACAGGGCTGAGCTGTTGACAAGCGTCCAGCGTCTAGCAGCTGCAGTTAATTTATATGGCTGGCAAATGACCAACAGAGGGCGCCAGTCAAAGTATAAAATTTGCAACGCTTTTTGGCCAGCCTCCCAAAAATGGCAACATCATTAAGGAAATTATTTTATTGGGCGTAATGTTTTTATGGCCCTACCAAAATGGACAACAATGAGACACAAAATGGCACTCTCCTCTCCCCCTACCCCGCCCCTTACGGCCTTCTCTCAAGCGGCCATTAAAGCGATTCAAGTGTAAAATATTTACGCACATTTATGTTGATGTTTAAATAGGAATTTTATGAAAACAAAACGCGAACAAATTTGCATAAAATTCATTTCCAAGTGTCAAGTTGAGTTCAAAAAAATAAAAAAGTGTCCAAAAATGTAAAAAGGCAATCATTTGTGGCGCTGTGGCGCTCCTTTGCCACAAATTCCACCCGCTTAATTGACATTTTGACTTGACTGGTAACAACTACGATACTATTATGACTTGCTTTTGGCCAAAATCAATTGATTGCCACGGGCTGCTGCACGCAGCTTCTCTAATTTGTGTTTAGTAGCATGTGGCATGTTTGTCAATTACTTGACTTAACATGTGCCTCGCTTCCGCCCCTCTTTGTCAGCTGGCAATGCTGGCCCAAAATGTTTGCCTATTACTTTCGATACGGCTCACAGTGCGTATGTGTATTATTTCCTGCTTTTCTGTAACTGCTACGTGCCTCAACTTGGCCAATTTTTCGTTACTCTGCCACATGCTACGTGTGCGACATTTTCGAATAGCCATTGTAATTATATTGATTACGAGTCTGAAAGCAACTTCTCTCTTTCTAAAGAAGAAATTAATTCTCCTTTTTTTTCTCTCTTCTTTGGCTTTGGGAGAAGATGTGACCAAATGCAATGCCAGGCCAGTTTTGTGTCTGGCATTTTAAGTGCGCCAATTGAGAAGGGAAAGCGAATTTTCTCTTTGTTTTAACAGGAGTCGGGAAATTAACTGAGTGAAAACAATAAAAGAAGTATCCGAAGTTATATCAAAAAGCTATAGCTATAATATGCCTGCAAATTAATGAAATGACACTGTCTGACACATGTGAGCATTAAAAGCGACTGAATATAGAGATTTGAAAGCACATTAAAGCTGTCAGTAATAAATTTAAAATATTTAATTATAAGAAGCAAAAGTCCTTTTTATATGCAAACGCTCAAAAATCAAATAAATGCTATATTTATTATGAGTTATTCGATTAATCTTGGCGAAACTTTTTATTTAATAATTTAATATGATATAGTATTTTCAACAATAGATTTAAAAAAAAGTCATGCATAAAAATATATTTTTTAATTTGAAATCATTCAATCTGACAATTTTCCCTCGCACTTTCGATTTCGACTCACACTAACCGGACAGGTTCTTAGTTTGCCAGACAACATCTAACCCATGCCCAAGTGGCAGTAAATTCTGAACAGAATCACATTTATTCAGTTGCTAACTGACGAGCGACGACAAAGGCATTCAGTGGCTCGTCAATAGGCGGCATTTGGGGCTCTTGGCTAATAAATTTTCCAGAACATTATTTACAAACTTAAGCGACGTGATGCGATTTTTTAATATCAATATTTGATGTGGGGCGACCGCCTGCAATGCCAAAGAAGAATCCCCTTCTGTTTCCCGAGCTCCAATTCCAAAGTAGGAAAAGTAGCAAAAGTATCAAATAAGCAGAAAATAAATGTCGAACAATTTTCAGTTAAGAACTCAAGATCCCTAAGC
Organism: Drosophila falleni; assembly: GCA_035045575.1. Lineage (NCBI taxonomy): Eukaryota > Metazoa > Arthropoda > Insecta > Diptera > Drosophilidae > Drosophila > Drosophila falleni. The sequence goes on along the minus strand of JAWNOV010000181.1, from coordinate 1,656,388 downwards.
CAATTTGGCCACTGACAGAGCCTTAATATAAGTGAGTGTGTGTGTGTGTTGTGTCTGTGTGTGTGAGTGTGTCTGTGTGTGTAAAGAGTAGGCTTTGGGGGCGTGGCAAGGCGTCGCGACAAAGGCAACGCTGCCGGCATTACAAATGAAGGATGACTTGGCTCGACTGGAGTTGACTTTGACTTTGACTATGACGTTGAATCAAAGTAGAGGGCGCCTAAATGTATCCACAACAACAACAAAAACAACAAGAACTACAACAACAGTCTACGCACATGTGGCGTTTGCTTTTCCCGTGCCGCAGTTTTCCATCGTCGCCGTCTGTTTGTTGTCAAAAGTGTCGCGGGTTCGTTTTGTGTTTCGTGTTTTGCGTTTCCATATCCATTGATTCCTTCATTCATACAGTCAGTCATTCATTCATTCTTTTAGTTCTTTTCTCGTTTCCTTATTTCAGTTCCGCATTGGCTTTTGGGGTCTATTGCTCGATTTTTATTTCATTTCCAGACATTCAGCGACCGTCGTCGACGTCGTCTGAACTTTGGGTCATTTATCAAATTTTCAAAGTCACATTTGGCGTTGTCACGCTTGTGTATTGTTCCTCTTTTCAGCTCTATCCCAAAAATAAAATGGGCAAACGAAATCGAAAAAGGCTTTTTAAGGCTTCAGAATTGAGAATGGGGAAAATACGAGCATTGCGTGTAGATTTTAGTAAAAAAGGAAACAAAAATTGAGACGTAATGCATAAAAAGCATAAAAAGAAACGAAGTTGGCCCCATTGGGTGGATCGCATAATGAGTTGTAATTTTCGCAAAAGGTTAAATGTAAAGGCCGTCAAAAGGAAAACGACTCTCAAAATAAAATAAATTTGGAAGTTTCATTGATAATCCAAAATCATATACTAATGCTTTTCACTAGTTGAATTTTATTAAAAAGAAATTTATGTACAACTTTTGAAGTAAATGTAGGAATTATTGATATAAGTGGATAGTAAGTAAGAAAAACCTTAACAGATTATAATTACTAACATTTATGAGGTAATTTAAGCCATTGCTTGATTTGCCAATACCAGTGAATTTAAATTTCAGCCCGACTTCTTAGCACATTAAAATGATCTCTGGGGACTCTGTTGTAATCTAGCAACAAATAGGCTATCAATTTGTCTGTTCTCCTTTTGTCGTTTTTTAGCTGCACATGCCTTTGCATAAATTGTAATAACCCAGGAGCAGTATCCTTGATGGCGCTACAATGAATAATGGTGCCTGGCAATGGGCAACTTTATCACCTGTGCGCAACATTTACATAAAATGAGCAACAACAACAGCAAAATGAGAGCATGAAAATAATAAGGAATATGTATAAAATTAAGCTACACTGAACAAAAAGCAGCGGCAACATTAAAAAATATACAAAGTATAGCAATAATTTTTAATTTATTGCAGAATTTTTTTATAAAAATGACAACAAGCAGAGGCAAGGGGTGGAAACAGGGGGTGCAAGGGTACAGGGGGAAAGAGGCACCTTAAACAAATTATGTTCGCGTGTCGCCTGCGTGACATTTTTATGAGCTGCTCTTCCTCGCTGTCACGCATAAATGACACGCGTTAATTACCTAGGCAGGAGGAAAGGAGAAAGGAGGTGAAAGACAGAGGTGTTGTATGAGGGGGGTACGTAACTGCAGGAGACTGGCGACAGAAGAAAAAGCGTAGCGACGGGATGTCCGCCGATGGACATAATATTGTAATTAGTTGACAAGTCACGTAATTGTTTTGCGCTAATTTTTACAGCGTTTCTTCTGCTTTTGTCTTTAATGTTAGGCTGACTTATGATTTATTTGAGCTGGGGGTACAGGTGATTTTGGCTTAATGGGGGTAACAGCTGCAATAACAGAGTAGCTGGGAGTAATCAATTAGATAAGTAAGTCATAAGATTGATAACAGCTTAATTGAATGCATTTTTGTGATTAGTAAATTTCAATCACTTATGTCTATGCATTAATCATGATTATTACTTCAAATTAATTAAAATGATTATATTCGAAGCACCATAAATATAAATCATCACTGCAATTAGATAGCCAACTTTTAAACTAACCCAAATAACCCATGAAAATTGCTGCATTTCCATGAAAGAGTCAAACATTTCCTTGCTTTTTGAATGCGGCACATATCAAAACCATGGAATAGTCCAATAAAAAAAATGGAATGAAATCAAAGCTGCTGCACTCAGGCACTCGAAACTGCTGAACGAGTGTTTGCTTTTCGTTTGGCTTGGTCATGAATACAATCCCTCAAAAACGTTCTCCCATTCAGTCAGCGAGTCATTCAAAGCAACTGCTGCCCGCTAGAGTCTTGTGTCAATATTGACGCACAAAATCCTTTTAATTTTCAAAAATATTCACATATTTTGGCAGAGCTTCGCCACGCGTTTTCATTTAATGAAAAGCTGCGCAAATAGCAAATAGCTGAAGGGGGCAGTCAAAGGTTGTGGTAAAGTGCGGGGAATGGGGGGATAAATTGTCTATAGCTTGAGCAATGTCTAAGCGTCTAAACTGATTAAGTTTTGATTGCAATTTGCAATTCGATTTTCGTAACTGAAAACTTTGCAGCCAACAATTGGTTTCGTCTTGCTCGTCTCGTCTCGTCCGGTCTGTGGGTGGAAGTTTTTAATAATGTTGGATCATTAATATTTCAATAATACCGTCTGGCTTTGGCAGTCTGTTTAAAGCATAACTCAGTCTTTTCCCTTGCCATCTTGAGCTCCCTCTCCAATTCCAATTCTGTCTCCATTTTCAGTTGCTTGTTGCATAATTGACTTTGTCGCTTGCTTTTCGCTTTGACTGTGGCTTTGGCTATTTGCTATTATTCCTCATTTCTCTTTCTATATCTTTATATATATTATACTAGCTTTTTATGAACATGCGAATGTCCTTTATGTCCTGCCACTGCCACTGCAGCCGGGGCAAGCTAAAGCAGCCAGCCATGATTTATTATGCGGCTTTTGCGCTGCCTTTTCTTTTTCTATTAGCCACGTTTTATGCGGCTGCTGCAGAGCCTTTTTTCAGTCCAGTTCTTTCCATTTTCTTTTTCTTTTCTTCACTGTATTTTTTTTGTATTTTTTGTAGTTGTGGTCCTAAACGCTTAACGTGTCCTTTTCAATTTCACAACGGCAACGGCTGCTGCGTTTTTCCTTATTTTCTGTCAGCTACGTGCTAAAATCCAACTATGTTCATTGTACTTTTCCGCCCTTTTCATATTTCACTTTGCCGCGTCATAAATATTTGTTGTTATCCCTGTTGTGATTTGATGTTTGTGCGCTTTTATTTATTGTAAATATTATTATTTCTTTTTATTAACAAGATGATAAAGAAGAAGTTGTCTTCGTCTTCGTCTTTTCTATCTGTCTGTCTTTCGCTTTTGTCTTCTCGCCTGCTTTTTCTTGCGTTTTATGGCAAATATTGACTATCATAAATAATTCAATATATCCTTGCTTGCAATGCAAAGCCTTTTTGCGTACAACAGGATTTATGAATAAATCTAATTGTTTGTGCAATATTCCTAAAGACAGATTTTTTGTTCGCATTTTTTCTAATGTAAATAAAATATTTTTTTGATATTCATTGTTTATTTTAACTATTTGTGATAAATAATTATAAATAAAACTAGTTAATAAGCAAACAATTAAGCATTTAAATTTTGTTGTTCATTTCTCATTTATTATAATTTAAATGCAAAAATTATCTGTCCTCACCAATAATCCACAAAAACACAACCACACATTAAACCACAAGCAAAACAAACAATACTCAAACAACTACCAACACATGCAACAATAACAACTACTGTTTAAATAATTAAATGCACATTTTCGCACCTCAATGCAAATATTATATAACTGCTCGAACTGCATCCAGGACAAGAGTATACGCCAATAAATCAGGCTTGCAAAAGAGCAGATAATGAATAAATGATAAGCATAAGAAATGACAAAGTACAAATAAACAACAACAAAAAAAAAACACTCCGGAAAACTTTATCAGAACTAAAAAGTGGTAAATTAATCGGAATGATGGAAATACTGGAAAAAACACTCCAAAATGGTTCAGCAAGGCACTGAAAAAAAGTGAGTGGAAAAGCGGTAGACAAGCTGAAATTGAATATGCAATTGTAAAACATTGTTTTTATTTTATTTGGCTATTTTTATTGTTAATTTTTTACCCAGATTCCGGGCTGCAAACGCATTTGGCCCCATTAATTAAATGGCCAACTGGGCGTATGAGTGACTCCAAATTGCTGCAAGAGTTGTCACGAAAGCAAAGTGAAAGCGAGAAAGAGAGTGGTGTTTGGAAGTGTGAAAAAGACAAACAATCGCATGCGTTTTTTCGCGCTTCAATTAAATTTAATTGCATTTTGAAGGGTCATAAATCTCAAACACCCGAGCGCACCAAAAAAGTAAGAGCAACATCACAGCAAGTGATTGTTGTTGCTGTTGTTGTCGATATCGCTCTCAAGCGCAACGAATTGCAATATGCAAAGCGAGACAAAACGGGCAACCCATTGATTAATGGGGTTAAACGCACAGAGAACCCCAAAAATGAACCCCATTCAAACACAAAAAGAAGAAAACGAATATCGAAAAGAAAAATCAATCATGCAACAAATTACAAAACGGGTCTCTTCATTCAGAAGAAATTTCGAATACAAATTATAGATCATAAAAAGCCAAGAGGAAAACCGATTAGCTGTCAGAAAATGTTCATTCATCTGTTGTTCGCGCAGCATATCATCATTATCATAATTATGATCATCAGCAGTTTGGGTGTTAATTTTTTTATTGCCTTGACTTTGTGGCTATCAAAATATTATTAGACATTTTTAGAAATGTCGACGAAATACTCATCCATTCTGCACACACACTTGTATACACACATGTGGCTAGACGACTTTAAAAAGCAATAATGGGAAATGTTTTCGAACAGGGGAAAATTGAGAGAAAAGCGGGAGTATCGTATGAGAAGAAAAACTTTTGGGCAATTCATTTTAATTATTCACGCAACGGCGTTGTTAGATTTTACACTCACAAACCCATATCAACAGCAAAAGCAATAACAACAACAACAACAGCAACGCAACAATAACAATAACAACAAGTACAAAAGTGCAAGGGATCTTTGGACCAAGCGAGAGAGTGAGAGTGAGAGCGAGAAAGCAGGGGAGAAAAGCGCTTTCCACTTGATTTATGGCCTCGCCTTGGCTATGGGCTCTGTATTATGTGATAAGAACATCGAATTGTTATTTATTGCTTTTGTTGGTAAAATTTCGTAATCTTTAGATTGAAATTAATTTAAAGTGCCACACAGAAAACTTGTCCGAACTTTAAGAAACTTAAAAGGTGCATTAGAAGTAAAATAGATAATGGAGGAAAGTCAATAATTAAGAAATATCTAATTTATTGGCAAACTAATTGAGTAAGAGTTGAAACAAAACTTATTAAAGTAACGTAAATCAGATTTGAATTGTTGAAATAGTATTTATTAGTTTATTAATAATTTGACTGGTTTTCTTTAGTTCCTACTATAGATATTTCTATCTTATCTTGCTGTCATTTAAGCACTTTCATTAATTAATTACGTCTTGTGCCTCGTTTATGTTTGATAGCTAAAAGTGCAGCTTATATTAAAATTATCGATAAATAATACTGCATGCAATAAAACGAATTATTATTATTATAATAACATTGATATTTTAAATCTGATATTTATAATACTATTTATCAACATGTCAGTTATTTATATATTTATTTATTTACTTAAAACTTTTAATAAAGAGTTGGAACTTTTTTAAATACTTCTTTATTTATCCTAATAACTTACTTAATTATACACTCAAAAATGCATTTAACAAAAATTTGTCAACAAGAAATCCATCGTCTTTTTATTTAACTTTCAAAACTCTTAAATTCAATTTTTTTTTATTCCTTCAGCTCAATTCACTTTTTCTCATCATTTTTATGCTCCAGCTCAATTTTTGATATCCAACCAAATACATTTCTCTCTCTCTCTCTCTCTCTCTCTCTCTCTCTCTCTCTTTACATGTTTTTGAGTCTCTATCAATCTTTCTCTGGTCGATTGGATTACAGAATCGAATAGCTGAACAATAAGTGAACATATTGCAATTGCTACTGTCAATAATATGTGCATATCCATATATCAATAGAGTTCTCATTTCCACACATTAAAATTGCTGCAGCTTTTGGCCATAAATTTCGCACAGTTGTATGAGGATGAATTGCGGCAAGAGAGGAGGTAACGGGGGCGGGGGAGGAGGGCAAACAAATGGCAAAATGTTTTTGGCAAACTGCAATTTACTGCTGTTGCACATCGATGCAATTCTCATGCTCGTCTGTCCTCGTTGATATTTGCATATTTTTCCACTCAAAAGGCAATTGATATGGAAATGGGCAAAGAAAAAGCCGGCGCAAAGGGAAAATGCGAGCATAGAAAAGACCTATTGACAAACTACAATCCATATTCGGTTATTTATTTACTGATTTCAAAAAAATAAACCCAAAGTTGCACAAAAAAAGACAATGGGAAAAGGTTTCACTTACTGACTGGTCATAAAGTTGGTCAAAATGATTTTGCAGTTTTCTAATGATTGCGCAATCATGCAACTGATTCATGTTGACCCAATAAAAAGCTGAAGCTAAACTACGATTGTCTGGTATCTGTATCTGTGGCACAAAGCGTTGAGGAACTTGCCACAAAACGCGACACAATTGAACTGAAGGCGAATTTATGAGCTGCGATTATTTGTGCAAAGTGTTGCATGAACTGAACGTGGCATGTAGCATGTAGCCAGTCGCCTAGGTGTGTCCAGCTCTTCTCGGACTCTCTGTCTGCCACTTATGAGACGCACGCATGACTGGCAAGTTGCCTGTTGCACCCACACCCAAGTTGCCAGTTGCACAGTTGCAAGTTGCACTGCTGCCAGTTGGAAGTGCTGTTGCAGCTATTGTGTCGATACTCTTGTCGGGAAATGTCATTAAAATTGCTCTTCATAAATCACACAGAAGGCTAAAAGAAACATGTTACTCTCCAAGAGGCAAGAGTCTGTGGCAAGCAGCATGGGCAAGAGGCAACTCGAGCATAACCTCATTTTGCGCTCCATGAAGTAAAACGCTGCCAGGCTACAATACCTACAACAACAACGATCAGAACAGAGGCCAACTTTACGTTTGCATTCAGCTCCCGTCGATTTCGAGGTTTTGTTCCCATGTAGCATCCGATTACCCTCATCCCTTAGCCCCTTCCCCAACATTGCATTTGAAGTGAAGTTTGATTGGGAAACTGAACTCGGAGTACGTTATGATTTCCGAACACAGTCTGCAGCTTATGTGCATTGCAGTGAAAGAAACAAATGTGAATAGAAGTGACATCCGTCTGAGCTCATTTCAGGCATAATGTGTTTGATTCTGGAATAATATGAGCTCCCTAACTACCAACCGAATGGGCAGACATGCAAGGAAATTGACGTGAGCAAAGCTATTAAACTAGAAGATGGTGAGGTTATTAAAGACAAAATCAGATTTCTGTAAAGTCTGAGTATGATGCGTGTAAAGCAGAAAAATTACTTATCATTTATCATGTCAGTAATTATTTAAAACCTTTAATTTTTATTCAAGAGGAAGAAAAATACAATTGATCAAGAAAAAAAGATTTACCAAAAAAAAAAATCTTTTTTCAGGTTAATTAATCTTTTAAGAACAGTTCTAAAATAAAAACGGTAAGTGGACCGATCCATCCTATACTTTGATTCTGCATCAAAATATTATTTATTTAAAAATTTCGATTTTTTCCCCAATCACTGCTTATCATATCTGTACTTTTCCATGACTTGTGCCTTGACCCTTACTCAAAAACTTCCAACTCTCATAACTTTGTCAAAACTTGACCAATTTTCATGCGAAATATCACTTTGATCATTTTTTTGCATCTACTTTAATTCTGCATCAAAATATTTTTAATTTCAAAACTTCGATTTTTTTCCCTATCACTGTCTATTTTATCTGTACTTTTCCCTTGACTTGTCCGTTGACCCTTACACAAAAACTTCCAACTCTCATAACTTTGTCAAAACTTGACAAATTTTTATAAGGAATATCGTTTTGATTAATTTTTAGCCTTTACTTTGATTCTGTATCAAAATATTATTTATTTAAAAATTCGTTTTTTTTTATATATCACTTTTCTCTTGACTTGTCCCTTGACCATTACTTAAAGACTTCCAACTCTCATAACTTTGTCAAAACTTGAACAATTTTCTTGCCGAATATAGTTTTGATCATTTTTTGGTCTCTACTTTAATTCTGCATCAAAATATTATTAATTTCAAAAATTCGATTGTTTTCCCTATCACTGTTCATTTTATCTGTACTTTTCCCATAGCCAAAAACTTCCAACTCTCATAACTTGCTTTATATATAAAAAAAAAAAAAAATAACACAAAAATTCATATGACAACATCGCCTTAACTACATAGAAACAATCTAGATAAAAGTATTTCAAGACAGGTAAAACATTTTCATGTCGACATGAAACCTGAAAATGGTTCAACAAATATTCCTGAAGCACACAATTTTTTCCTCCCTTTACTGCAATGTCATCAAAAATGCATCACTTGCAGCGCATTTGCAACACCTTCTCGCTTGCTCCATTTATTCGTTTCTTTTTTCTTTCATTTAGTTTTATTGCCATATGATTTCAACCGAATTTTCTCGAGAATTTGCTAGGAACGTGCGAGTTGAACTCGTGCTGCAGTTTCTTATGTGTTTAGTTTAAAGTTAAGCAAATGGAAATGCTGGGAAAATTTTTGTGTTTGTGCTCACACTTGAAAGAACTTTAAACGGTCAACGCGAAGCGGATGTTTAGTCAGAGTGGAAAATGCAACGATCGGGGGGAAAATGCATCAATCTGTGAAACATTGTGCGAATTAACTTGGCCAGCAACAACAAACATTTTGGGACACATGCTGAGGCGACGCCTTCGATTCGATTTGGCCAAATGTGTGCAAATTGTCTAATGGAGCAGCCGAGTTTCCCTAGCTCCCTCTCTCTCTCTCTCTCTCTCTCTCTCTCTCGACTTGTCGGCTATCTTATTCATGAAGTGCAAATTGGCAAAAACGTAAGCAAAGAAAATGTGGCAAAAGAAATGGCATCGAGTAGAAGATTTGTGTGGCAACTACAACGTAAGATACATGCTGCAGTTGCAAGAGAGGTGCTTGGCGTGAAACATGCGGAAATAACAGGAATTTAAGTGAATTTAGTGAAAGAACACATCAGCAACAAATCAGCTGGCGACAAAGTGAGAACCCAGAAAAGCGCAAGAGGAAGACGAAGAGTTGATAACCAAGAGTATAAAAATAAAACAGGGCTAGGAAAAGTATCGGGCAGACCTTCACTTAGTTGGGGGTTAATGTTTGCACATCCATGTCTCTCTCTTCATGTTGTTGTTGTTGTTGGCATTTTACACTCTTCCTCTATGGCTGACTTACATGTGCCACATGAGACTTGACTCTGTGTGTATCTTTGTGAATGTGGCAGGAAATGGCAAATATAAATCGTTGAGAGCTGCGACGGATTTGTGGGCAACAGCAGCTGGAATCTACAGCAGGAACTCTTTGACATTGGACATTGTTTGGTGGCAGCATTGAACTTTGCTATTCAAAAATGTGACAGCTTTGACAGAGACAAATCACCAGCTGATTGAACTCTAACGAGTTGGAAAGGATTCCAGCTTAAAATTATGACAAGCAATTAGTGAAGATTTGATCACTTCTTAAATAAGCGAAAGATGATATCATTTGATTCAAATGAAAAACAAACATGAAAGTAGAAGGATATGATTTGAATTGGGTATAGATGTTTAAGAATATATTCAATTTAAACGCCTTTTAGACTTATAATTATTTAAAAAAAAAAATATTATTTTTAATATTTAATATTGAATGACATTTAGTACTGAAATTGTCATAACAAAGTTGTTTACTGCAGTTGCATATTTTCTGATAAATTTCAGTCAATAATGATGGAACAATGTAACTCAGTTCATTTGTAGCCATGTATGGTTGCATGCCACACGCTGATTGCTGATGCACTTGGCCGCAAGTTTATTGACTGCTTGCACAATGCGAATTGGCCCAAAAGCAACACGATTAAAATGCAATCGGGCATCTGACGATGCACAGAATTGCATTCACATCGGACTGCAATACACACGCAGCTGGCCCCAAAATATTCGAGCTACGAGGGTTTTGGGCTAATGGACAGACAGACAGACAGACAGACGCACAGTAGGAATGCTGCCAGACAGTGAGAATGGCAGAGGGATAATCGAAATTGCCCAGCGGTGTCCAATTGAACTCTCCTTTAGCAGATGATCAGTCAGATTAGACATACCAAATGTTTCCCCCTTTTGGATTCTCTGTCCATTTCTACGTTGTCTTCGATTTCATTTGTCCAATAAATGCATAATTATGAGCAGTAATTGCATTAGCAAATATGTTGCAGTTAGCCAAAGGCCAATCTATAATTATGAGCATTATTTTCTACTTATACTTGCGGTTGCAAAATCCATTAATTAAGTTAAATAATTAAAGGCGTTAACTTGTTTAATGTATGGAGACCAACAAATGACGTATGAAGAACTTGCTTAAACAGCTCACAGAACATATTTACGTATGTGAAGTCACGATTTCAGGATTCGTTGTTGCTGCTTCAGTTGCATTTGCAGGATAAGTGAATAACATTAAATAAACAAACAGGCAAAACGAAGAGGCAGCAACATGTTAACAACAATACAACTGACTGCAAACTGATGCAGTGCGCAGAAATCAACAATAAAAAAGATAAAAAACCAACTTTAAATTGAATGAGCAACAACAACGAAGCTTCAATACTCTGCTGCTCATTAGTTCTGAATGCGTTACAATTCTCATATACTTCTGCCTTTTTTTAAAAAAAAGAACTGTATTAAACTTAAAACGAGCGATTTAAATATATTTCTCAATATTAATATTTTAACATTTTCAGCAATATTATTTACAAATGGAAAATATATATAACAACGTTCCTAAATTTGAAACCAATTTAATTTTTATAAAGTTCGGCTAAAGGCCAAATAAATATTAAATAACACAAAATATTTTTAAATAAAGTTACTGCAAATAATCAGTTGATAAATTTACAATACCCAATGTAAGGGTATGTTTTATAAGAAAAAAAGGATCAAAAGCTAAGGGAATGCGGAATTGTGTTTTGTTGTTTTGTGTAGCATTCTTTCCTGTATTGTTATTTCTTTTAAATTTATTTTTGTTGTTGTGCTCGTTCTGTGCTGAGCATGAAGTCTGATGCATTTGATAAGCGGCACGTACCACACGCCAAAAAGTATGCTACACAATTTTCATTCGCTTTGTTAGGCGAAGCAGAGAATCCCTTTCTCTCTCCCTCACTCTCCTAACTGATTTCGACTACTTTATTATCTAATACATACACGAAAGGTAAATGTAGAATATAATGCATTTGTTTGCCACTTACACACACATACACATTTACCCAGACAGGTGTGTGAACAATGAGCATCATAGGAAATGGCGGTTGTTACTCGTACATACCTGCAATGAGAAAAGGCAAGAAAAATAGTAGAACATTAGTATAAAATCTTTACAAACACAATTCCGACTCTGCTTTGGCTTTGGCTTTGGCAATTGCATTAGAATTTAAGATAAGTTTGAAAATGGAGAATAGGGAATGAGAATGAGAATAAGAATTCGTATTGCGTTTCCATTTTCTACACAATGTTTATTGTGTGTGCATCCAACTTGTTTACCAAACTTTATTACAACTTGGCAAACAGTCGTCGCCTTTGTAGTAGCGTCGTGTTAGCCTTCCTAACTGATTGCAGTTACAATCGGTTTTGCTCCATGTTGGCCAGAATTGCCAGGTGTGCTAGTAGTATCTATGTTTTACCTCCCAAACACACACACACACACACACACACACACATGCTACAATGTTCATTGTATATTCAACATTGTATTGTGTAGCTACAACTTGGCAAAGTAACTAAGAGTCCTCAAGTAAAGTTAAGTGAATCTGAGGAGATGGATAATTCAACTTGAAGTTGTTATACTAAAAGCCAATCTAAGTAGGCATTGATAAAATTAAGATTAGGCAACATATTGCCCAGAGAAGTTAAGTTGACAAGTTTTAAAGACAGTTGCTTATAATTTCCATAAATTTCCATTTAAATTTAAAATAAAGAATAAATACAATTTATTGAATTAAAACATGACATGCGAACCTGCAAAAATTAAAATCAATTATTAATCGAAAGATTTTAATTATTGTCAAGAATTATTAAATGTATTAATCCAGCACTAAGATTTAAATAAAAATCGACTAGCTGTTAACCATGAGTACTTTAACTTTATAATTTCAAAATAAAACCCCTCTATAGTAGAATTTATGGCACAAACTTTAAGCTCTGACCATTATGTCAAATCATTATTGAACCCCAAAAAAAACTGTTAAACCATCAAAAATCAATAGATTGAAAATGTCATAAGTGATTTCCGCTACCGGTTCTCCATTCATTCCATTCAAGCGTAAAATAATTTGTAAAAATATTTACACAGCTCGTGACGAAAGCAAAAAAAAAAAAAAAATGAAAGAAAATACGTACAAAAAAAGAAATGAAAATTTCAAGAGCTAATGGGCTAGCCATGTTCCAGGTTTCCTTCTTTTTTTCCCTGCTCTCTCCGGTCTTTGCGCTTGAATGCTTTGCACCAGAAATACTCGTATATTTCAGACGCCCACACGGAAAATGGCGTACATCAGTGTCAGCTTAAGACCCAAAGGCTTGGCCAGGGTTGCCACCAAATCGCAGAGATCACACCCACACACACACGCACACACACCGAAAGAGGGACAGCTTCTAAGAAGGCGCATAAATTCCAGACGTTGATGCTTTGCTGATTTGTGTTGCATACTCATAGACCACATCAAACATTGGAGCTCAGGCTCAAAATGGGAATAGGAATGGGAGGCCGAAAAGGGGAACGAGGTGTGTGTGTGAGACTTAAGCACACTTGAAGTATGTACACGGTTTGGTGAAGGTTAAGAAAAAGGATTTGCCACCGCACTCTGTCGGCGACATGGCGAAAACTTTCAGAATTCCGTACACTTCACACTTGGACGAGAGCCGAGCAGGAAAATATGAAAAGTCGCCTGCCAAGTCATTTTCACATTTGAGTCGGGTTGCTAGGTAAGAGCTGAAATTGTGGTCTGTGTGGTTTTCCCGTTGGTTTGGTTATATGACAGCTGCTGTTTCTTGTTTTATTTTCTCTTTTATTTTATTTTCTTTTATTTTTCCTGTGGTTTTTCACTTGTAATGCAATTATACTGCGGCAGGTTTTATACAGTATACAAGTATGTATGTAGCAACTTATTTTCACTTTCCCCCATATCTTCTGCACTTTAGAAAATTGATGATGATTCTGTTGACTGGTTGTGATGGCCATGTGCTGTGTATGCCAAGTTGACAACATCTTTTTAACTTAAATATTGATTATCTAAACTTTTAGCATATTAAATTGTAAGACATTGAAAATCTTGAGATAAAAACTTGTCGCATCTGTGACATCAATTATGATAAGTGATTTAGGAACACTTTTTAATTAGATAGTATAAATAAAAGCGCTACAGTTTCGCTTATAACAATGACTAAAATACTTCTGGATAAAAGAACATATATTCTCTTTTAAGTTTTATATCCCACTAATTAACAATGTTTTTCTAGTTGTATAACATTTTATTTTACTGCCAACGTTCTCATTATTAAATTTGGTTTGAATAATCTAATATATTTAAATGCAACATGTTTTATTTCATACTTCAACCTAAGGCTCTGTAATGATATATTCAATCTAAAATTCTACTATAAAATTCCATTTAATGCAATTCACAGGAGTCTTTAAATGTGTCTACTGCACACCCACACACAACACACCCTAACACACCCAGAAAGCTGGCACAACAGCAACAGGCAGCCAAGATAATTGCCAAACTTTATTAACGAATCCAAGTCTGGGAACAAGCAATGGTCGAAGGATGCAAATAAAAAGAAGGAGTTGCGAATTACGCGTCCATGAATATGAAATGAAGTCGACTTCTGGACAAAGGGAAGTAAGGACACTGTCTGAATTGAAGCCCCAATGCAGCGACTCTGTTGTTTTTGTTGTCGTTTGGGTGCCCAAAGTGTCCTGGGGGCAGGAGCGTCATAAACAACAATTTATGTGCTTTAATGAAAATTGGTTGAGAGGCTCGTTTGGCGTTTTAGACAGCGCAAATAAATTTAAGTCGCCTTTTGACTGCTGGGGGCTGATTATTCTCTTTTTTTTTCTTTGTATCTTTAGTCTGGGAGGAATGCAAATGGTGGCTTTGGACATGTTAACACCTGCCTGCCGGTTGGACAACCCCTAACAAAAGCCCAAAGAAACTGCATAGTACAAATTTTATGCGACTCGCGGGAATCAAAAGCTTGAGAGAGGAGCAATGAAAATAGGGAGAATACCTCTCTTCTCACAAAAACCGAAAATAATTTCAAGAGTTCATAAATTTTCAGCGACACGTAAAATTTGTCAGTGAGGCGGCATTTTTATGCAAATCATTTGGCGAAATGTAAGCGAAAGCAAAATGAGAATCAGGCAGGATAACAAAAACGCATATGGAAATTTTATGCAAATTTCCATTGTGGCTGCAATTTGTAACAAATTTCAACGTGAAATTGTTTGAAAATGTCACACGCACACACATGCATTCACAGACATATCTTTTTCGTCTGTTTTGGGCTGCGGGCATAAAAACATAGCATACTTTTTGGGTGGTAGCAAATTTAATTTGCTGTGCGGCAGAAAATCAAATTGCATAAATGTCAATTTTATGTGTTAGCAGAAGGAGAACGCTCGAGAGAAACAAGGAGGCAGAGAAAGAGAGAGATAATAATAGAGAGAGTAAGAGGAAAGATAAACACTCTGTGTTGCTAAGTGGCGTCTAATATTTGAAATGCCTGCCAGCGATGTTGTCACATTTAAAGAGCGTTCACTGTTCACAAACTTTCAACTCAATTTCCTTTGCCAATTTGGCCAAAAGCACTTTAAAAAATTCGACGACCACAAAAGAGACTGAGAACGTGAACGGAGTTTCAATTCAGCTTTCGAAACTGCAACTGAAGCTGACAAAATATTTTGATTACTTTTGCACACTGGCAACACTTCAAAGTGTGTGCCACAGTGGCAGCACCACTGTGCCACCACTGCACCACAGCAGCACCACAAAGCGCACTCGAGCATATTTTCAAAATAAATATTATTGTAGTAAAGTTGTCGGCGAATTTGTCGCAAATGATAAGGACACTCAGTGAGAGACCAAGAAGGAAGAAGGAAGTAAAGAGGAAGCAAAGACATTCAGGATGTCACTGCGATGTCATCGCCACTGTCCTTGTCATCGTCCTTGTGCGGAAGTGCAGCTCCGGCGACCGCCTGTTGATGACACTTTGATGTTTGGCCAAAAAACTTGCCAAAATCGTTGCTCAACAACTTGAGGCTGAACTCTTGCTGCAACTTTAGCCATAACTTCAGCATCAGCTTTATTCTTGACTTTAATTAATGTGGCTGAGTGCAGTGCGTGTGGCCTAAAAGCTGGCTATAAACAGCAGCAGAAGCAGCTGTCATCATACAGAGCTCTTAGGAGCCAAAGAGCACATCATAATCAACAGTCCAAGGAGAGCATCATTTTCGAACATAAAACTTGGCCAAAATGTTAGGCCCTCTTCAACCCTCCCTTAACCTCATCCCCCTCCCCCTCACCAGCCGCTGCTGGCGCTGCGAGCTGTCTGCACTTAATGGAAAATGTCAGTTTGCCTGCAGCGTCAAACGTTTTATTGAAGTTTCCACTGAAGCAGCTACTACCTTTTTCTCCTTTCACATGTTCTTTTCTCTCACTCTCACTCTCACACTCTTGCTGTCGCTCTCTGTCTCGTGGGCAGCAGTGCGCAGCAGCTTCGCCTGTTAAATTTAACGAACCGGAAGCGCTAAAAGTGAAGTAGTCTAAAAATGGTCAAAGCACACAGCTTTGAGAATGAGATAGAGACAGAGAGAGAAATCGAGAAAGAGAGGCTGATAGCTCGCCATACTGATGTCTTGCAAGTGCGGAAATCTGCTGATCTGAAGAGTAAACGGTTATTTGAAAGATTAGGTGTCTACTTTTATATGCCATAAATATAAATTGTATGACTGCAAACGTGGATTCATTACTGTCCGTTTTTGTTCAATGAAATCAGCTGAAAGAAAGCATTAAAATAAATCTGCAGCTTTCCATGCATCAAATCAAATACATTAAATATTTAACTTTCTTAACTTTGTAATAAATTAACAGGCCTACCTAGATGATTCTACATTCTACAAGCATATATTTTAAATTCAATGATTTTCTCACTTCCACAACATTCGTCGACAACTTCGGAACAAATTCTACTCAAGTGAATATTTTCTAAAATAAACACATCTTTATAATAGTTTTTAATTTTAAAATAACATGAATACCAAAATTAATTCATCGAAATCGGTACAAACAGCTACAAATATGCCAGTACTAACTAAATTAACATCAGATATACCTGGCAATAAAATAAGCCACTCAAAAAAAATATATAGCTCGATGTTTGAAATTTTTGGGCGTGTGCAAGGTATTTATTAAGTTTAATTTGTTTTACTAAATCATTTAAATAATTTCCTATAGGAGTATATTTTCGCAAGCACACTCTGAAAAAGGCCAGGGAACTGGGCCTTAATGGTTGGTGCATGAATACACAAGATGGCACTGTTAAAGGCATTATCGAGGGTCCGCAAGATCTTATATCTGAAATGTAAGTTGCAGTTCTATTTATAATTCATATTTTTACTGACCCAAATCTTTTCCTTATAGGAAATTGTGGTTGCAACACAAGGGCAGTCCACGTTCCATAATTGAAAAAGCGATTTTCACGCCAAATGAGCCAATTGTCAATTACAGTTTCAACTCATTTACCATACGGCGTTAAATTCCCATTCACTTGCTAATATTTCTCTGTAAACTTGTTCTATCACACACTTCAACTTAATGTGCACACTTTTGGCTAATTATAAAAATATATATGTCCTAAGGCTAAAATCATTCGTTTGTTGTTCGTAATACATGGCGTATGTGCAATATACGTGGCAGCACGATTCTCACACGGGCCAACTTTTTATTTTGGTTGACATACGCAATTGTCATAATAATACTTATGTGTACGTTTTGGGCCAGGCCACAAATGGCCAAAGTTTGCTACAACTTTTTTGGTCGGGCTTTGGGGAATTGGCCTGACAATTGCTTTGGGCACGCGTTGAACTCCCATTTGTAGTCCAATTAGCTGGCTACAACTGCAACTATAAAAAAAGTGGAAATATGAGAAAATTCTATCTAATATTTCTGCAATATTTGACAAAACACGCACTGACAACAATTGTCAGAACAATTTCAATTTATTTACACAGCCATCAAAATATTTTTCGACTCTCTAAACTGTCAAAGTTTCTGGCACTTTTGCCAATTTAGCGACAAATATTGTTGCCAGACTACTACCGTTCTCTGTTTCTCTTTTAAAGTAGAGAGAGACACAGATAGAGAAAGAGGAAAAAAAATACAAATTTGCATAAATAAATAAAAGTTTGGGTTCAAAACGTAACAGTTGGCGCTTGACGGCAATTAAAAACGGCCGCGCACCATTTGGCCATGTTTGGCAGAGAATACCCCCGTTATTTCCACAGTATTAGCCCTGACTTTAGTTGTTATTCCTTGTTGTTGTTTTGGTGTCTGGCACTTTATTATAAACTGTTAAAACCGCAGCTATTGCAACAAAATCAACAGCAAACAATGTGCCACACAGAAACAATTTCGCTTCAATTACGTTGCAATATTTAAAGCACTTTAAAATTTATACCATTTAATTATTTTTACACACATTTAATAAAAAAGTTGTTTTTAAACCAAATATACAAATAGTATAAATGTACTTTGATTTTAGCGTAAATAAACTACCAAGTGCTTAAACAGACATCGAAAACACCATTATAAAAATGACAGCATATTATCTTGTTGTTCTTGCTGCTGCTGTTGTTGTTGTTGTTGTCGCCTTCGATATCTGACAGTTGCATTTCTTCGAGGTCTTATATTATCCCTGCTCAACTCCTGTTTCAGCAGCTGCCTGTAGAGCAACATTTTACGCTTGGTCTCGGGAGTTCCAGCTGCTGAACTAAACTGCAGGACAGGATTTGGGCCAGATCTTGACAGAGGAGTGATACTAATATAAAAAGTATTTTAACATGTTTTTACTAACTCAAACTTACACATTTTTTTCAGCCATTAGACCTCGAATAGTTTATATAATAGACTAAATTTTTCACTTGGTAGAGTTTACGCACTGAGAATTTTGATATAACTGAGAGTAGCGCAAAGTTAGCTTCGAAACTTCCAATTTATTTCAACACACATTTCTAAGGTTGCTGTAAAATGCTTGAAAACAAAATTATAAATTGTTTAATAACCTTTGCACCTAAAGACCTAAAAATGAAGTCATTAAATTTCATAATTTGTGTTTGGAATTCAAAACAGGAAAACGGCAAAGTAGCACGCAAACAGATAAAAGCCGCCGACAAACCCTCGATAAATGGGTTGGGGGCAGGAATTCGACAACCGTTTCGGTAGCGCCGATAATCAATTCCGTTTCCGGTTTGCTGTTGCTGTTCCTGTTTTTGTATCGTGCGTGATCCCAAAATATGCATATATGTATAAAGACTTTATGTGTTTTTTGAAAAATACATAATATTATTGTAATCATATTGTGGCACGAGGCAAACAAACTAAAAGCCGCATATTAGCTGCCACTTTGAAAAGGTTGGGTTAAGGGATGGTAAAGGGGCTTGGCATGCATATTGTGAATGCTTTTTGGTAGAAAGGCAGCTCGCGTGTTTGCATCGTCATGTCACGTCACATCGCATCGCGTTGCATGTGGAAAAATGTTGCATTAGCGTTGATAACGAGTTCATTGACGAGTTCATTGGCACATTGATTCCTATTGATTATCGACTGTCGAATGGCGGTTAACGTGGCGCCTTAAATACCAGTTGAAACTTGGATAATCACAGTCTGTTGGCAGTTTGTTTGTTTGGCTTGCATGTGTTGAGAGAACAAGGTTGACTTGAAATTTGTTTATAATTCAACTTTATGCTATGAACGGTCACATTAGTTGTATTCTAAGAGATTAATATCAATTCAATTATTCAATATTTAATTCGTCTTTTACTCTCAATCTTATTATTTTAGCTATTTAAATGTTAACTTTCAATAACAGATCGCAATTGGTAGAAACTAAAATAGACCTTTATCTGTCAGATACAATGGAAAGACCAGAGGTCTCTAATAGGGAACTTATATTTAGATTATTGACTTTAGCTTAAGGCAAACAAAATTCTATTCAAGCTGTATTTAAAAATTTTTGTTTCCAAGTGGATTTTTGACTTTAACCAGAGTACAGTTGCTTAATATATTTTCTGGTTAAGGAAAGCAGGAACTTATTACAAATGCAGACCGTGTTCGTCGCGCAATACTGAGCCCGGCAAAGCTGTGCCGACTGTAGCCAAATCTCAATCTAAAAAAAAGTACCAATAGTAGCAGCAGCAAAGGATTTTGGCCATATCCACAAGCACTTATGTACGTGGCAGCCCAGAAGAGACCAAAAGGTTAAGTTGACTTGTCTAGACGTAAATCCATGCCAAAAACATCGGGAAAACATTGCATGATGAACTCGACCTGAAATTGTTGCAAATGCAAAAATTTAATATTAAAATTTTTATAGTTGCCACAGCCATCACTCAAAATTTAAGCGCTAATTTGCCAAGCATGCAACAAGCGGCACGTTTGGATAAATGCCACGCCCACACCTCCCACAATTATGCAGTTTGCATGCTTGACCGCCATATTGCGTGCCAATTTGATAAATGTCGCATTTGATTAGCTTTTTCCCTCATAAATTCTCCCCTCTCTCCCTCTTTATGCGGCAATTGAGAAATTTTCAAACAAAAACTTGTACAAAAAAAAAATAAACTTGGCATAATAAATGAAACGCGATAAGAATACTTTCAAAACGCTGAAATCTTGTTTTGTTTAGCATTTCAACATTTTATGGCATACCTAAAGGCGCGTTCGAGGAATGCGAAAATACAAAACTTTTGCTTGTTAGTGGAAAATACTTTTCGAATTTCATTTGCCAGCTTTGATTTGTTACAAGGGAAAAGGGACTCAAAGTGCCAGAGGGCAACAGTCAGAAGTTCGTGGCTTTGAAGCTGTTTAGGGTTTCCCAAATGCCATTTGCATGCCGTTTTCTTAAGTATTTGCAGCTATTTATGATACGACTATGCCATCAGTTTTCAGGACCGTCCAAGGGTTTTGACTCCTTTGATATTCAGGCATGTTAATTACATGCTACACATATTTGCTAATGCCCACTTAAACTAGTAGGAAGTAAAAGCTCTACTGAAAAATAAAGGGAAATTATATAAAAGAAACGCAAATACATAAATAAAGCTAAGATTTCTAAATATACGCTAGAAATTGTTCATTCTAAATATAAAACTATATATCTTTTAATGTATATATGTCTAATTAATTTAATTAAGTGACATTAAAAGGTAATTTTATTTAATTTAAAACCTATCAAATTGTTCAAAATATTAAGATAGTCGAAGTAAACCTCACTCAACTTTTATATATGTATCTTAATATACTTCAATGTATTCTTAAGAATGAATATTCAATTTATTAATATTTTTTAAGATTCAATAGTATTTGCATTTCACTCTTAGCAAATTTCCACACAGTAAAATGAAAGCAGGTCAAGTTAAAACCAAAGCAAACGAGCCACATTCAACTGCGGCTCTGGTCCAAAGACAATAGTAAAGTTGGCCAACCAAATTGGCTAGGAAACTCAATTGGTTATGCGCATTTTTTACCAACTCTCAACACTCGTTACAAAGGCTACCGTCTCATTAATATTAACAGGATGCGCTGGACCAAGTGCAATCTACTTTTATTTCAATTTTAATGAAGGCTTACAGCAAAACTCGCCCAATGTTATGCAACAGTTTTCTTTTTTTATCTTGTTCTCCTTCCTTGTATTGTTCATTGTATGTTTAAAATTTGTGGCACTTCTGTTTTCCTTGTTGGGGACGATAAAACAACAGCGAAACAATTCGAAACTGACCCAAATACGTGTACCTGGCTGTTCGCTATCTATACAATATATATATAGTTGTATATATATTTCATTGTTTCGGCATAATAATTTATGGGTGAATAGCAAAACATAACCGAAGAACAAAGAGGAGGCAGTCAAGTGCACAAAGCTCCACTTTATCAATAGAGCTTTTGTTGTTACCCTTAAAGTTAAAATTTAAATAAGTTACAAATGGTAAAATAAGATACAAATTTACAACTTGACAATTCAAGTAGAATTTAATTCGATTGTAGCTATGTTTTAAATTTAAATTTCATTTATTTTTGTGTAGTAAATTCATTTAAATTTATATGTATTTTAAGTTATATTCTTTTGAGTAGAAGATTCTTTAGGATTTTTTACTGCTTATATTCCAACCTATAAATCGGTTCCATTCATTTGCTCCGAACTGATTCTTCTCGATATCCTGTCTAAAATTTTGTATGGAATCAAAAACAGTTGGAAAGTGAAGTGAAAAAACGTCATCATCATGGTTATCATCATTAGGTTCGTGCTCCACAGGCATCTAATCCTGTTAAAGCTGCCAAAAATCCACGACAGGGCTCAACGCGTCGATATGATGCAAAAAAAAAACGGGGGACAGACAGACAGACAAAGCTACAAGCCTAAGCTGCTGCCGTTGCCGTTGCATGCCCCCTTTAGGTTGCCCCTGGAGTGATTTACAACAAAGCGAAAACTGTAAATAAAGGCGGAAGCTGACAGCGGGCGATGAATGAAAATCAAAGCAAATCAATGCGTAGCTTTGTCCCACTGTCCCGTTTTACCCCCACTTAAATGTGATGAAAATTGAAAATATACTTTGGCAATTTTCGTGGCCTTTTGCCGACAATGAAATATGTCAATTTCAATTATGCCCAGCGACAGAACACGCCCATCAACGCACAGCGCCCACAATGCCGCAGGCAATTGAAATGTCAGCAACGCAAATTGTGAAATCTCCCCTCGCTCCACAACAACAAAAAAAAGGAGGAAGCTAAATAAAAGGCAAATTCAGGGCCAACACTTTTTGGTGCATAAATTTATTTCGACATTTTGTAAGCGACAATTCGACAAATGTGTCAATTTTATGTTAAAATCTGTATCGATTACAGAGTTGGCATCGGATTTTATCTAGTCTAAAATTGAAACTTTATCAGAACAGAGAGATTTTGATTGTGGGTCTAAAAATCCACTGTCAAACGGGTAATTAGAGTTGTTTTGGGCGTGTCAGATCTAAATTACTGACAGTTGTATCGCCCGCGGCAACGATTATCAAAATTGACTTAAAAGGGGAAAGCTAATAATGGAGAATTGACAGATTGTGCTTGCATCAGAATCAGTAAAATAAATGTTTATAACAACCAAACTTTTATAAATTAAGTTTTCAAAAATTTTTAAATGCTAAAAAATAAGATTTCGTTTTTTTTTTGCTCAAATTTGAGTCAATTAAATTTAAAATTATTTTAAATTACAATTATTAGCTACAAAAAACTGGATTCATTTAATAATTAACCTAAAATATAAAAATTTCAATTCGAAAGTTGATCTCACACAATTAATTGACCATTAACACTACACATTTTAATCAGTTAATTAAATAAGATCTAGTATAGATCTGTAGGTTAGTCATAATCTCGAATAAAATAAAAATATATGTAAATAATCCCAGGCTGGTTCGGTATTTTCCAAGAAAGATTAAATAAAAAACCGTTCTTTCATAAATGAACATGCCTAGACAGAAAACCATTAAATCATATGTAATAAAAGAAAGAAAAAAGAATTTGTTTACAATTGATGCATGAGAAGGTAAGTAGATTGTACCTGGCACAGGGTGCGATTTCCTGGCAATCAAGAAATCGATTAAAGAACCATCAGACAGGCATTCAATATGAAATTATATACAGGAAATACAACGTCTGGCTTTGTGGCTTATATGCAAAATGCCAAGTTGGTCATTTAACTATGCGAATATCTTTAAGTGCCCATCTAGAGACTCAATGGTAGGACTGACTAACTGACTGACTGACTGACTGATTGATTGATTGATTTGCAACTGGCAACTTGAAATTGAACTTGAAAAGTGCATGGCAGACAACACTCTCACGATAACAAGAAAAGGCGACCAGGAAAAATGTCATGTCAAAGAAACTCGGCACCGTCTGTCGTCGATATGATCTCGTCATTGCCACAACGAGGCAAGCAGCAGTGGCAGTGGCACGAGGATTATCATGTAGGTGTAGGGGGGAATTTTGTAGTTTCTGTGGGCGACACTTTGATGTGAAATTGATGATGATTGAAAGTTGCATGAGGCAGAGAGTCGCATGTGGCAGAGAAAACAACAGCCTCTAGACATTATGCAATGTGTTGCTGCTGATGTTGCTGCTAGCATACAAATTAAACAATTAAATGGAAAACAAGGCAAATGTCTCGCATTTTATGTTAGTCTGTGGCTGCCACATTCTACGTATTGTAGTATCTCGTTTCTCTCAAGATATGTGTCAAAACTACTTTGGTGGCATCGTAAATTTAATTCTTAAGCGTCTGCGTCAGCAGCAGCAGCTGATGAAGATGATTGTCATCATCTCTATCATCATCATCATCATCCTCATGAACGAATGCTCATTGCATTTTTATCACTTGCGCGAAATTGGATTTTATGTGTCGGAGTCTCATGTGCGCCTATTAAATTAAAACGTTGCGTCTTCCTTAGGAGCACAGCACTCGACATCAATTTCCACATCGCAACTAGCACAAGTGAAGCTAGAAGAGACTGGGGACTTTTGTAGGAACAGTTCCCACTCCAAGACAAGACCCAGACCCAGACCAGGCAGTTAAATAAAATGCCCAGTCGCCATTTAAGTGATGACAATCAGCCAAATAGCCCTGTGATATATCTAAGTATGTATGTATTGTAGTCATACTCAGACTCTTTCTTATAATGAAATAGCAGCCACTTTAGGTGCCAGTCTCCCTCTCTTTCCATCTATCTATCTCTTTCGTTGCTGAAACACATCTTTTGTCGCCTGCATTGCTTATTGATTTATAGGCGCAGACTTATAAACGGACAATGGATGTTGGCAAAACTTGGCAACTTGGCGGCCTGAGGGCTGATTGCAATGAATGGGTCAACTGGGCTTTTTGAGTGGGCGTCAATCAGCTATATGAGAATCTCTAAATATATATTTTAACTTACGTACAGCTTCCAGAACTTAACAGGGAATTAAGCAAAGCATATTTACCTGTAATGAGAAAAGAAATTTACTTTATTAGTTTGCTTTAAGATAATTATGTGTAAATTTATAATATTTTAAAAGATTATCTTGTTTACATTTATTTTTTTTAATTTCTAAATAAAACAAAACTAAACCTGATGTTTTTAAACTTAAAATTTGTATTGTGCTTTCAAAAATTTAACGAAATATATTTTTAATAAAACTATAACCTGATATTTTAAATTTCTAAACAGATTGTTTTGTCAGAAAATTTATTTCAATTTAAATTCAAATATAATTTAAATTTAAGTTTATTTTTAGGTCTTTTATAAATGTTTTCAAATATCGATTTATTTTAAATGAACAATATATTATTTTCAGAATATCATATTTTGTAATCCACACAAATTGCTGTAAGCTCGTAGTCAAGTGCATTAAAACTCTTTTGCAATTAGAGACTCATAGACTTTATTTCTAAAGGTAAAATACATTCAGTTTTGCATAAAAGTATTTTTAATCCACACAAATTGCTGCAAGCTCGAGTTCAGGTAGATAAAAACTTATTCTTGCCATCTTTGGTTCAACTGCAAAATGAATATCCTGAAATTCAGCCCCATTGACACCTGTTCCAACTGTTTTTCAGTTACTTTGTATGCATTTTAGACTATAACCAAATCATATACAATTAATTCAAACTGCCTATCCATGGATATG
Organism: Drosophila falleni; assembly: GCA_035045575.1. Lineage (NCBI taxonomy): Eukaryota > Metazoa > Arthropoda > Insecta > Diptera > Drosophilidae > Drosophila > Drosophila falleni. The sequence goes on along the minus strand of JAWNOV010000181.1, from coordinate 1,631,059 downwards.
GCCAGTGGCAAGCCGGACAACAAACAAGCAAATTAAACTAAACCACCTACTGACCAAAACCACCAGTCGACAAAACCACACTGCTCTCTGCCAATGAAAAATCTGTCAAGCTCAGCAAACTGACAACTTAATGCCACAGCAGCCAGAGCAAGGATCTACAACCAGATAGAGAGAGAGAGAGAGAGAGAGAGAGAATGCGAGGAAGGAGCCAATGACTTTGGAAAAATAACCCTAAAGAGATGTTGGATGTTGGAGATGAGTGTATGACTGTTCAGTCAGTCACAGACGAGGCTGACCAGCAAGTGAGTGTGGTGGGAAAGTGGACTCTGGCTGGTCTCTGTGGTAAAATTTAATTTAACATACAATTCAAATGCTGTACGACAAATTCTTAACACACACACACACACATTGAGAGAGAGAGAAAGAGAGAAAGAGATTGGCAGTATCCAGGCAAAAACCAAACTCGGACCACAAAATACACAAAATGTCGCCTGGATACAAAAGAGAGACTACACATAACTTGGGCTCAACACTCAAGCCCTTAATTATATTGAGTGTATGAAATCCTTTAGCCACACAATGCATCCTACAGACGTATATATATATATATATACTCTGAAACATATCGAGGGCAACAGGAAGTGAAAGTGGATACGGACAACAGACAGGCAATATCATGTCCTTGAACAACGCATAATCCAAGCAATTTGCAATTTTTGGTAATTTAACTTGACAAAACTTTTTAATGGCCAATGCCAGCCGTACAGTTCGTCCAACCAAGGGGAGATTCAAATATTGTCAATGGATAAAGTCCTCCCCCTCACCTGCTACCCTGCTCTCCTAGCTTGGGAATAGACGCCATTTGTGGCGGCTTTCAATTGGATTTGCAACTGTTGCAACTTCTGTTGCGTTGTTGAACCAAATCCGCATTCAACTCGCAAACCCTTTTGCCCTTGTCATAAAACCATAATTTTTGATTGTTATGTACTTTAAGCGGATTTTCGCAGTGGGAGTATTTTTTATGGATATTTTTTGCCTCCTTTAAATGCAAATTTGTGTTACGATTCTAGCATCGAATGCTTTCAATTTCATATTTTGACGTTGGTCTATTATGTTTTATGATTTATGGCCAGGGCCATTAACTGGGCTTAAGGCGTTAATGTCCTATTGCGCGGGACTTTCATTCGTTTGCCAAAGAGTTGGCAATTTAAGTGATGATTTGATTTTAATCTTTTTGCTCTGCGCGCTGGGAATTTCAACAGTTTTTTCTGCTTTTGTTTTGTTCATATACTGTTAATGTGAGCTGATTTGTGGTAGCAGAAAAATTATTGGCTTAGGTTTAGCAATAAGGGATAAACGTGATGTGAACTTGTGGGAATGTATTAAGTTAAGCATTGATTTGATAGAGCATTGAGATTACGGATTGATATGAGAATCTATAGTAAATTTATATAGAAAATTTAAAATTAAAAATTGGTAAATTAATGGAAAGTAAAGGCATAAATCTATTTTGTTTTTTTAAATAAAAATTGTGACAAGGATTTATCTATGCATAATTAATGCAAATAAATATCATATTATACTAAATAATTCTTAATGTCGCGTCTTTTATATAAAAACGTATAAGTAACAATCAAAAACATTAGTCAAATAATAACTATGAATATTTTTTATATTTTACTTAATTATCCAACTGATTTTATTTGCTATAAATTATTTAAAAACTTATCCCTCTGCATACTTTATAAGTTACAGCTCAAATTTGTCAACTTTGCTTAGTGAACTTAAGAAATTTCAAACTTTCAAACAATATTTATGTCTCTAATTACAAACAACAACAGTTTGCGATGACAACAACAAATGAAACAGCAGTCACGCCGCTCTGGGAAAATATCAACTGTGCAACAGCAACAACACAACAACAAGCTGAGAAAAAACATAATATTGCGACCATAAGCCACAATTTCAGAGCGCAAAGTCAAGGCCCAAAAACAGTTTAACTGTCAGGGAAAATGACAAATCGCTCGCTAAGGATTTAATTTTAAATGCAGTGCTATACTTCTGCGTTGCAGTGGAAATTAAGTAAAAGTGCACAAAACTTTGCAGGGAAAACCCAACTACCGTTAGGTGGAAAAACCAACCCCTCCGTACATTGCGTCATGGCAACGGCAACAGCAGCCGCAACCACCGAAAATCTAGCCAAAAGAAGCGCAACGGATGTGAAATTAAAAACAGAAAAGCGTTAGAGGAAGGACACCTTGTTGCAAGGGATGGGAAGGGGTGGCTGCTCAGAGGGGTGCAACACGAGTCCGACAAGGGGTGTACTGCCAATTCGGCCGCCTTTTATGTTTGTACGGAAAATTAGGATTGGACAAAAAAGGATTTTTCAGTCCATAGCTTAGTTCAGGGGAATTAACAGGAATGGAAATGCTCGTACCGTCAATGTATGTTCATGAATCGTATTCACGAATACTCTTACGAATGTGCTAGTATAAATTAATCGTGTACTCGCTCAATGCTTAATGCTCAGTCAGACGTTTTATTGCAATTTCAAAAATGCCCATCGATGTTGCCGAGGACGACGCACGTGCAACGCAGCACAGGGAGAATGTGGCAAGAGGGGGCAGCTGAGAGGGGGACACATTATAAAGAGGTAAAGCTATCCGCTTATTAAAAATATTTCTTTGTTTATTTTTTTTGTCTGCCTGCCTGTCTGTCCGTCTGCAACAACTGTGCATTGTCTCCCGTCTAATGTTGTTGCTGCCCCATGGATTTATTTACGATTCGTTGGGGCATGTAATTAAATTTACTAACTTCACGTTTATCAACCTCAACGGACATTGCACACATGTCAACAGCCACGGGTGTGAGATTGAAGTACATTCCAAGCTCATTTTTTTGTAGTTTTCATTTGATACACATTCATTTTGTTCTCCTTCTTTTTACTGTTTATTTAGTTTTCGCATTGCACACTGTACTCTTTATATGTCTACCGGGTTCTCAATTTACTAAAAAATTCAACGAGTATTTGTCTGAAAAAGTCAAGTCGTTATGTATTTATTTATAATATTATCATTAAAAATAATGTAGGAAGTTTCTAAATGCAGGGAAATTTTTTCAATAATTAATAAGAATACTTTTTGTATTAAAAATATTTACATCATTATTTCACAATATATTCTTAAAAAAAAATTGCATCTTATTTGCTTCAACAATATTATTGACTTTAAAATTTAAGAAAAATAACATTAAAATAGAAACATTAAACAGCTTTAACACATATTTAGATGTATTTACGATATTTTACTCATTAAATCATTGAATTATTCAAAGCCCATTAAAGATTTTTTTACTAATTAATATTTTTCAGTTGAATTGTAATATCATGTATTTCTCACCTGTGGCTTGTTAGCCAACTATTCAACTATTTGATGCCTTTCTATGAGATTGCATTGCGGCTTAGTGCCGCCTTTCTATGTGCACAAACCCAAATAAAGCAAACCAACTGTCGGTTTGCGTCTTCTGTGTGGCATGTAATTGCAAATCCAATTAATTAACAGACTAGTCACTGCAAATGTGCTACTAACTGAGACATAAATAGCACAAGACTAGACACGACTATCCAACAGATACTCAGATACACGAGTACACTCGCACTCTGCCATATATAGTGTGATGTCTGCGTGTGTTCTAGAATTTAAAGTGGTTTGTAGCTGAAGAGACTTGGATCTCAGTCGCAGTTGGAGAGTGTTCAAGTAGCATCTGCCGTCGTTTTTGGGAACACATCAAGTGTGTGTCTCAGGTTGACAAATGTACAACAATTAAGTGAAAAGTTCAGGGATCTGCCGTTGATGATGATGATGATGATGGTGATGCCTCGAGGTTGTCAGGGAAATTGAAAAGTGAAACCTGAAAACTTCCACGGATTTATGTTGCATATTATGTGAGAATATACAAGTTTTACTTGGAAACTAACTGAAAGTAGAAAGACCCCACAACCAAAAACCGACATCAACATCAATTTCACTTTAATGTTTCCGTCCTTCACATGCTAAAAACTTGAAGAAGAGAAATTATGCTAATAAATCGCAGCGACACGTGTCGTTGTACTCTTCACCTAATGGACATGCGCCACGAAATATGCATTGAATATAATATATTTTTTGTGTTTTTCATCTTTTGTTACCCTCACAGTGTTGCATTCCATGGATGGATTATGAACACGGTACCAGGTCCTGGTGCACGCGGTGTTTACACATCATTTACATAAAACGAGCTACATTTACTGCATTTTTTTTTTTTGCAATTTCTTGAGAGCAAAAAATGAGCATGGGATGTTTGGGAAAAACCTGCCCAACAAAGTTGTTAATTATACTTGACTGGACGACAAGCCCAACCTCCCCAATTCTCGACCCACAAAGCTTTGCCCAGTCAAGCGCTGATAATAAAGCGGCCAAAAAGGAATGGGTAAATAGAAAGTGGAGTTACGGTGTAACGGTGTTACAGAGCTAAGGAACTGTTAGGAACCTGCCCGTTTATGACGTGCCCGAAAGAAGAAACCATTAATCAGCGCCTCGGTTGGTCTTCGGGTTGGACTCACTTTGTTAAGGATATACCTCAGCGGGATTTGTGGCATGGGAGAGTGTCGTTTTTTTCCTGCTTTTCTTGCTCCTTAGATATTATTTGTAGCAGGTCGCGTGTGTCACATTAAAAGAGACCAACGAGCGATTTGCAGATAAAAACCAAACGATTATGAAAAAAAACTTGTATTCATATTATATAATTGCAGCAATTAATAAGCCTAGTTTACTTTTTGATGAGTCTTAAAAAGACGGTAGAAAACTAAAATATTGCGCTGATTTAAAGTTTTAAGAAATGAAATGAAAATATAAATATATAAATATCGATATGTGTCGATAAAGAAAATGTATTATAAATACAAAGCAAGGTTCGTTTCAGGAAGGTCTTTAAAATTTAGATTGGATTACAAATAATGTAAAATACAAAGAATTTACGTGCTGTAATTACATTTATACGCAAATATCATTTGGTAAATATTTGCCTTTAAGTTACTGCAATTAAGTACAAACCTGTTTAATTAATTTTAGTTAGAGAAAATTAAATACTAATAATTGTTGACAGAAATACACTTACTGTAGAGAACAATCTGGTAAATGTTGGCAACAAATTGATACGTGTAAATTATTATACTTGAAATGAAAACACATGTGCATCAAGTAAATATCAAATCGATTGAAATAGGACTGAAGTAATTGCATAGGGTCACAAAGTTACCATTTAACTAATTGCATACATTTCAAATTTTATTGCAGGCATTCCCAAAATGCCAAATGTTTAATATGCAAAAGAATAAATGTGCCTCCCACTCCACAAACTCCTTTCAAAAGAGCAGCCAAAACAGAAGCCAAACACACACGCACATACATCGATTGGCATTTAACCTGGCCCAACACATATGGAAAATCAAAAGCGGCTAAAAGCGAAAGCAAATTGCTTGAAGGGTCGCTGTCAAACCACCTGTACAACACCACCCACAACCCAAACCATACACAATTTTGTGAATGGGTTGTGCTATACAAAGAGCAATCAACCTCAACTCCACCCACACATACAGCCCCCAAGCAAATTTCATACGAAATTAAATTAGAATTTTCGGTAGTTGTTTGTGCCTCATTGTCTGTTTTTATGTCTGTCTGTCTGATTGTCTGTATTTGAATGAATGGCAAAAGGAAATTGCTGCACGCACGCATCCAAAATGCCTCTAACAATAAAAATATAAACAAGCATATACATATACTCTTCGAGAGAACAACACTAAGTATGGTATACCCTGTAACTGTGAGTCGAATGCTCGAAAAAGATTTTGACAATCGTATAACCCATATTACGCAATCATGATTAAAGTTATGCAAATATAGATGAATCCAGGAGATATACTATAATTCCGTCATATTAATTCGGTTATGTTTTTGACATGATCTTCTATAATCTCTATACTATTAAATCAAATATCTCTCGTTTAAAATGGTATTTTATCAGTCAGTTTTTATTTTCAGCTGTGATATGCTTAAAATATATTATGTAACTTAAATATTGCATATATTGTACCACCGTTACTTTTAAATTTAATAGCTAATAGTGCGCAAAGTCTTAGAGTATTTGTATGAAATAATTAGAAATGTATAAATTTAAACTTCAAGAATATACCCTATGATTACGGTTAGAATTGAAATATCTGACCAAAGTAAATAGATAATTGTGTTTTAATATTTTGGGTATAAATATATTGAAATGAAAGCAAATATAGAATTGAAAAATATGTATACGACTTTTATCCAGGCATACTTTTAACAGCAGAGTGGGTATGTTTATGGCACAGACAGGCTCAAAGGAATGAATAAATGACCGCAGGCAAAAATACATTTCCACTCACTGAATGTGTGAATGAGTGTCTGGGTGAGTGCTTGTGAGTGTTCAGTACGGCCAAATGCTCAAATGCTCAAAATGCCTACGCAAATGTGCGCATTTCAATTAAAATTTTCTGTTTTAATCACCTTTACAGGTCGTATAACTGATGTTGAACAGGCGGACAAGGACTTGGTAAGAGTATGTATACTTTCAAGCGATGCGATTTAATTTAATGATAATCCTGTGATATCTTCAACTGTATGCCTTATTAGTTGCTTAAAATGAAATTGCAGCCATCGGCAATGATGGTCATATCGCTGGTGGTACTCTCGGCATTATAGTCGTGATTACACCAAACATACTCCATTTCCACGGGTATCCTAAAGGATAGTGTCGAAGTATTACCGCAACTGGGATTAGCACATAGCGTCTCCGATTCCAATTCATCATCCTCCGATTCAGATGGCCCGCTATAGCGGACAAGTTCCTGACTGGAATTCTCTTCCTGATACGGCACCAGTGCCTGGAAATTCTCACTGCCACTAGCTTCTCTATCCTCGCCCTCTGCTGTCATTTCCCGACTGTCATCGCTTCGAGACTCAAAATTGTTATCATAGCCATTGTCGTAATTTTTATTGATATTGCGATCCAAATGTATATCACTTAACAACACCGAAGAAACGGAGTTTCGAGCCGATGTCTGCACGTTTCTAGTCTGAATTTGAAATTTCATCAGAGGCACAGCCGTGGGCATTTCTGTGGCACGTGGCACATTCCAGTCGGTATTGCCACCAGCTTTCACACGAACCGGATGGCATGAGATATCATCATTTATATCAAGGGGATTACGGCGTAGTAAATCCTGCAATGTGATAAAACTGTCGCGCATATCCATCAACTGGTCTCGACTGTAGATCGTGCGTAATGGTGAACTGGATCTCGACAAGGCATTAATCAAAAAGTCCAGGTCCTTATCCATTTTGAATTTCGTACTATCTAAGTATTTGCCAGAACAAGTTAAAATTTTGTGTATGTGTGTTCTATCGATTGACACACATCGAAAAGATACTGAGAAATGTTTAGCAAAATATATATACAATAAACTATATTTTAAATAAGCCAAATTTGTCGAAACTGATAGAGATTATTCAATAACTTAGTAAACAGTCTCTTTTATTATAAGTTTTATAACTAGATTAAATTATTATTTTTGAATTATTTTTGAAAACTAAAGATTTTCCCAAATAGATTGTTGTTGACCCTTGTTTATTATTAATGTTTAATTAATGTTTACCTTTCATTAATGTAAACTTAATCGCTTGCTGCTTACAATATTATATTGTAGATTAAAGTATAAACCAATTTCCTTAATCGCATGCAAGTCAACAATTTAAGAAAACAAATTGAACAAATGTCACTTTTAACATTTGCGTTTAAGTTGAACGACAAAAGGTTTTACATAAATTCCTTTGACAGGATTCCAGTAAACGGCAAAGTGAACAACTAACTAACAACACAAACGACAACAACAATAATAAAATAAAATGGTTGCAATAACAATAACAACAACTAACATAGAGCAGTTTATATTCAAAGAGTCTCTAAAATAATACAATTTTCCTCTAAATTTAGTCGCAGATGCTGCAGGACTTGATGTCTTAGACAAATGTAAATGTCCTGCACATGGACGCATGACCATCGTCGTTCTTGCCACATGAACTTATCCCTCACTTCACCTTCTCCATCTCTCTCTCCATCGCTCTTTCTATCTCTGTCGTTTGTAAGTTAAAGTGAGCCCACATTTGAAGTGCGTCTGCTCGTCTGTGTGCAGCATTAGTTGCCTGTACAGTGAGCTCTTGTGCTTAGCTAACAAGCAGACAAACAAACAGACACACACAGTCAACGTATCCTGATAGTCAAGGATATGTTGGCACATCTCTTACACCCCACAAAACCGAGTTGTGTCTGTTGTTTATTTGTTTACTTTTTGCCATTTGCCAGTGCGCAAGTTTTCTTCCAGCTTTCTTATACGAGAATGTTTGTCCTGTTTTTCTTTTTTATTTTCTTTCACAATTTTTTTTTTGCCATGAATATTTTCATATTTCCATCTGCCTGCATAGAGGCTGCCTTTTGCTTTTACTGCTCTCTTTATCCTGGCAATTGTGCGCAACAAAACTTTTGGTTGAGGACTCATGTGTAAGGCCATGTTATTTAATAGGCTTTTGTGACTTGGGAAGCCCTCAAAATGGCTGGCTATGTTGGTCCTCAAGTGGTTCACGTTTCTCCTAGCCCACATCTAGAGTTAACCCCCAAATGCTTGTCTTGTCTGTGATGACTCAAAGTTCTTTCTCTCTCACTCCCTATATCTGTCTCTCATAGTGTGTTGTCCTTACACGTTGTATGCACAGTGGCTGCTGTTTTGGTAATGCGTTTAGATTATTAAACATATTTTGTCCAAACACAACATTAAACTTGATGGAAGAGTTTTTGGTTTACGTTTCTATTTGGTCTTTAAGCAATTAAGCGTTAGTTGAGGCATCATAAAATTAACTTGTGTTCTCTAAGTGTTCAATAAAAACGAACAGGAATTGCCAGTAAGTAGGTCAAGCCATTAAAATCGCCACTACACACACCCCCACAAGCACACACACACTTTTTCCCCTCTAGATTTATGTGTTATCGGTTGTCGCATATACACTAAGAAAAAAAAGAATTTCAAATAAAACTTAATAATTATTTTGTTTTAGAGCAAAAACTTAAAATAAAAATAAAAACATAATCATTATGTTATCTTTTAAAATTTAAATTATTCTATTCAAATTAAAAATTTTAGTAGATAAACAAAAATGTCCAGTGTGCAATTTAATTTCGATTCATTATATCAGATTTATTTATAAGAAAGTCAATTTTAAATCTTGTAAAAAAAGTATTTAGATTAGTATTTACTTTAAAATCATTTAACAATTTTCTTTAAATGAATATCATAAAGAAATAGAAAAATACATTTATTAGTTTTGTCAACATATTTTGCAAAATATTTTAAGCAGTATAAGTAGTTTTTCTTTAAGTGTAATTGTCCTGTCATTGTTTAATCGTTAAAGGGATTGCAATCGACTTTTTCTGTTGCCTTTGCTTTTACTTAGTTAAAGCTTGAGCCATGCGTTGACAAAACAAGTGGGTTTAAGGGTAACGCACATACATACAACAAATCTCAAACTAAAACACCCTCACCCACCATATGAAGTCATAACAACAGAGGGCGCCACCTGCTAGTATGTCGCAGTTGCTTTATTTCTTCGGAACACACTTTCTGTAGAACCTCAATGACCCCCTGCGTTGTTAAACAACGCAAAAGTTGCCTGCTAAATGCTTTCTGATTGTTATTTTTCGTGTTTTCGAGAAACTCCTTGGCATATTCTCAATGTTGCCACATCCAAATTACAATTATTACATGCCACTGGCTCAGTTGCCCCAGCTACTTTTGCAGTTTACTTCTGCCTCAGCTGCTTTCAACCCAAGAAAACTTTACTCCACTCAACTTTGTGTGGAGAGGAAGAAGTTAGAGCGTTTTGCTTTTCGCTATTTGCTTTTTGCTTGTAGAAATGCAAAATCTGGTAATGTAGGCGTGTTTAACATAAACTTAAGCTGTTTGTAATGACTTTGTAGCGCTTTTCGGTTAGCTCCTTGGCATGTCCTTAAAGCCACTGCGACCAAGTCGAAAATTTAATGAAAAAACTTTAGAAGTAGCAGAGACTAAAAGGAACTCAAATTCAATGCTGGCCAAAAGGCATATAAATATAATAATTGTGGGGAAAATTAAATAATGTCCAAAGAAGGAGTTGGCATATTAATGAAAAGCGTTATTAGACAAAGAAAAATTCAACAGAATTATTAAACTTAGAAAACAATGAACTTGAGAGAAAAGAAACAAAATTCTTTTATTTTCTATAACTATTTGGTATAACTATAACCTAATTATTTTTAAAATTTATGAATATCCCAGAATTCTTTTCTGTTTTAAGATACCTTTCAACACTTCGGAGGAACCCAAGGACCTCCACTGACCCTAGATATATGCTGCTCGCTAATGATAACAAAAATCTAAGAAGAAAGCCAAATCGTATCATTAACTGTGAGATGGTAGAGCATAAAGAATACCTTTTGCCGGATAAGCAGCTCATTACTCAAATGCAGGCCAAAAGAAAATAAAGGTTTTCCCCTACCAAAGCAAAAAAGAAAAGGGAAAATCTCAGGTCAAAAATGGCAGTTAAAGGCCTCTTTTAGGGAACGTATATTGGAAGTTTGCTGTGATTTACAGCCCTTGGGGCAAGTGAGTAAATGCGTAGAAAGAAATTGCTGGGATCAGCAAATGTCCGTCTTACAATAAAACATAATAATAATTTGTTATAAAAAGCAAAGCGTACAAAGATAAACAAAATAAATGACAAAAGCATGTCAGCACAAAAGGAGTCGGAATTGTGGACTTGAACAAGAAGAAGACACAGAAGTCGCTGCAGAAACAACAAAACTAAAAGACAATTTTTTGGTGTACCCTCTGCCTTCTGTGCAACCCTCAGCAGTTTTTTTTTTTTTTTGGGGTTTCTTTCTTAACGCTGCTCCTACTAGAGACATTTGCATAAATTATCATTTGTTTAACAAGCCCAGCCCCTCGGAGAAAAGGAAGGAAAAAAAAAAAGAAGAGTAGCAACCGCATTGAGATACCTTGAAATGGTAATGGAATCAACGCTGGATGCTGTTTTGCTGTCTAACGGCAAATTGGTAATAAAAGCCAAATGCATAAAATAACATAAAACAAGAATTTATGTGCAGAGTCACAGTCAACAACAAGAACGACGAATATCAAACAAATTGCAATAAAATGCAAATTTAAATGATAAAAAATGTTAGGAAAATGCGCCTTAAAGTTGTCTATACAACGTTTTGCTAAAGTTTTTAATATTTTATGCTTAATTTTGTTGAAAATTTTCATCAAATAAAACAAGCAGAAAGAGAATAAAAAGAATAAAAAGAAAGAGGCACGCCACAGGCTGTTTATTTTGACAGAGGAAGGGCTGCAATTTGGGTGTATTTGAATGTGTGTGTGTAGAGTAGGGTGTGTAGTTGTCGGCCTACCCCTACTGCTCATAAAAATGTCTGTCTCCCTTTATGTTGCGGTTGTTGTTCTTGTCCGCAGTCGTTTCCAAGCAGCTGAGCACAGCTGTAGAGCACAAACATTTCCTTACATTTTAATACACTTTTGCCTGCCACGCCCCCTCCTCCACTCCTTCATTGCCATCCAGTTCACTCTGCTCCCAAATACACCTTGTCGGTTGTAAGCAACAGCAAAAAGCAACAGCCGCCGGCAGGTGAAGTTTTTCTTTCTCATTGCTTCGTTTTTCCTACCCCAATTTCTGAGGCAACAACTTTTTTCTGCACAATGAATTTTTGCGCATTTTCCACCTGTATGAGCCGTACAATCCCCCCTTGGTTGGAGTACTGCAGGAAATCGATTCGTTGTGGTTGTCGCTCTGTGTAATGATAGAAGAACGGTTAGCGAATATTTTCCATTTTCCATTTAAATTTTCCCTCTACGCTTTTTCCTTTTCCTCTTTATATTTTAGTTGCGTCAAAAGTCACAGATCTCTTTGCGGGTAACTATGCAAATACTAGGTAAATACCAGGGCTTACAAAAACTGACCGGACGGACGGCAGTAAAAAGTTTTTAGAGGAAAAAGTCGCAGTGTCAAAGCTCAAATGTAGCTTTGAAGCAGCCTGTATTAACAGCAGAAGCAAATTTGTATATATTTAAATGTTAAAAAGTGCAGAAATCTCAGCTAATTAAAGTCAACAGCAAAATCATTTGAAATGCAAATGTCAAATGGCATAATAAGTACTGGTGTGGGTGTAAAGGGGTGTGTGTGTGTGTATTCACTATGGTTAAACAAACAACAAGACACAGAAGGGACATTAATAAAGTAAAAGTTTGGATGCATAAATAAATATATAAGATTTATGGAAATTAAAAAAGTTATTTTAAAATAGTTTTTATGGTTTTTATGGTTATTTTATGGCAAAACAAGGTTGGCTATGCCTTAAAGATGTGTAATTAAAAATCTTTTATGATTACACACTGGTAAAGTTGCAAGCTATTAATGAAAAGTAAAGAGAATTTAAAACGAAGAATTTAATTTGTTTCTTTTTATGAAAGCTCTCAGTTTTCGCTCTTTATGTTTCAAAGGTTTTTTAAATTACTGAATACTGAAAACGTTTCTTAAATAATCTCAAGAGGCCCGCATCAAAGTTATTTAAGGAAAATTTTCCATATATTAAAGGCAAGACTCATGAATTTGATGTGGGTAATTATTGGCAGACTCCTTGTGCAAAAAAGGGTTGGCTCAGATTTATGCATGGTATGAGCTGTTCTCCCTCCTTCTCCACACTCTGACACCCTCTCATGCCACAGAGCATAGAATTTCAATTAAAAATTAGCACTTGCTCGTTAATATAAAATATTGCTAATTAGATTGCTAACAGAGAAGAGGAGACATGGAACAGTAGCGTTAACTGCCGCCTTTAGACTCTATCTCGCATTGATTTTAACATGGTCATGAATATTAAATTACCGTTACACACACACTCGCACGCATACACACTCCCTTCTATCTCTCTCTCTGGCTGTGAAGTGTGGCGTCTTTTTTGCTTTGCGTATTATTTGCTCTGGTCGAGGCGAAAGTTTGTCTGCCATAAATTAAAATCCCAACGCCCAGCAAACACGCCCACAGTCTATGCCACACCACAATACACCTCCTAAGCCCAATCTCCCTCTCTCTTTCTCTTTTTTTTCTCCACACCTCTCTTTCTAGGCGCCTGCCACTCAGAACGCTGACGATAATTAACTTTTAGGCATTTCCTATGCATATTTATAGGGGGGGTTCAAATTGTGGGTGGCTGGAAGGCGTTTGTTGCTTGCATAATATTAACATATATAGCAGTTAGAGAGTGGATAAGGGGAGAGTTCTGCAGCTTGCCAACACTCTGACAGATGATGCGTACAAGGCCGAGACCAAACAACAGTACAATTTTTTTCCTTATATTTCACGCAACTTTTCGTGCCACGTTTTCGATGGATGGACTGGGGGCGTGGCATACTTTTTTTCAGTACTTACTACAGATTGAAAACTCATTTTCTTATATATTTTTTCTCTTGCTTTTGACATCTGCTTTTGTCATAAATAAATAATGAATTAATCATCAGTTTAGCAACGCATTATTTTTGAAGAGTTTTTCTCCAATTCTAAGACTTTTTCAATTGTGCATTGAACTGAAAAATGCTTGCCATATTTTTTTTCGTACTCTACAAAATCCATTCACTCATAAATTATTAATGATATAATAAAAGCGCGTTTTGTTTGGTAATATAAAATATTATTTTCAAATGAATTTCCGGTTCATTCAATAGGCTGTCAGTAACAGTTGTAGACAGTTGATGTTTCAGCAATTACATGTAGGTGTTTAGTGGGAGTTTCAAACGCTAGACGAAATACCTCTTGACATTAGGGACTAAGGTGGAACGTTATTTCCAAGTGGAAGTCGAAAGGAAAATTGTTAAATTTATTTCTGATAAGTTTAAAGTTAAATTCCTTCAATTTTTAAGGTATTTTAACTTTCTATTTCTACTGGCTAAAATATAAATTTGTTTTCAAAAATTCTCATAAACATTTTGATTTAATTATTATTTAATATAATTTATACCCTTTGACAGCGCAAAAAATTCTCAACAATTTTAAGTCAATTATTTTTGCCATAACGTTATTTGATGAGTAAAAATTTCATATGTGCCCGTAGGAAAAAGTATTCCACCTATTACCTAAGGTACATCTATCTGACAGCAACTTTGAATTTTAATTGGATACATGGAAAATGGGAAAAAGAAAGAAGAGCTAGAGCAACAATATTGGCATAAAACTACACTTAAAACTCAATCAACTGTGTCTAACAATATTAAAAGCGGCTGTAACGAGAGCGAGAGACAGAGAGATAGAGAGGAAAAAAGAGAATGAAAAGAAGAACTAGTTGAAGGGGTATATATATAACGCATACGCCACATGATGCAACGGCGGTTACGTTGAAATAAAGAATGCAATCAATTTGTCAACGTCTCTTTGTTGTTCCTGTTGCTGTTGCTGTTGTGTTAACTGTCTGTCGGTCTGTCATTCTGTATATTTGTCCATCCGTCTGTCTGACAGTCTAGTCTCGGCTCGCCCTGTCATCACACACGTATGCCGGCAATTTATGTTGTCGTCTCTGACTCTCTCCTCTCTCTCTCTCTCTCTCTCTCTCTCCCACTGTCTTTTTTTTACCGACTTGCAGAAAACTGTAGTAAATAAATTTAAAAGCGCCTGGGCGCTGTGGTGGGCGTGTCACCGCCTTAAGCAATTTGCCGTGTCGAGGTGACTGGGCAACATTTTGTCGTTGTTGTCGTTGTTGTCCTTGCCGTTGATGATGACATTCAAATTTACTGTGACACTAGTAAATTCAATTAAAATACTGTGCACTGCTTGAAGCTAAACTACCTATCTACACCAGCCAACTGGGCGTATGCGTAACCACATGACTTTCTGGCCTAGAACTTTGGAGCTTCTCTCGTAGCTTAAATCAATTCACTACTTTGCAAACAGCAGCAGTCGGCACTTAAGTGCAATGCGGCAACCGGGCCTAATGACTGTGTGGCACAGACCACAACAAAGCGGAGCCTGTTTGCTTTGTGTTGACTGCTTTTACTTGGGCCACAAAAATTAAATCCTTAATCACATAACGCAGACGCTCAAGTGAGACACGTTGTGCTGCTTGCCCCAAAGGCAGGCAAAAAACTCAACAAAATAGAACAACAAACAACAGACTGGGCAAGTTGTGCACGTGTCATTGTTGTTGTTAGGCTTATAATATTATTGCACTTGTCAGACAGAGAAGCAGAGGGAGAGTGAGAGAGAGAGAGAATGAGAGAGAGAGAGAGACGTAATAAAGTATGCAAAGTTTTATGCCAGTACCAAATGAAAATAACAAACAGCAAACGACACGAGATGGGTAAAATGTGAAAAAGGTGTGACGGTAGAGGGGAGGGAGGGTTTCAAGCCTTAGGGGGGTTTGTCTAAAAGGTAAGCAGTAAAGGCATGTGTTGCCACCTCAAAGACATGCCATTGCAGTACTCTCTGTGAGAAAATATGTCAGCTGTGGCTCACACGGCGTATGCGTAATATTTCTGCATTCAAACTGAAATCAAATTTGCACATTGTGCAAGGGCACAAATGCATTGAAATGTTAGACCAAAGAGCTATGACATGCATATACACACTTAACATACACACACACACACAAACATACTCATAGCACACACACACACACACATTCTCTCAAAGAAGATAAGCAACCCTTAACGATGAATGAGAGTGTCGTCTGGAGTTTTCCCTGTCGTTTGCTGTTTGCCTGTCATCGTTATTGCTTTTGGGAATATGAACGGTTGCATGCCACACACAAATTTCTACATTTCCATAGCTTAACCGTTGAGAGGTTGCCAGTTCTCTGTTTTATACATTTTAATTTAAAAGAGCCTCTGCTGTTGAAACAGACCACAAACTGACTGACTGCCAGTTTTGACTCGTTGCCTGCCTGACGCTTGTTTTCATGTGGCGCCCATCTATTTTTTATAAGCAGACGCAATTGTTTCGAAAATGAAAGGTTAAATGTTAAATGTGACTTTGAAAACAATGGAATTGCGACGATGACTACCAACCTATCCTGTTGAGGGGGTTAAGGAGGCTGCAGATGCTGTTCGGTTATATCAACAACCAGGAAATGTTGTCATTGTGTGCCCAGACCCTTCGGGAGATCAAGCATTGGAGTAACATGACAACATTGTCAATGAACTTTGCCAGTTGCAACTTGCAAAGAGTTTGGGGAATAGCTGAAAATACTTTTGAGAGACGTTGACTAAATACATTAAGGAAATTGAGCAACAAATATTTAGTTGTGGCCAGCAAATGTAATAGATGAGGCTATTGCCATTATAAACAGAAAAATCAAAAGGAAAATACAATCAAGAAGTTAAAGACAGCCTAAGAAATTTATAAAACAAAAAAGCCAATATATGAACATTATTAGTAACAGAAAAATAAATGTATTCAAATGCAGAAAAACGTATAATTTCAATAATTGAAATAAATTGTTTTTTTTTTTTAATTTTGAATTGCTAATAAAAACTATCTTAAAAATTGTATTTCCTTCAGACTATTTTTGCAATATTTTAAATGCACTCTTCAAAAAATAGTTTTATCCTAATATTTGGCTACCTATTCTCTCTAAGTAATGCAATTTTATATAGTCAACAATTTGGTTCTCCAACGCATCTCAGACATAAATTTCAATTGTGCCCAAATATGCATATTAAAATAGTTGCGCAGGAAAAGGAAGGACAACAACATCAGATCCTGTACTCTGTGTTGTGCTCTGATATTTACCTGCATTACCTTAATGGCATTCTCATAGTTTTTGCCTATTTTGTCATATCAATTTTGATTGTTGTCCATTATGAGGGGCAGAAGAGGCCACAAAGCATACCACAAAAGCTTTGTCAACTTATGAGCACATTTTTGTGTGTGCCATGAAGTGGTATAAAGAGAGAGAAAGGGAGTCAGAGAGGAAATCTCAAGAAATGAAAAGACATTAGGGGTGTTTGGCAAATAGGCAGACAAAAATGAAATTAGGTCAAGTAAACAATAAAAATCATCAAGACAATGTCGAGAGTTGATGAGCAAACGACGAGAATGTGAACAAGACAGCAATACCAACTAGCTAGATAGATATAAAGATAGATAAAAGTACAGGGGCAGGGAAGGGGTAGAAGCAACCCCTAATGGCATAATCTTCACTAATTTAGCACTCATTAATTTCTAGCGCGTCCTTTTCGCTGCACAAGTCTTCCACGTCTTTTTCTTTTTCATCAGCCATGTTAGCTGATAACACAAAACGTAATTGAATTAAAAGTGGCCCAAGTCCAAGTCAAAAGGACCACAAAGAACGACAGAAAATCAGCTAGCCAACTGAGAGAGCCATCATAAACATCAACATGAATGCTCAGCGTGTGTTGACAATTCTTTCATATTATCCTTTCCACTCTCTCTCTCTCTCTTTGTCGTTCTTTCGTTTTCTTTTACGGAGAAATTTCTTTGTTTGTTGTCTTTAATTAAAATTGCATAATCAAGCCAAGGACTTGACAGTATCTGGATATTTGCTTGTCCTAATCAGCATGTCATTTCTGTAATTTCTTGTTATGTCCCAAAACTTAGTCAAATAAGTCTCTGTCTCTTTCTTTCTCTCTACGTAGTTTTATTGTAATTAGTTAGAAATTCCTTGCCACAAGTTCTTTGGCTTCTAATGGCTGCCACATCAGCATCACTTTACTCACACTCACTCAAGGACTCCATGGTTTTGTTTTTCGCATCCTGTCGAACGACGAGTCAGCACTTTTTAATTGAATTGAATGGCACGCGGCGTCACCCACTCTAAGCCAAGTTAAGAGCAACTTAACCCTTGATCATGTTAGTTCTTTCACATTCATTTGCATTTTCTCACCAGCTTAAAATCCACCCAAAAGTTTCGCCACAATTGTTAAACTGCAATTTGTTTGCCTAAGCAAAAGTCGCGAGAATGGCAAGATAGTTGAATAATCAAGTTTAGAAATGTTGAAGTCCTTATGAAGTGGATAATTTGCTTTAAAGTTTAAAATATCAGACCAAAATATATATTATAGATAAATAGTCGGAAATAGCTGGTCTATCTTAAGTACCAACAAACTTTTCTAGCTTATTTAACTTCCATAAAAAACTTGCTCGGAAATATTATATTTCTGACCTCAAACCATGAGGAAAAATACAAAAACTTGAAGCTATTTCAACGGTCAATCGATGTGCCAGAGATAAGCAATAAGTAGCCAGTGATAAACAGACCGGAGCGAATAAAAAGCAAAAAAAAATACTGAAAAAACGAAATGATTTAATAAAGAAAATGTCCCCCGAAAGTCAGCGACCTACTGACCTTTTTTTCTGTACGAGTAGCTGTTGAAAATGGTCGGCATAAATAAAAAATGTTACTACATTTTAGCACATTACACAAAAAAAATAAAGGGAAAAAGCGAAACGAAGGAACAAGAAGAACAAGCTAAAAAGAACAACAAAAGGAGCTACGAGGGGTTGACAGGACAACATCGTGGTAAGCGCCTGGTCAGCCTGTGATAAAAAAAAACTGTGAAAAACTGCGAAAAACTGTTAAAACGTTTGGGCAATTTTCGAGCTGTGAGTGGGAAAGGAAAAATGTCACACAATACCGGACTGGTAATCAATTCTGGCTAAAAACGTTTATCGTCAAGCATTTTTCAGGTCAAAACTGGCTTCGACTTAGAAAGTCTTGCGGGACTCGCTTAATTAGTTTGCTTATATGATGTTAAAGGAAAAGGGAAAATAACTTAAAAGGGTAGCCTATTAATCTAAATTATTTCGTTAGCCAAGCAAACAAATTAAAATGAATGTTGTACTGAAACCGGCTTAAAAGTCAACAAATTAAAAACTGTTTGACTTTCAAAGTGTGTGTGTTCAGAAAGGTCGCCAAGGGTTCGACAGGTGTTGTTAAGGGTTAAACCCAAATCAATGGCTTCATTAAGTGCACAGACATGTAGCCAAAAGTTAACTTTATACCCAAAAAAAAAAGCCTAGCACTCAAATGTAATGATATATATTCATATCTCTCTGCGTGGAAAGCACGTCGCAATATTTATCAACAATGCCCTGTGGACTTTTATTGATTAAAAAATTCTACAAGTCTTTGGCGAGGGAAAAATTTACGAGAGGAAAGCGCTACATAGAAAGGAAGGAGAGAAAGAGAGATAGATACACTTGTTGACAGCCTTAACGCCCGGAAGCTACAATTTCAGTTAAGAGGTCGACATTTTGTGGTCGAAAAACTTTTGTGGAAATCATGATTTTAAGCTGCTTTCGCCTCTGCATAAGAATTTAATTAATAAAAATTAAATTATATTTCGTTACATTTTTTGATGTTTACTTTCTTTTTGTTGTTTCTCCGCTGACACGTGCTGACAACCTGATTATATTAAATTTTCAGTGTTTTAATTCTTATTTTCATAAACAAAAGAAGTACACCGAGAATGCCAAAGGCATAAAGGACTTACGGACAATCATCAAAGTAAAGGAAGTGCAGGACATCGTGGATTTACATACCTGAAAACATAAGAATGAGCCAAAATTCAGTTAATTAAGTATTTTCGGTATTAAGTTAATTAATTAAAATAGCTTATTTAAATGTAAGGTTTCTTTACAATAACTCCTGTGAATTCCTCTATCATAGATAGATTTTCTTCACTAATGATTATTTATTTGAAGAATTTATATTTTTCGATTTTATGAATATAATCATCTGATCCATTTGATCTCAACTCTAAGATATTAGCTTGATTACCAGACATATCACATTAAAAATTAAAATTCGATTTGATCAAAAAGAACACATTTTTATAACTTAAAATGAATAAAGTGAATATTTAATTAGTTTATCAGACTTTTTTTCGTTAAATTTTCATCGAATTTACTTCAGTACTTCAACTAAAAGTATATTTATATCTCTTCAATACCTACACTTATCATATCTCTCTTCATTTGTAGACCCTTCAGCTACTTTAAAACTCACAGTCATATCAAAGTGCAATTACATTCGGCACGTAGACCATAAAAACGAGTACTCGTATTTTGTCTTTCAATCAATACGTTCCTTTACGCTGATTGACAGACGGACAAACCTGACTGACTGACTGACTGGCTGACAGACGGACAAACTGACTGTCAGAAAGACACGCTGACTGACAGATGTTTATCAGCAACATGCATTTTATGGCATTTCAACAGAAATCACACTATAAAATTGATAAAGCGTCGGGGAACATGCCACAGTTACAGTTCAGTTGCAATGGGTGAAGGGGCACCCTCTCCTCCCTCCCTTGGTCAATTGCATATGAGATCATGCGATGTCACATGCAAACAAACTACAATAAAATTAAGTATAACAGAAAACAAGCGGACTCCTGATAGCCAATCACGTAGAAAATCATTAAATTTTTAACGATCTCAGAACAAAATTTGAATTTTTACGCGCTCTCAAATTAACTTATATCTCGTATGGGAATCAGAAGTCATTTAATAATCAATTCAAGACACGTTGCTGCTTAAGGAATCCGATAGTTCGGTATTGAATATGCCAGGAATCGTAGCAATAATTTTAAAATCTATAACAGATATTGTTTCTTTACAATGGACAACTAAAAATGAAACATTCCTAAAGAAAAAACAGAAAATATAATAAATTGATTTATTTTTGAGAGTTTGGGATAATTATTTGTTATTTTTTGATTTTTATTTATTTTATAAAAACCCAAAAATTGAAAAACAAGTTGCTGTGGAACTTTTCATACAAAAATTCATCTTATTTCAAATTTTTTTATATTTGTAATATAAAAGTTTATGCTATTTCCAGGATATTCGCATTCTTCTATATGATCTTAACAGGTCTATTTTTGTAAACTTAGTTTATGTTATATGAGGCCTAAGAACTTTAACTGACTCCCATGGCTGTCCATCAAAGTGTCAATCGATAGGCGGCGGTAAAATACCGCATATCAGCTTTGGCAAAGGAGGCGTGCCACGCCCAGTGAGCACACAATTGCCTGACTAAAGGCTGAAGACAACAACTTGTAGTGTTATTTGTCGCTTAGCAGCCAGCAGCAACAACAACAACAACAGCAACAACAACGACAACATTGTTAGCCACTACAACTAAGTGACAACTTCATGAACTATTCAAAGTGCCCCTTTGCCATGTCCTGTTGCCCAGGTGCGGCAGTTGAGGTCCTGTCCCAGCTCCCCAGCTCTCTTTCAGTGTCCTGTTCATGGCCAATGGCCATGGCATGTGCTGTGGTCAGCGTTTCAAGTGCTTCTACTTTGGCTATGGTTTTGGCTTCAGCTTCAGCTGTTGTTGCTCCCTCAGGCGACGCGTCGCTGTTGCGGCTTGTCATCTGTCCGCGTTTTGTTGACAGTCCCCCGGACAATGGGGTTTACCAGAGTTAGAGTAGCGTTGGGTTTATGGTCATGTCCTCTCCCAGACGATGCTACTTGTTTTGGTTTAGCTATCTCACAGGTCCATGTTAATAATTAAATGCTCTGATTCAGAATGCAATAACAATTTTGATTTATTTTGAGATTAGTTCGGGGCAGTAACACAACAATTTGTTGTCTGATTGAAATGACTGACTGACAGTCAAATGGTTTTGGTGTGAGTCTGTTTATTGCACTGTAATAATATGATATTTAATTGCCTGCGATATGACATTTGAATAACTAATCGAAATGCACTTAATTATGCCAGAAAATTAATATTTGCATTGGAGATTTTAAATCAAAAAATAATGAAAATGAGATATTAGTAAACAAACAACGATATTTTAGAGCTTTTTTTGCAATTTAAAAGCTATACTTCATCGTCAAATTTTGCAATGTCAGTCATGAAATTTTTCTAAACATTGTAAATACGTTACTAGAGCTCTCATTATTTATAAATAATTCCGATAAAATATATGAAATTTTACAAAGCGCTTTTAATATAATATTTAAACAATGCACTAAACTCTTTTTGCAAAATAATATTTCATCGCTTCAAAGGATAGACACAGGCCTTATTCATTATTCGTTCATTTATTCATTCGCTTAAAACTGCATTTCAGTTGCACAGTGAGTGCATTCACGTATTTGGAATTCAATTAGGGGCTTAAATGCGAATTGCCGCATTATAAACTCATTCAGATATGAAGTCTGGCTGTCGGCTGTGAAAATCAAAAAACATTAACAAATTTACAACTGATTTAACAATAAATTTGCGCAACTCTTTTCATTTATTTTTTGTTTAACTGCATTGCAAATTATTGGAAATAATTTTCAAACAAATTGTTTTTAATTATGCATATAAATAAAATGCAGAAAATCAATGTTGCAACAGCAATAACAATTACCACTTTTTGAGGGACGTTACGAAAGCGGAAGTTTTTAATTTACATGAATATGCAAATTTTTTTATAAACTAAATGAACTGAATGGATGAGCACATGGGCGATTGGAATGCCCGCACATGGAAAAATAATTAAGTAAACTTTAATGAAAATTCAATGGAGAAAATGCGGAGGAAAAACTGTTAATGGAATTTATGCGCACTTATCGACGCCTTCTTTAAATGCCTTTAATGATGTTTGGCATTTAATTCGAGGGCAAGACTGAGTGTGTTGAAAGTGTGGGTAAGGGTTGGGCTTGGAGCTAAGGGAGGGGGAGGGGTTGGTCTGGGAGGGGGTGGCAGATTTTTATGACTGTTAAACGTTTGACGCGCGCACTCAGCGACTTTCATGTGCGTGTCGTGACAGTAAAAACCCATTCATTTTTCTTTTTCTGTTTTATTTCATTTTTTTTTTGTTCATTTTTTAATTAGCCACCACATAAAAAGTCAACCCCTCACACTGTTGTTGAGGGAGTCCGGGAAGGAGGGGGAGATTAACCAGCAGCCAGCATGTCACATGTGGTGGCAACAACGTGTGGCACGGGGCAACAACATTGCAGCTGGCAACGTTGCCACAGTTGTAAGGTGTCGCTCAACTACAACAAGCACACACAGTTTTTTAATGCACATGTATTTTGGTCACATACGTGTAGGTATTCCCATATCATCACAGGGGAGCGGCATTCCATTTATGTTTTTGTTCCTTTTTTATGTCCTGCATAGTGCCAACTGTCAACGGTCTCGTTGACGTTTTAAATTTCTGTGCTGGCCGAGATATCTAGATATCGCTGGATAATACCCACAACTGGTCAATTGTTAATGGCTAATAGCAGGAGCACGGATTTAAAAAGAGAAACACATTAAGCATGACAATAATGTAACAAAATGTAAGCATAGATAATCCCATTTACAACAATTACTGTCAGTGAAAGATATTTTGTAAATAAATTGCTGCACTAATTACAATCAAATTCCAATGCATAGGAAATATTTTAATTGCATTTTAAGACATGTAAAGCTAACAAATGAGCAAATCAATCAACAAATGAAATCAGCAGGCCAAACAAGACAATTTAAGCACAAAAGGCCACAACAAACAGAAAACAGCAAACAGTATACATACATAAATAACTAACAATCAAAAACAGACAAGAGTTCTATAGACACAAATACATGATGTACATTGTACAAACATAAGTGCTTAGACAAAAAGAACAAATGGAACATAAGCCACAGACATTGAGAGCAGCCCTTGAGCTTATCAGAAAAGCTTGCTGCTGATAAGAACATGTTGAGGGAGGAATATGTTAATTGCAGTCTGATAACATTTGACTCGCAAAAACGAAAGCGGTAAATATCAAAAACTAGCGAAATTAACACTTGACACATTTTCAGAGATTTGGTATACACTACAAATAATTGAATGAATGGAAAATTCATATACGTTATACAATCAATGAAATACATCACTTTAAAATACAAACAAAAATTACAAAATTAATATGGAAAAAATTCAAAATTTTAATACAAACAAATTGAATTAATTTTAATTGTATCCTCAAGTCAAACATTGTGAAATACACAATAGTTTGATTATTAGTGGCTTTGTTCAAATTTTCTAGGGTTTTCAAAATACTCATTAAATGTGCAAACATTTTGAAAATAATTTTCTTTATCGCGCCAATAAACAACAAACAAAATGCCAACATATTGACCACTCGACCTGGCTCATAAATACTTAAAAGCTTTAAAAAATCAACAAAACATAGAAATAAAATGCAAACTGCATTTAATTTATGCAAATTCCGTGTGAGCTCAACTAAATGCTTTTAAATTATAGCAAAAAATAGTAATAAAATAAAACAAATACCCGTAAATAATGATATTCTACTTATTGCAAGCAAATTGCAAAGTGTTTTATTCGCATGCATGCACACAATATACCCTTTAAAATTATTTGTATTGGAACTATAAGTATTGACAGACCGTTGCCTGGGGATTAGTTAAAAATATTCATGGTTACAGGGTATCTACTAGTTCTCTTCCTGTTTATTTCTCGATATTGCTAATTTAAAAGGCAAATAAATAAATAATGTCGCCATTTCGCAAAGTGTTAGTTCTGCGGTCTTTGTTTTATGCATTTTATTTAGTCGACATATCTATGGACACCTGACACGATATTTTATTGAATGTTGGTGTTAAATAAATTATTTCGCGGTATTTTATAGAAGCTCATTCATTATTATAAATTAGAAAAAAAAATGTTTGCATAAATAACATGAAAAAATAGTTCTGCCATAAAATATGTCATATAAAGTTGATAATAAAAGACTCATAAAAATTAATTAACAATGTAATTTGCCAAGTTGAAACATTGTAAAACTAATTTATTTCATTAAAGTATTTAAAACAGTTAAATGAGTTTGTTAAATTGATTAACTGGACTCCGTTGACAAAACAAAACAAAATCTATTCGATGAAATGATACTAAAAAACCACACAGGATAGAATTTCAAAGTTTCAAATATAATTGTATTAACCTATTAAATAAACGTACTAAAAATCAAATAAATATATATAAAATTCTCGTAAACCCACATTAAAAGCAAAGTTAAGTAAATTTCAGACCAGTAAATCTCAATTGCTGTCAATAAAAGTGGCAGCAGCTAAGTAACAAAAAAGCAACAAAATATTATATCAAGTACTGTGACTTACTCGGAGTCTGCTCTTAAAACAGTACATGATAAATGCATTTCCCATTTTCCGACTGTATCTCCCTCCCCTTCCTCTCTACTCTTAGGCAACCATAAAAATATATTTAAAATTTCACACAAAAAACTACAAGTAGCAATAATAAAATTTTAATAACTTTTTCGGGTTCACTGGGCGGGGTCAACAGCAAAGCCCTCATCATATGGTTTGGGAAAAAAATTGTCGTTAAATTTTCGACAGAAATCAAAACAAAAATTATAAACTAAAACGCAGACAGCAAACAAAAATGGGCAATCAATGAAAATGGTCATCGGCAAAAGGGCAGAGGACAAAGGGGCAACGGGCAGCTGGCAGTTGGGCAGTTGTCAACCGAAAACTAATTAAATTAAATCAATACAAGGCGGGCAGACTGTACAGCTAGGGGCACTGATAGGGACGACAGAAAGATCCGGACCCACACAATTAAAACTTGAACCGCATTTAAAACCCGAAAAACAGTTGACAAACAAAAACGAAAATCGCAACTTTTGCCAACTTTTAAATGAGCAGCAATCGAAATGTTTGCGCAATTTTCATTGCCTACCATTTTGGGGGTCACAGTGGGCGTGTCAAATGAGTGGGAGAGGGAGGTAGAAAGTAGGCTCCAACAGAAGTAATTATATCACAAAACATTTATAATTTTTTCTTCTGTGAGCGCAAAAAACCTTGACAATTGTTTTGAAACATGCAAAACGCGCATAAATCCCAACAACTGCGGCGAAAAGAAAAGCGAGAAAAACAAGTGAGCAGTGAAATGAGAGAAAAGAAGAAAAACATTTTCCAACCGCCTGGACAACAAAATGTAATTTTGCATTTAGCTTTCAAAAGGCTCACAAAAAGTAATTCACAGATAAGCATGCGAAAAGTTAACAAACAACACTGCCAACAAAACAACAAAACAACTTGCCACGCCCACCACCCGCAACACGCAGTGAATTTGACATTTATGGTGGAAATAATTAGAAGCTTACTTATTGGCCAAAACAGCATGAAGCGTGAAAGTGAAGTGGAAATTATAATAAAACTGAGAATAAGGGAAATTAACTCAAGATAGTGGCGAGCTCACAGTGTGATCTCGTTTTCTGCTTGGAATATATTTAATGGTAAGAGATATATTTATTTTATTAATATTATAGAAGCAGGATTTTTTGAATAAAGTAGAAATTAATTTGCTGATGGAAACTATGCGAAAATGTGAATCAAGTTAATAGAAATAGGTTAACTCCGTAGCTAAGAATATAAAACAATTTTAATTATTGAAATAGTTAAATTTCAGAGTGTCGAGAAATAAAAAATGTTTGAGAAGTGATAAGACCTAATTTAATATTTAATCAATATTTGTCCTTAAAGTACGTATATTTCTCTATATAAGTAGTTTTGCATTTGAGCATACTTTAGCTGTCCACATTATTTACAGTTAAGGTCGAGTCCAACGAGTATTCTAATGTATTTGCGCATTAAGTTGTTGATAACTCAGCACCTGTCTTCAAGAAGAGCTTGCGTGCCTTTTAGGCTTTCTGTATTTCCGGCCAACACTTGGCTAATTACAGCCCAATTACAGTCTGTATTCACTTTTATGTGGCAGCAGGTCCCAATATAATTACGCAGAAAAATGAATTACATAATTAATAAACAAATTCAGCGCAGTGCTAATTAACTGCCTAGAAGCAGAGAATCAGACTGAGGCAGAGGAAGAGGCATGAGGCATGTGGCAGGGGCAAAGACTGTAGCAGAGTGGGAATTAAAGTAGCAAAAGCCCCAAAGTCAATGCCCAAAATAAAAGGCTCTTCAAAACACACCCATAAACACACACAAACATTTACACGACAGGATAACGCATGTAAGCAAATGGTAAATGGAAGAAGGCTGAAAGCATATCGACTTAATTGCTGACAGCAAAGCATTCGACTGGGTTGGCTGTGGGTGCAAGTGAAAGAAAAAGGAGTGAGAGAGACGGCAGAAAATAAGCAGAAGAGAAGGAAAGATAGAAATAGAGTAATAGTAGAATGTGTGTGTATGTGTATCCAAGTGTGTGCTGGTCCAATGAGTGCTTAAAAACATGAAACAAAAATTTAAATAAAAAATAAAGGGTATAGACTAGAAAATACCCTAATAATTTATCATAATAAGTAATAAATTCTGATTGAAATTTGTAAAATATTTTTCTAGTTGTTCTAGTAAAATCAAAATTAATTATAAAGACGAAAAACTTAAATACCCAGCATTTTTAAATTGAAAATAGTTTTGGTACAATTTAAAATCGAAATCCAAAAGGCAACATATATACAAGGATGGTACTACATAGACTAACCCTAAATGAAATGCATGACTAAAAAATACCTTATATAATATTAGTATTCGAAGACAGTACAGAATGCATTGATAAGCTGGTACTCTGGAAAATTATTAACTATCAAATAAATGTAATTATTATAGATTAGAAGCGTTCGCCATGCTTCTTCTTATCTTAACTTTTACTGGGTATATTAAAGGCGCAGAGCAATAAAACGTAAATTAAACCAAAAAAGCAACCAACAAAAGTTGCGTCACAATGAAAATCCCCTCAAATGCCGCCACAAAAAAATTAAACAGAAATACAACATTCGCACTTGAAAGGTAAGGATAAAGTACGCCTAGTTGGGTTGTGTGTATGTGTGTCTGTGTGTTCTTTCAGCTTAATTCAAATAAAATTGCTCGGCATTTGCCTTTTGGTTTTGTTGCCTGTTTTGAAATTATTTTGTCACAAATAATAATAAACTTAAGACCCAACCCAAAAAGCAAACCTAGCAAAGTGTACAGCAAACCCGCGCTATAATTTACCTGCTTTTCATTGCTTTTGTTGGCAAGTCTGTTCCCAGGTGCATAATTTTCAGTCATTTTTCAACATAGAACTTTTTATTTGGTTTAGAGGGAAATTGTCCCCCTTCTCTATAATTTCTTCTTTAGATTGTCAAGGCGGAAAAAAAGGGAAAGTACTTGCCACAAAGGCAGCTAAGTGGCAGTTTATGCTGCCAAAATATTCAGACATATGCATTACCTACTCGTATGTTGGTATCTAATGGGCCAGGACCCCAATAACTGACCAGTCATGCCCCTTTGGAGCATTTCCTGGGAGCATTCCCAGGGGCCTTATGTTTGCCAGGGAGTTGGTAGTTCTTTCAGTTCTGACAGTGATGCATGCTCGTAAACATTCTAATTGGCACGCTTTGGTCGTATGCTCGTTCTGGGAGAGATGTGACCAGATAAGGTAATGGTAATTGATAATCCCATGACATAATGTCCAGGCAGACTCTTAAAAGTGTAACCCTCACAAGAGCATATGCTGCTAGCTTCATAATAGTATTTTAACAGTGCTATAACAGTTCTTATAACAGTAACAGTTAGTGTAACATTAACAGCAAGATTAACATAACATAAAATTTCATAATGTAATGAAAACTGTAAAAAGAAAATTATATATCAGAGTATATAAATTTATAGAAGTATTTTAAAATGTAACACAGAAATAGAAGTTGCAATTTTACGAAGTAAAATTTATAAAATGAATTAAATATGGAATCAGTAGATTGTTTCATTAAAATTAAAATGATTAAATTAATGATTTGATTAAAATTAAAATGCAATCTTGTCACTTTACGTTATATACATTATATATTATATTTTTGTTATGTCGACAAAGTATAGTTTGACAGTAAATATTTAATTACATAACTTAAAGAAAATGTTAATCTAGGTAAATTTATGAAAACAATCCGAGTTGTTTATAAACATATATACAATAGTTTTCGTATACGTATCAAAAGTTATTTATTGTTCAAAATGCCAACATGAACATTGCCCCAGGGTTGGTGGAGGATGATTGAAGGCAAAAAAAAACAGTAGAGAAAATGCGACCATGTTAAATGGAACAAACTCAGTGCAATCATGCGGCAGAGCTGGGCAGGACCACAAGGGGTGGGAACTGGATACTGGGACAAGGTGGGACAGATGCGGGGCACGGTGGTGGGTAACACACACAAAACATGTTGCAAAATGTTTGAGAATGCACTTTGATGGCGTCATAAATCCAGCACAAAAATGAGAACAGCAATATGGTTATAGAGAGGAATTTGCAGGGGCAGTCAGGAGTGGCGAGGAGTTGCAAGGATACGAGTACGAGGATAACAGAAGAAGCGCGGCGCATAATAAACTGAAAATTAATGATTCGTTCGCTGGAAATGTGAGAAACAAGTGGGAAAGTACGCGATGACGAGGTTGCTCTCAACGATATACCATTTCCCGACTGTAGTACACTCTACCTGTAGCTAAACAGGTAACAAACCCTCCCTCCCTCTCTTCCTTCTCTCTTACTCAGGTGTGAAAAATGTCACAAGGTAACAGAAAAAAGAACAAAAAAAAACTGTGCAAAAACAAACGATGATTTAGAGAAAGAGCGAATAAGGTTAATGAGTATTGGCATGCCTCTGATTCAGCTCGTGCCCCTCTTCCCTCTTCTCGATTCCCCTACCCTCTGCTCGCTTATCTTATCAACACTTTCATTGTCACTTTTCGTGCGGGCCTGGCCTAAAAGTTGATTGAGGAATGCGTTGTTCGATGCCGTGTGTGTCATCATCAGAGGAACCTCAAAATTCACATCCATTTGCAGCTGCCTTTTTGAGTCAGCTGCCCCGAGATTTGATTATTTTTTTGTGAGATTGTCCATTGTTCCACATGAAATTTGACTTTGTCGTGCAACAAAAAGTGGCAAAAACTCAAAAGGATATCAGCTGTTGGGGATGATTCAACCGGAAATGCCTTGGTTTACAAATCTTCGGATCATCTTGTGTCCATCTGCAGTTTATGAACTACATGTAATCACCCTTAAAGTACTTATTATTATTACCTTTAGAAACAACTATCTATTATACTTTATCAAACCGATAGGAAATCATTAAACAACTTATCGAGCAGATTATTTTTGAGCTATGACGTTATTTTTTGTAGAAATTCAATAAGTTGCACAGCTTGTAAAATAAATGAAATACAGTTTATCAATTTAAAGATTACATAGTGTTTTATTTTAAAACTTTATGTATTGTTGGTACTTAATTAAATATATTTTTATATTTCAGAAAATATTGTAGTATACATTTTCATCGACCTTTTTTTATATTATACAATAATATTATAAAATTCTATTGAAAAAGTATCCATAAAAATACTTAAACATTTTATTAAAATATTAAAAAGATATAAATTAAGTAAATCAACATATCTTTTTTAAATATAGAAAGAATTGTTAAAAAACTTTAAAATTTTATTTTAATAAATGTTTTTATACGTATTCAAAACAAAATTTGTTACATACAATCCCAAAACAAAAGCACATCCTTAGAGAACTCTTCATTCGCTCCATTTTTCTATTATTTAAAGGAAAATTCTCCACTTTGTTTTGTTTAAGAAAAAAGCAATTTGTTTACAGTGTCAACTGTGTGTAGTTCCTTTTTTGTAGGCAACCTTTACTGTAGTCAAGAATCTGTGAATTATTTTACGCTTTTCATTTCTATAGCTGAAATTTCTATTCATAGCTATCTCTCGCTCTCTCACTCTCCGTCTACCTGTCTCTCTTAACCTGTCTCGTCGTCATTTGAGTTTGAATTTGAGTTTTTGCTTCTCTTTTGTTTTAGCCGCTGCAATTTGTCACTTTTCGCACTCGGCATGTCCTTTTTTCTGTCGTCCTGTTTGACTGTGTTTCGAAATAGAAAGCGACACTTGAATCTTGAGCCATATTAAAATTGTTTGCCGTTGACATTTTAGAGATTCGACCGAGCCCAGAAAACGGAAAGGAATTTTGTAATTGCGCACCTATTGCAGGTGCAAAAGGAGCCCAAATTAAATTCCTAACCCAACTTAAAGATGAGAAGAAGATGAAGAAGAAGAAACTCTTTCCCAGAAGTAACTCAAACCCAACTCACAAAAACTTATCGCTAAATTAGCGTGCCAAAGTTGTTAGATTGCGACACTTGGCAACCCAAACAAACAAGCTAAGAACAAACAGGAAAAAGGGGAAAAACGGCTAACAGTTGTGGGGGAAGGTTGAAAACTGCTTAAGGAAAAACAATTTTGCATGAAAAATGTGCGCGGCTTGCAGACGGACAAACGAAGGGCCATAAATTTTCGTGGCCAGACAAGCAAAAGGAAAAACAAAAACAAAAATAGAAACAGAACCAAGGAAGAGATGAAGGATGTTAGCCAGGATGTGGTCAGGATGCGGTTGCCTCCTTATTATGTTTGGTATTTATTTGGCTAGCAGATAGGTTCAACTCTGCCCCCAAATAAAAGTGAATATACACGATGGGTATACAACGGGAACCCAAGAAAAACTATGTTAAAGATACTTATTTGGAACCTAAATAGAATCTAGAATATAGAAATCTAGGTTTCTTATAGAAGCAACCTATAGATTAGATTTCTTTAAGTTTCCCAAGAAGACATAGATTTTCTTAACGTTTACTATAGATGTTTTTATAGTTATTTATGGGCTCGTTTGGTATTTTTTTGACTTTCTTCTTTTATAAAAATGTTTCTAAAAATTAATAATAAATAATTATTTTAACAGACATTGCAATTGCTCTCTGACAACACATTACCTTTGTCATTTTTATACCAATTGATTAATGTAGTATTAATCTAACGATAACTCGGTTCCTTAATCGTTTAGAAATTTTCACTCCATTAATTTTCATTTCAAATTTTTATTTACATAGGACTGTTTAATCACTAAAATTTCAGCTGATTCTATTGTAGGAATTTGATTAAAAACAAAGGAACCAAAGAAAACTTTACCTATATTTGGCAATATTGTCTTTTTATAACTTGTACACTATATGACAACTTCTTGTTATTTAAAGTTAAAATTCTACTATATGAGCTAGGATTCCATAGATCAAATGACCATAGAAATATTTGTATTTATAATAAATTTTCTAGAAATGAACTAAATTCCATTCAGTTCTAGATATTTGATAACTGCAGACTGATAAAAAAAAGCTTCCCTGTAGATACATATAGTTCGAAAGGGAAGGGGGGAGATTCGACTCACCTTTTGGGCCTTGCAAGTGACGTTGATGGACTGCACGTCGTGCGTCTGATGACGTTGCTCCCCGATGCATTGGCCACAGGCGGGCATCTTGCAGTTGAGACAGTATTGGGAAAGTGTCTCCTCGTGTTCGCCACAAACCGATTCCCGTTGCTGGGCGGCGCCACGTGGTTTCACCAGCGTGTGCTTGGCGAGGGGACCACGGGCGGGATGACAGAGTTCCCGGCATTGATCGCAGTAGCGTATTTCGCACTGCTCGCAGATGAGGGAGGCGACCTTGGGATCCGTTTCGCACATTTGACAACGCAACGCCTCGCGGGCACAAAAGCGATCCACAATGGCCTCCATGGCGCGATAGGTGGGCAAATTGCGGACACCGCCATCGTCGAAGAATACCAGCTTGCGGCACAGCGGACAGGTGAGACAATAGGCGGCACCCGGCGGAGCCACCACAGATCCTTGCAACAATCCCTGCAACTGTCCGGTGCCGGCATACGAGACCGGACGGGATGTGTTGGAGCAGCAAACGACTCCGGAATCCGCCTCACTGAAGATGCTCACCTTATCGGATTGATCCTGATCCGAGGTGACACTCTCGCTGCCCGTTGCCGAGCTGGCGGTGCTTGCCGCCGAGCTGTGTGAACTGTGGCGTGTTCCCGGTCCAGCTACTCCTGATCCTACCCCTGCCCCTCCGCCCTGTCCATTCACCGGAGCATGTCCAGTGGAGGCGCCTCCCGGTCCGCCACCATTGGTTGCCACCGATCCGAGAGGAGCACCCGGTGTATAGGGTGTCTGTATGTCGAGGGCACAGCCCAGGCAGAGGGCGTGGAAGCAGGGAAGCAGCACGGGATTCGCATAAAGCTGCTTGCAGGTGGGACAACGCAGTTCGTCCTCCATGGTGCACTGTTTCGTTGTTTGTTGCGTCGCGTTGCCTTTATTTATTCCAATTGGTTAATCTGGTTTAAATCTAACGATCACTCTGTTTTTTAATCCTTTAGAAATTTTCACCTTGATCACTCATTTTGTCACTTTTATTATAAACAATTCTTCTGTTTTTCTCACTTTTTATTTTCCTTTTTTTATTGTTATAGTTTCCACAGTTTTCTATTAGTTTCGTCACTTTTTCATTAATAATTTTTTTAAATTTTGTTTAAAATTTTTGCTAAAATAAGCAATCGTAAATGCTCAAAACTCGCGTTTAAATTTCCACAGAATTCGTCGTTAAATCACCGCTCAACACGTCCGTTCGCTGTAAAAGTTCGTCGAAGACTAAACTGTTAAGCGACTGTTAAATGTTAAGGTATGCCGCCAAGCAAAATCAAACTAAACTCAGGCTGTTAACTAACATTTTGTATGTTGGTCGCTTGCAACCGCAACGCTCAACGAAACTTGACGAAACAACAACAGCGCACACTTAACAGCAGAGAATTCGTTAAATTCAAAATTCCTTATCACTGCAAATGATAGAGCTGCGCTGCAATTTATTGATAAGCAAAGTATGTCAATTAATTCACAAGCAATTAGGAATTGAAAGTAAGAAAAAATAAATAAATGTGTTTGCTTTATAAATGCCCATCTAGAAGCAATAATATGGCTTAATTATGTATTAATTATATCTTTACAAAAATATATATATGTTTTTATATTCAATTTTAAATGTTTAATATAGTTGGTCAATTTGATCTCAACCAAGCGGTTTATTTAAGACTTATGATTTTTGGGCAAACCTTCTAAGAATTCGTCGTAAATTGCGATTTTGACAAACTGCTTGGTGTATTTTTGTTAATCCATACAAATGGACATAGTCTAATATACATGTACATCTATTTACTTAAAAAAAATTTTGGATTTGCCTGCAAGCTGTATTATTTAATAAATATTATTATGATTCTCTTTAACAAAAATAACACACGTTGCTCGCTGTTAAATTTAACATACAGCTGTTGCGTTGCGACCCGTCAAACATGTTCGACGCTCGATTCCGCTGTATGTTGCAACTTGCAACAGAATTTCTTGCGCGCGCTAAAATGTTTACACTCGCTGTTGTTGTTGTAAACAGAAATTCGTTGAATTTTGAAATTTGATCGTGAATCGTGAAAATGACAAAGTTCGAAATGTTAACGTTGCATTTGTAGGCCACAAGCGACACTTGTTTTTTGTACTAAACTACAAAACTACCTGGGCTAGATAAAAAGGCAACACACACAGACGCAACACTGATAACAAATAAAACGAAGTCAATCGTCAACTGATATCGATACAAAAACAAACAGAAACAAATTGATGCATAGCATGTCAATATGAAAGTGTGTGTGTTTGAGTGCAGGTAACTTAATCATACATATATACAGGTAACTGATAAGAAAGAATCTTTCCATATGGCAACGAGGTGTCAGACAAGACACGGATCAATAGCAACAGCAATAACAACAAATATGATTAGATCCAAGTATTGCGTTGTTTGTATGTTTGTTTGTTTATTTGTTTGCTTGTTGTGGTTGTTGTTGTTGTTATTGTTGTTTGCCATCGCCTGCAAGTTTATTTAGACATCGAATCAGGCATTGAACGCAATGGCCAATGGACTCTGCTAGCGTCAAAGCCAGAAACAAACAAAACGGCCAAATGGAAGTCAATCGACTTAACAACAGCAACAACACAATCATGATAACAACAACAGCAACAACAACAAAAACGTGCGTAATCCGTTTGACTTAATAAGCCACGCTCTCAAATTGAGTCCACAACGTTAGAGCGAGAATGAAAATAAGAGAGTGTTAGAGAGAGTAAGAGTAGTCAGTGTTGCCAGAACAGTTTTTTTCCCGTCGAAACTGGCTTTAAAATCTATATCAAAATAACTATAAATCTATATAAATTATAACTATCGAAATAATTTTACATTATTGTAATAAACCTCCCAATGATGTTGTATGTTAATAAAAATTAAAGATAAAAATCTTAAAAGACGTTCAATTTTTAAAAGAAAAATTTAGTTTTCCTTAAACTTAACTGGAACAGGTTAGCTGTCTTCAAGTGAATCTATTTCTTTCAAACTTTAACCCACTCAAAAAAAATTATTTTTTTTTGCTTTTCAAGAGTTGGCAACTCTGAAATAGTTTGAGCGGGCATTTGACCACGAGTTTTGACAGCTCACAAGGTGAGTAGACAAATTGACAAGCGGTAACTGGCTCCAGTTTTTTTCCCTACTCTCTCACCCCTGCCACATACACACCCCACAGCTTTGTAGCCTATGTAAATATTGACTTGCAACGTGTTGTTCATATGCGTAATTTGCCTCAATTTATGATTGAACACATATTTGCTTTAACTGTCCCTGTCTCCGTCCAACCCCTCTCTTCTCACCCTTCTTTTTACATACGCCTCTGTCATAAATCTAACTACCCGGAATTATAGCAGAGGCGCCTAATTCCTTGTATTTGTCTCTGTATTGATTTTGGTGGACTTTAATTCTGAAAGAATAACAGAGTTAATAACAATGCACGACTATCAGATGCCCCGTAAATATTCTGAAAGTTGTCATAAATAAATACTTATGAATATATATTTGCTATTTGGAATATCGGTCAATAAACGAGTTTAAGAGTAACATTAAATAAAACGTATAAATAAATCAAATATGTTTGACAGACCTGCATACAGGGTATCTTTTAGTATTGTAAATTAATTTACTGTATCTGATTTCTAATTGATTAAATCTAATTAGAACTCCGACTAAATAACCATCAAATTATTAAAGTCGATATTATTGTTTGTGAATTCCACTTTATTTACAGTGTCACATAAAAGAATTTCTTCCCTTGTTTATTGTGTCTATTTCTCAACTGCTAAATGGACTTCCTTTTGTTCATTGTGAACCAAAGGCTTAAACCGCTGCCCATAATTCACTGTGAATAGTTAAAAATATTTTAAAAACTTTTAACACATTTTCGGCGTTGTAAGACCGCCAAATCCCAGTTACACTTTCACACCCTTAACCAGAGCCAACAGCATATCCCCTCTGCCTTCTCTCAACCCTCCGGCTACCTTGACTTGAGTTTTGGCCCGCTTTAAGACCATATATCATGTCGTGTTACCAGTTACCATCATGGCCAAGGACATTCACAATATGCTCACATGCATAAAAACGCAATAATAACAGCCAAAATTCACACACACACACACACACACATTTTTTCGGTCTTTCTCGCTCTCTCTCTTTCTATCTCTTTCTCACGATGCTGAAAGGGAGTATTACTTTGGTCACCGCGGGTGTTAAACTTTTTTCTCTGCTTCAATTTTTTGCCTTTGCCTTTACTTTTTTCAGAGTTTTTTTTATAAAAATGGCACTCATTTTTTTGGGTACCCGCTTTGTGGAAGCATGTCTACATTTGTCGGTGTGTGTGTGTGTGTGTGTGTGAGTAACATGGAGCCATGCTTTTACTTGCCAACAGCTAACGGCTCTTTCATGCGTTTTGTCGTGTTGCAAGCGGCAACTTCGGCTGCAACAGACGCGACTCCCACAAAATCCTCCTTCCCAAATGTCCCCGCCGCATGACCAACAACAACAACAACAACAACAATAGCAACAACAACCACAAAACAACGATATAAGAACTCAACTATAATAACTAGCTACAGTTTTATTATTGATTGTGGCTGACTACATTGATACCCTAATAAAGCAGTTGTTAAGAGAAATTTTATGTATGCATATGTACAATGGATGAAATCTGAAAAAGACAATTCTTTTTAAAAGGCCTAAAGTAATGTAACATCTTTCTTTTAACGGGCTTGGTCATCAAAGCGAACGAAAGAGATAGTTGCTTGAATATTTCGACATATTTTCAAATAAAATTAATAAATATTATACGTGTGTACTTCTTTTAATTTAAACTATTTTCTTGAATTTTTATAAATATTTTCTACATATTTATATTATTTAATTTTTGTATAACAATAGGAATCTGAGTTATTTTATACCTTTGGTAAATAACCTTTCATATTTTTTTAAATATTAATATTTAAATAAGTATATGCAATTTGAGCTATTAAAGAAAATTTTAGGAAATTAAAACTTAATGTTTTTTAGAAGATTTTTTTTTTTGATCAGCATACCCTATGTAATTTATCCATACAGGATATAGCTAACAAGAATATGTAAAAAGTTTAAACAAAAAATATAAAATGGAGTTGCCTTGTTTTCCCTTATACACGTTACAAATGTGGACAAAGGAGACGGAGGAGAGAGCAGTGAGCGGAGGAGGGCAAGAGACATGCCACAGGGATGCATGCATATAATAAAAACTCCTTTTGTGGCCCCAGGCGAAGAGTTGTTGCTCCAATGATGTTGGTCCTGCTTCATGGCTGTTGCTGATGTTGTTGTCTGCGTGGCGGGCAGGATAACATCGCCAAATGAGATTAGGAAGGACATTCGCGTATTTAACACACACACACAGGGAAAGAGAGACAGAGAGAGAGAGAGTTGGAGAGAGGAAGAGAGAAAGCCAGTCGTGCTGCTGTTGGGGCAGCAACCAGTTGGATATTCTGGCTGCCTGTTATGTCGAGTTCAACCACAGGCGGTCCAAATTGGGGAGCTTCAACTGGGCAACTGGTCACATCCAAAGCTTCGCATCACTAGGCCGCTGTGGCTGCTGGAAAGGATTCGAAAGAAGGTGGGGCACAAAGGGAAGAATGTCTGCTAATATTGGGCCCCCAAGTTTAGCGCCTCTGTTGTCATTGCAGGAAGTTGCAACAGTTTGAGGCACTGTAATTGCTTTTTTGTTTGTCGCTGCGAGCGAGTTGTGGCATCGCCAGATATCACAACACTTTCGGGGTTGACTGCAGAAATTTTTAATTAGATTTTTTGATTCTTTTTTTTTCCATGTAATTTTCGCCAAAAGTTCATTTTTTTTTTGTGTTCTGTACTCCTTCTGCTTTCCACCGCCTGAGGTTTATTTTTGTATTTTAGCAAATGACACTCGCGTTAAATGGGGATTTTCTTTTTCCATTTTGGTTTCGGCTATTGGTTGGGATTTCCAACGAGGTAAAATGCTGCTAAAGTGGAAGTTATGAGCCATGACAAATTGCTCGGTGTTTATTTGGCTGAGCTTCCTTTTCTAGCTAACTCTAAAGTTAATTTGTTTTTGTGGTTAACGATAAGCTTCGTTGTGAAAAATTCATAAACTTAGAAAGTAAGTGCAGCAAGTTTTACCTGGGATTAAAAGTACTTGTGAACTAAGAAGAAAAGCGAGTAACAATTAATGATTTTTCAAGGACTTAAGATGTTTATTTATCTTCAGTTCGGTTACTTATTTTTAGACTTTTTTCTGTCTAAGTGCACTGAGTTGCAGTTTATTTAACCTATTATTATTAGGTAGTCTAACCGAGATTATATTTCTTCTTTATTTAAAATATATATAAAAGATTCTTCAACAGTATTGATGCTTCGAATTTTAAGCGTATGCCAAAAAGTATGCTATATTATTTGTTACAAAGTTTGATTGGAAGTTAAATTAGTAAAATTAAATTAAATTTAGTTAAATTTAGCATGCATCAATTTAAGTGAAAACAAGCAACTTAAGTTATATAAAATACCATTACAGTTTCATAATATTTCTTCGATTTTTTAAACTACTAATAGCTTATCCAAGTGACACTTGTTTATACTTTGTGTTTTAAAATTTGTAAATTACATGAACTTAACTTTGAATAAAATATTTCATCACTATCTATCATTAAAACAGTTACCTAGGGATCTCACAAACAAGTACTTGAAAAGCCAAACATAATTAAAGAGCAACAACCATTTCTCTGTGTTATAAATTCTCAGATGTCTAAAAGGTAATTGAAAATTTGCAGCAGTCTCTTATGAAGGAGGAGGGAAGAAGAGAAGAGAGAAGAAAGAGCAGCCAAAGCAGCTACAGTGCATCAATTATAAATGCACTCGATAAATTATTGCCAAGTATTAACTCGGCTTTCAGGCACATCAACAGCAGCCACAAGTACAACCAGCTAAAAGAGGTAACACACACACACACACACACACACACACTGTTGGTTAAGTATTTTCTGTGTGTATTTATACAAAAATTATATTCGTTTATTTAGCCAAGAGAGTTTGCTCAACAAACTGTAGGTAAGTTTCTTGCCAAGTTCTTGTATACTCTAGAAGTTCGGGTGTTACAGACTTATCAGAATAAAAAGTAGTTCAAAATAATTTTATTTTTTGTCTATGTAAGCTTTTCCACTTATGACTATAAAGAGTTGAGTTTTATTTTTTTTGACATTTGACTAACTGTTGACTTCACTGTAAAGCATATCGACATTAATTTTGTCTTAACATTTAAATATTATATAAAAATAAATATAATAAATTGCAAGAGTATAGAATCTTTGTCGTTCTCAAGTCAAAACCTCTCGACTTCTTCTTTCTTGTGTAGTTTTTTTTTGTTTCATTTCTTTTGTTTTCATTTTACAGTTTTTTTGTTTACACATACTTTTGTGTGTGTGTGTGTGTGTGTGTGTGTGTGTAAGTGTGTATCTGAGTGTTGGTGTTAAGCACTTCCGCTTGGCTGCTTCTCTGACATGCGTTCCACATTGCCAGCTGTCGTGCCACAACATGAGCCAACGCTTGCCCCCAACTGCAACTTCCTAGCACCTATTGGCTTCTGACAGGTTTTGCAACCCACCCGGAATCCCCTCAATTCCGCCTCAATAACCCCATGCAATGCACAAACATACACACACCACAGCATAAACTTGGTTTGATTTTTCATTAAGTTTTTCAGGTGAAGCATTCGCTCCATTTGTTCATTTTCCTTATTTTTTTGTATCGTTAGTTAAAATTATTTTCAATTAGCACCCAACATGACGTCCTTGCACAGGAGCCAAGGCATATGTAGGAAAGAGTGATCGTTGTACTCTGAGCAAATTCCATTAAACTATTCAGCTTTTGCTCATATTCTTTTCGAGTTTTCTTGTATTCTTTTGGTC
This sequence comes from Drosophila falleni, assembly GCA_035045575.1. Taxonomy (NCBI): domain Eukaryota; kingdom Metazoa; phylum Arthropoda; class Insecta; order Diptera; family Drosophilidae; genus Drosophila; species Drosophila falleni. The sequence continues at coordinate 1,590,657 of JAWNOV010000181.1, read as the reverse complement.
CTTAGTCTCTATGCGGTATAAATTTTTCAATAGCTGTAAATTATAAAATTCTTGAACTAAAAATATTCTTCAAACAATATTCATAGCCATATGTCACTGATATATAAATGATTTTCCCACTTCGAATTCACCGAGCCTTAAAATACAAATCTCTACATGATTTAAAAAGATATTCTTTTAAAATTCGGTGAGATCGCTGGCATTTTTACTTACTTTTTCTTGGGTAAAATAAGCAAAAACCTTTTATCTTTTATTTCAGTGCATCAACGCAACGTTTCTTTTTATTTTCCTCGTTAAAAAATGAACAAAATTATTTTGGAAGCCACCGCAAATTATGAATGTAACAAAATAGCAGTTGCGTTGAAATTGTGTACACAACCTCAGAATAATTTTGGACTCGAGTGCATGGGGAGAAAAAAGCTGAGCGTAATTAAATGTTTTTGAGGTCTGGCCATATGAGATGTTGCGTATTTGGTTGCATCCATTGCAGAGATCCAACCAAACAACCAAAGGGCCAAAACAATGGAAACTACACGCAACGTACTTTGGGGAATGGCCACAGAATGAAACCAGTTGCAATTATGAAATTTTAGACATTTTGATGTACTAAAAGTCTGTGAAGTCAGCAGATGTTACATCCCCACGAACTTAGCCAACCAACCCCTCAAGCTGCAGTTTTACAAATGATGCCCAAAAATGTTTGTGGCCAACAGAATAAGAGACAAGAGTGCTTGTTGATATGGGAATAGTTGTAAGGGATACGTCGTTTAAATGCTAGGAATGGGCATTGCTTAGAGGGTGTTGTGTAGTCGAGCTTTAATTAAATTGCTTGTAAATCAAATTATGATATCAGATACCTTATTTGACAATTCGTTGTTGAACGGTATGCAGATCAATGAAATGTGTGCACTAAGAGTTAAAGTCAAGAATATTTCGGAAAATATTTTAAACCATTATTTACTATAAATACTGCTTTCTCTTGTTAATAGATTTTCGTATTTCCAAAAATGTTACTTCGAAATCTTACTTCGTTGATTCGAGGAAAATTCTCAAAAATTTCCCTTTATCAATTTGTCAATTAATTGATTTTTCATATACCAACACATTTTTTCACATTTTTCTTTGCCTTTTCTCGGTCTTTAGTTTTCTTTAAGTTTCATAACTGTTCAGCCTGAAAGTATGCAATATAAACGAGATATTTTCCAAAACAAAGAACATTCCTGATTCTTCTCCCCATTGTTGCCTGTGGTTTTGTTATCATTTCTGTTGATGTTGTTGTTCTACCAAAACAATGTGAGAAGCAGAAACCTTAACCCCATACGTACCAGCTTACTAACACTTCACTTAAACCACAACAAAACAAACAAAAAAGTAGAAAATCTAAACAAGTTTCCCATTTCTCATTCAAATGCAAATCCGAAGGCAAATCTTCAAATGACTTCGATTGGTTATGCTGTTGGTTTCTCGTTTGGAAAGCGGCTTTTGTTTGAACATGAAATCCTGGTTAAAATTGTGCCTGCAATCGGGTGTCGCTGTTATCACTTGCTCCGCTGTCCAGACTCCATATCTTTGCCAACACTCCAGATCAAGAACAGAGAACAGTGTTCCGACCAAACATGTAAATGCCCCCAAAACAATGGCGCCGAAGAATTTTAACGAATTTATTTCAGGCATGTTTAAGTTGCACTTGAGCTTTGCTTGTGGCCTCACCCAAAAAACTTATGAGCCGAGCGGAGTGGGAGAGGAGTTTCAAAGGCAGATTTCGGAGCAACACCCAATTTCCGCTTGGTCAAGTGACATGATTGATGTGTCAATGCTTTAGGCCATGTACTGATGTTGTCTCGAAGACTCTGACTCTAACACTGCCACAAGAATAACACCATAAATAGGAGAGTGTGGCATGTTTTGCCAAATGACAGTGATATCAAGTAGCCGACATGTTGCACTTTAAGGGAGAATAAGAAAGCAAAATATACTCTTTACCAAATTTTTATAAATTATAACCATATATATTCAGAACTTAGGAAATTCTGAAAAAAAAATTAATATATGAAATAGGGTTAAAAAATCAGCAAATATCACTCACATTTTTTTTTATTTTTTTACATAAAAAAGCGAAGTTATCTAAAAAAAATCCCTTTAAACATGTCGATGTAAGAATATAGATTGATAAAATACTGTAAACTAAAAAAATAATATCTTAAGTCTGTTCTACAAACCAACTACTAAAATGTGTTACGTTGTTACTAGAAAAAACAATTAGAGCTAAGATTGGAGCACAATCGAGTGGCATTGTCTGCTTTTTGTGAACAAATTGTGTACTGCAAATGATTAAGTTTTCATTTATAAAATGACACTTTTATTTTCGTGTGGTTTCCTGGCACACACATACTCAAACACACGCTTGTCAATGGAAATTTTGTGTGTGATATTTTTTGGCAGCTTTTTGGATTCGTTTTTCCCCTTTCTTTCCCAGGACCGGAATCAGCCGGACTGTCATTGTCAGCATGCAAAGCATTTAAATAAAATGAACTTGCAATAAATTTTGCACAGAGAATACTTTGCCACATGCATGAGGGGACATACATACTCGTACTTTTGGCTAGCCACAGGCTCTTGTCTGATTTAAATATTTAATCTGATTTTCCATTTCAATGCCTTGCCTGCCTTAGAAAATTACAATAATTTTGCATATTGCCCAGACTTTTATTTATATATGTGTATAAATATATTTTCATCTATACATATTTGATTTTACTTATATGCATGTGTGTGTGTACAATATTTTAAGTGGCTCGCTAGGCACTTGACCAATCTATTCTCTGTTTTGGCAATTTTAATTGCACTTGGCGACTTGCAACATTTTGGCCACAAATAGAAATAAAGTTAACATAATGGTTTTGTATTCTGGCAACATAATTTTAAAAGCTTCCTTCTGTATCTTAAATATACAAAATACTCTTAATAATATAGTTTGAAAAAATCCATTGCATTTTTTGGTGTTAAGTAAAATACGAGTAAAATATATAAAAAAAAAATGTTTAAGTTGTAGATAATAACTATTATTATTGTTACTTCAATAGTATTGAATTAATACTGAATATACTTTTTATGAATCTTCATTTTATCTGGATATCTTTTACCAAAAATTGTATTCTATTTCAGTATCACTTATGTATAATTTCTTAAGTTTCAGTTATTCGATATATTACTGCTAAAGTTCCCCCTTGTCCACCTTTTCCATTACTCTAAACATGCTGTCATATAACAATTTTTTTACATCGATTGCAACCGTAAAGTCCAAGTGATTAAATTTCTTATAAGCCAAAAGCTCATCGTGTACGACATTTGGCAATTGTTTTCGCAAGCGTTGCACATCTTTATAAGGATGTCAATTGATCATTTTCACTATAATACAAAGCCACTTTACAGTTGATATTGCCCACCTTGTAGGCTGGAGGATTATGAGCGCCATATTTCCTTAAGTTAACTGTGGGATTATCATAATCATATTTAAAGAAGCCACCTTGATCAAGCAATTGGGAATAATGTGTAATAGACTTCATAGAAGATCCAGCCGCGAAATGTTTGGAAAACAATGGAGTAAGAGTCTGATTGAACTGTGAACTATCCATGCCCATCAATAGCATTAAAAAATGAGCGCACGTGTTTGGAATAGCAAAACTACAGACTTGATAATACAAACGGTTCCAAACATCTCTTTCTGGTGGAAACTCGTAAATACCCAAGACTTTAGCCAGATTCTGCAAGAGGAAATGAAAATAGCAAGAAAATTCAATAATCTGTGAACAGGTTTTTTTATACTTGAACTTACTAATAGGCCTCTTGAAATGGGCTTGATAAATTGAGCAAAAGGTGAATTAAGATTGTCAAAATACGCCACAGGAGCGAGAGCCTGCAATGACTTGACCTTTTTCATGTACTCTGGCCTTTCGGATCCCATGACAAAGACCGAGGTTGTGCCCTGGGAGTGACCGACGTAATGCACCTGCTTGTAACCCTTAGTACGACTGAGCATATAGTCAATTGTTGCGGGTATATCATAAATGCCGATTTCATGAAATGAAAAGTCCCAGAACTGACGCATCAACGGATGATACTTGCGGTGTTTTCCGGAATAACGATTGCCGCGAGTATTTAACATCCAAACATCATAGCCACGATCACTAAGCAGATAGGCCAGACCACAGCAGGGCCCAGTAAGGACCCAGGCGGCGGAACTATCCTCCAGTCCATGGACCAACAGCACAGGTTGTGCCCCCGGCTTAGGTATGCGATGAGCCGTTAGTCGAAAACCATCCTTGGTCTCGACCTTATGCTCCTCTGCCTTATAGCCGTATTTTCTAATCAGACCAATCTACAAATAGAAATATAAAATATATATAAATATATATAAATAAATATATAAATAAATCATATAAATAATATATATATAGTGTACACTCAACTTACTGTCGTCAGTTCCGCATCTTCAAGGATACTTGGATCATATTGTACTATATTTGAGAACACGAGATTTGTATGCAGCCATAGAGCGATGAGAAAGCCATATATTCCACTCATATTATTGGTATTTTATAACTACGGCACTTCTATGAATGAAATAATAAATTTAAGAAAAATGAATCCGAGAATAAATTGGCTAGTTACACGATCTCAAGTTCAATGTCAGAAAGATTCTACTACGAAAGTGAATCTAACCTGATGAAAACCAGATTGCTAATTCTAATAAAACTAGTTGAGCAGCACGTTCGGAAAGTAAAAGTAAATAGTGTGCTCTACACGACTAGCAGATGCTCTGCTAGACTCTTAAGACAGTTATTAGCTTTATCTCTAAAAGTCAAATGACGATATAAAATATTTTTTCGAGGGGGCATTATATTACAAATACTACAATCTCCGTCCGGATTTCTGAATTTTTTTTAAATATAGTATTTTTATTAAATAAAAGAATTTTATTTCAAATCCAAATTTCAAAATCAACGATTAAGAATGGAACTGAAATTGTTTCTTTTTTAATAGTATTATATTATACACATATTTATTTGGCTATTTAATATTTATACACACGTGTTGAAGTCACGCTGATAAACGCCTGGTTGCTGCACGCAAAATGTTTGCAGATGAATAAAAGTCCGATGAACTATATTTTGCCATTAGATTCATTATTATTTAAAAAAAACTTTTTAGTTTTGTTTTTGTTGTAAATGTTGTACTTATTATTAAGGAAGTTATTCTTAATTTGTTTTGCTTATTCAACATACAAATATTTTCTATTAATTTCTAATATTTTCTAAATAATTTCCTGAGTATAACTATCACAAGTTATTTTAGCTAGTTATCCGGATAGAACTGCGCCCGACGATCGATCCGTTGCCACTGAACTCTAAACTGAGCTAGGTGGTTGACATAAGTAGCCTATAGCTGGAATCTCTCACAATGCATATTAGATAGATGTGGAGACCAATGCCAGTTGGGGAACACACGCAAATGCAATTTATATATTTAAATAATGCAAAATATAACCATGTATAAAAACAACAACAGCAGAAATGTTAGTTTTAATAACCAGATGCAATGTCAAGCAACTTAGTTACAATGTTCATCACACTGGAAGTAATTTTCCAATACAACTACTTAAAAGATATTGTTATTATTACAGACAATATATGGGGAGATTCAGCTTAGTGGACTTTTACATGAACTATTAAAGTATACAAAGTCCTCACAATTAAAACAAACTAAATTAAAAAAAAATTTTTTAAAAAGTCGACGCTTACTTGATCACATAAATTTGTAGCGTAATAGACTCTGTGGCAATCCATAATCGATACTGACTATATGTATGCTCCTCCTGATCCGAATGGATAACTTTGTGCTTTTTGCTATTGTGTTTTCTTTTTCAGAAATCTCATTCAAACATAAAGAAAATATCCTGAGGAAACCCAAGTAACGGGTATGATTATATAAGTTTTGTATACTATTTTAATAATATTTATTTTTAAGCTAATTTTTATTTTAGTGCTAAAGCTCCCCCTGGTCCAACTTTTCCATTACTCTAAACATGCTGTCATATAACAATTGTTTTGCATCGATCGCAAACACAAAGTCCAAGTGATTAAATTTCTTGTAAGCCAAAAGCTCGTCGTGTACGACATTTGGCAATTGTTTTCGCAAGCGTTGCACATCCTTAAAGGAAGTGAATTGATCATTTTCACTATAATACAAAGCCACTTTACAGTTGATATTGCCCACCTTGTAGGCTGGAGGATTACGGGTGCCATACATTTTAAGGTTTACTTTGGGATTACCAAAATCATATTTAAGAAAGCCACCTCGCACAATCAATTGGGTATAGTGTTCAATGGTTTTGACAGAAGATCCAGCCACAAAATGCTTTGATAACAATGGAATGAGTGTCTGATTAAACTGTGAAATATCCTTGCCCATCACCAGCATATAAAAAGTTAGTGCACGTGTTCGGAAAAGCAAAACTACAGAGTTGATAAAGCAAACGGTTCCAAACATCTCTTTCCGGTGGAAACTCGTAAAGGCCAAAGAGATTAAGTAGGCTCTGCAAGAGTAATATAAAATAATTAAGAATTAGGTTAAATAATATGTGCACAGGTTTGTTGATACTTAGACTTACCAAAAAGCTTATTGAATAGGACCTCATAAGTTGAATAAAAGGTGCATTAAGATTGTCAAAATACGCCACAGGACCGAGAGCCTGCAATGACTTGACCTTTTTCATGTACTCGGGTCTTTCGGATCCCATGATAAAGACCGAGGTTGTGCCCTGGGAGTGACCGACGAAATGCACCTGCTTGTACCCCTTGCTGAGATGGAGCATATAGTCAATTGTTGCGGGTATATCATAAATGCCGATCTCATGAAATGTAAAGTCCCAGAACTGACGCATCAACGGATGATACTTGCGGTGTTTTCGGGAATAACGATTGCCGCGAGCATTTAACATCCAAACATCATAGCCACGATCACTAAGCAGATAGGCCAGACCACAGCAGGGACCAGTAAGGACCCAGTTCGCGGAACTTCCCCATAGTCCATGCACCAACAGTACAGGTTGTGCCCCCGGCTTGGGTATGCGATGAGCCGTTAGTCGAAAGCCATCCTGGGTTTCGACCTTATGCTCCTCTGCCTTATATCCGTGTTTTCTTATCAGACCAATCTACAAATAAAAATAGAAAATATAAAAATAAATCATATAAATTATATATTTATGGTATACTCAACTCACTGTTGTTAGTTGCGCATCTTCAAGGATACATGGATCATATTGTACTATATTTGAGAGCACGAGATTTGTATACAGCCATAGTGTGATGAGAAAGCCATATATTCCACTCATATTATAAGGATTTAGTTATTGAGGCACTTCTATGAATAAATAACAAGTTTAAGAAAAATAAATGCGAAAATTAATTGGCTAGTTACACGATCAAGTTCAATGCCAGAAAGATTCTACTACGAAAGTGAATCTAGCCTAATGAAAACCAGATTGCTAATTCCAACAAAACTAGTTGCGCCTCACCTTCAGAAAGTAAAAGGAAATAGTTGGTTCTACACGACTAGCACAATATAAAATATTTTTTCGAGGAGGTATTTTATTAAAAATATTACAATTTTTACATTCGTCCGAACTTCTGATTTTATTTAAATTTAATTTCTTTATTAAATAATTAGAAACGAAATTTATTTTTAACCATATTGAACAAATCATATCCAAAATCAATGAATTGCGATTAAGAATGAAGTGGAAAAGATTTCCTCATTAATAGTATTATATTATACGCAGATTTATTTAGCTATTTAATATTTATACACACACATTTAAGTCAAGCCGTCACACGTAAACGACTCGTTGCTGCACGTTCAATTTTGCAGATGAATAAAACTCCGATGAACTATATTTTGCTATTTGAAGCATTATTTAAACAACGCTTTTTATTTGTGCTTTCGTTGTAAATGTTGTGTAATGTTTCAGAAAGTATCCTTTACGAAGTAATTTGATTACATATACAAATATTTTCTATTAATTTCCAATATTTTCTATATAATATCCTGAGTATATATCACAAATAATTTTATTTAGTTGTCCGAATAGAACTGCGCCCGACGATCGATCCGTTGTCACTGAACTAAGCGGTTGACATAAGTAGCCTATAGATGGAATCTGATTTGGAGACCAATTCCAGTTCCAATTTATATTTTAATTAATGCAAAATATAACCATGGATAAAAACAACAACATCAGAAAAGTTAGTTTTAATCACCAGATGGAATGTCAAGCAACTTAGTTGCAATGTTTATCATACTGAATGCAATTTCCCAATACAACAGCTCAAAAGATATTGTGATTATTATTGACACTTTATGGGGAGATTCAGCTTAGTGAACTTTTACATAAACTGTTAAACTATACAAAGTCCTCACAATTAAAACAAAATAAATTAAAAATATATTTGAATATATTACTTGATCATATAAAACTAGTGGGCCGGTGCTACAGTCGAGCATACTCGACAGTCGGAGACCCCGCACTTACTATGGAAAATACTTATAACGAAAAAAAATTAAAAATAATTAGTTATCTAAAATGCATATTCCATCAGGTTGATTATGTGTCATGAAACATAAAAGATTTTTATACTAAGACTTGACTTTCGCATGATCGGTTCTATGAGAGCTGTATAATATACTATAGTAGTCCGATTTGAACCAACTTTGGACAAGATATGTAAAACTAAGTTATGAGAGTTGGAAGTTTTTGAGTAAGGGCTAAGGGACAAGTCGAGGGAAAAGTACGAATAAAATAGTCAGGGTCAAGAGACAAGTCAAGGAATAGTACGGATAAAATAAACAGTAATAGGGAAAAATATCGAATTTTTTTAATAAGTAATATTTGATGCAGAATCAAAGTAGAAGCCAAAAAATTACCAAGACGATATTCCGCATGAAAATTGGTCAAGTTTTGACAAAGTTATGAGAGTTGGAAGTTTTTGAGTGAGGGTCAAGGAACAAGTCAGGGGAAAAATACGGATAAAAAGACAGTGATAGCGAAAAAAATCGAATTTTTGAAATAAATAATATTTTGATGCAGAATCAAAGTAGAGGCCAAAAATTTATTTAAACGATATTCCGCATGAAAATTGTTCAAGTTTTGACAAAGTTATGAGAGTTGAAAGTCTTTAAGTAAGGGTCAAGGGACAAGTCAAGGCAAAAGTACGGATAAAATAGACAGTGATAAGGAAAAAAAATCAAAGTAGAGTCAGGATCGTAAAACTTGATTTTCGACCGATTGTTTCTCTAGGCGCTATATGATATAGTGGTCCAATCCAAAAAAAATGGGGTCTGCCACGCCTCCTTCTGCCTTTTACGCAAAACAAACCCAATAGACCCCTGAACATTTTTTAAGTACAGGGTCTAAAAATTAAAGTAATCGGTTCGACAATCATTAACTGTCGATTTATGTCATAGGAATAAAAAATTTTCTTCCATTTAATGTGCTAAAAATTTTATATTCTTTCAATGGATGGAATACATAATACTTCTTACAACATGCCCAAATTATTCGTAAATATTTTCAGCTATAAATTTATAAATTGTTCTTTACCATGCTATTAAATAAATACTAAAAACACAAAATATTAAGTTAAAAATTTTTTCTCCTACTTTGAAGATGATTGTTTAGTGATAAGAAAGGGAATTTATTTAAATGTTATTTATTTAAATTTAAATTAAGTAAATACTTCACTAAACAAAATCTGATGGACATACTCAGCCTGAGCAAACCAATAATTCTTGGAGGAATATGTAGTCATTCGCCAAATTATATATGGGAGGAAGTTTTTTTTTGTAGCGTATAAGACAATCCATAATCGAACTGACTGAAAGTGCCCAAAGTTCTTATCTGGCTAAGATGCTGTAATAATTTAGAAGATGTTATAGGTAAAAAATTCTCCTGGACTTGACGGTTAAAAGCAGAGCAAATATTCATAAGAAATATTAAAGTGCAGTTCGATTAACAAACCAAAATTATGTATACTATTTTAATAATATTTATTTTTTTAAATTTTATTTTTATTTTACAGCTAAAGTTCCCCCTTGTCCACCTTTTCCATTACTCTAAACATGCTGTCATATAACAATTTTTTAGCGTCAATTGCAAACGTAAAGTCCAAGTGATTAAATTTTTTATAAGCCAACAGTTCATCGTGTACAACATTTGGCAGTTGTTTTCCCAAGCGTTGCACGTCTTTATAAGATGTCAATTGATCATTCTCACTATAATACAAAGCCACTTTACAGTTGATATTGCCCACCTTGTAGGCTGGAGGATTACGGGTGCCATACTCTTTAAGGTTTACTTTGGGATTACCAAAATCATATTTAAAGAAACCACCTCGCTCAATCAATTGGGTATAGTGTTCAATGGATTTGACAGAAGATCCAGCCACAAAATGCTTCGAAAATAATGGAATGAGTGTCTGATTGAACTGTGAAATATCCTTGCCCATCACCAGCATTAAAAATTTAGTACACGTCTTCGGAAAAGCAAAACTACAGAGTTGATAAAGCAAAGGACTCCAAACCTTTCCTTCTGGTGGAAACTCATAAATGTCAAAGAGTTTAATTAGGCTCTGCAAGAGTAATATAAAAAAGATAAAGAATAAAGTTAAATAATCTGTGTACAGGTTTGTTGATACTTAGACTTACCAATAAGCTTTTTGAAAAGGACTTGATAAGTTCCATAAAAGGTGAACTTAGATTGTCAAAATACGCCACAGGAGCGAGAGCCTGCAATAGTTTGACTTTCTTCAAGTACTCGGGTCTTTCGGATCCCATAATAAAGACCGAGGTTGTGCCCTGGGAGTGACCGACGTAATGCACTTGCTTGTAACCCTTACTACGATCGAGCATATAGTCAATTGTTGCGGGTATATCATAAATTCCGATCTCATGAAAGGAAAAGTCCCAGAACTGACGCATCGATGGATGATACTTGCGATGTTTTCGGGAATAACGATTGCCGCGAGTATTTAACATCCAAACATCATAGCCATGATCACTAAGCAGATAGGCCAGACCACAGCAGGGACCAGTAAGGACCCAGGCGGCTGAACTATCCTCCAGTCCATGGACCAACAGCACAGGTTGTGCCCCCGGCTTGGGTATGCGATGAGCTGTTAGTCGAAAACCATCCTTGGTCTCGACCTTATGCTCCTCTGCCATATAGCCGTATTTTCTAATCAGACCAATCTTCAAATATAAATATAAAATGAATAAATAAATAATATATTTATAGTAGTAATCAACTCACTGTTGTCAGTTGTGCATCTTCAAGGATGCTTGGATCATATTGTACTATATTTGAGAGCGCGAGATTTATATTGAGCCACAGTGCGATGAGAAAACCATATATTTTACTCATATTATTAGTATTTATCTTCATAATATACTTATAAGCAATATTTATTCCGAATTATATTACAAAAATCATCTCCGAAATCTAAGAATTGCTGTTAAGAAAGGATTTGGTAATTACGATTTTTAATGGTATTATATTGGGTTGAAATTAAGAAATGACACTAAAATTTATACATAGACTTATTTAGCTATTTAAATTTATACACACAAATTATACGCCTCGTTGCTGCACACGAAATGTTTGAATAAATGTCCCATATTTTGCAATTAGATGTATTATAATTTAAACAACTCCTTTTAGTTCCGCTTTTGTTGTAAATGTTACACTTATTGTTTAAGAAATTATCCATATCGAATTAGTTTGCTTTGCTTATATTTCTCAACCAGACATTAAAGGCCAACTCATAAAGAAAATAACCTGAGGGAATGATAGACATCATAAGAAATAATAAAGTGCAGTTCGATTAGCAATCCAAAATTATGTATACTATCTTAACAATATTTATTTTTAAGCTTTATATTTATTTTACTGCTAAAGTTCCACCTTGTCCACCTTTTCCATTACTCTAAACATGCTGTCATATAACAATTTTTTTGCATCGATTGCAAACACAAAGTCCAAGTGATTAAATTTTTTATAAGCCAACAGTTCATCGTGTACAACATTTGGCAGTTGTTTTCGCAAGCGTTGCACGTCTTTATAAGATGTCAATGGATCATTCTCACTATAATACAAAGCCACTTTACAGTTGATATTGCCCACCTTGTAGGCTGGAGGATTACGGGTGCCATACTTTTTAAGGTTTACTTTGGGATTACCAAAATCATATTTAAAGAAGCCACCTCGCTCAATCAATTGGGTATAGTGTTCAATGGATTTGACAGAAGATCCAGCCGCAAAATGTTGAGAAAACAATGGAGTGAGAGTCTGATTGAACTGTGAACTATCCATGCCCATCACCAGCATTAAAAAGTTAGTGCACGTGTTCTGTAAAGCAAAACTACAGAGTTGATAAAGCAAAGGACTCCAAACTTTTCTTTCCGGTGGAAACTCATAAATGTCAAAGAGTTTAATTATGCTCTGCATGAGTAATATAAAATAATAAAGAATAAGTTAAATAATCTGTGCACAGATTTGTTGATACTTAGACTCACCAATAAGCTTCTTGAAAAGGACTTGATAAGTTCCAAAAAAGGTGAACTAAGACTGTCAAAATACGCCACAGGAGCGAGAGCCTGCAATGACTTGACCCTTTTCATGTACTCTGGCCTTTCGGATCCCATGACAAAGACCGAGGTTGTGCCCTGGGAGTGGCCGACGTAATGCACCTGCTTGAAACCCTTACTACGATCGAGCATATAGTCAATTGTTGCGGGTATATCATAAAAGCCGACCTCATGAAATGAAAAGTCCCAGAACTGACGCATCGATGGATGATACTTGCGATGTTTTCGCGAATAACGGTTGCCGCGAGTATTTAACATCCAAACATCATAGCCACGATCACTAAGCAGATAGGCCAGACCACAGCAGGGACCAGTAAGAACCCAGTGGGCGGAACTACCCCCTAGTCCATGCACCAACAGTACAGGTTGTGCCCCCGGCTTGGGTATGCGATGAGCTGCTAGTCGAAAACCATCCTTGGTCTCGACCTTATGCTCCTCTGCCATATAGCCGTATTTTTTTATCAGACCAATCTTCAAATATAAATTTAAAATATATAAATAAATAATATATTTATGGTAGTAATCAACTCACTGTTGTCAGTTGTGCATCTTCAAGGATGCTAGGATCATATTGTACTCTATTTGAGAGCGCGAGATTTATATTGAGCCACAGTGCGATGAGAAAACCATATATTTTACTCATATTTTTGTATTTATTTTCATATTATACTAATAAACAATATTTATTCCGAATCATATTACAAAAATCCTCTCCGAAATCTAAGAATTGCGGTTAAGAAAGGATTTGGTAATTACTATTTTTAATGATATTATAATGGGTTGAAATGACACTAAAATTTATTCATAGATTTATTAAGCTATTTAAATTTATACACACAAATTATACGCCTCGTTGCTGAGCACGAAATGTTTGAATAAATGTCCCATATTTTGCCATTAGATGTATTATAATTTAAACAACGCCTTTTAGGTCCGCTTTTGTTGTAAATGTTGAACTTATTGGTTAAGAAATTATCCCTATCGAATTAGTTTGCTTTGCTTATTTAATATTTTAACTATTACAAGTAATTTAAGCTAGTTATCCGGATAGAACTATGCCCGACGATCGATCTGTTGCCACCGAACTGTAAGTAGCCAATAGCGTAATATTATATTAAGTTACAAAATAAAAATCAGATAGGTGAACAGAACGTCTTTCAGACTAAGAATATATATATATTATCGGGGTCTCCACACCTCTTATTATACGTTATACGGTCTGAATGAACACAAATCACATTCACATTAAAGCAGATATTTACTTATTAAAATTAAATTTAAAATAAATGCTGTCTACTAAGTATACGCTAATAAGTTTTTTCAATTATTGGATACTTTCTCCACATTTATAAGATATGAATTTCCGTAAATTATTTTTCGCAGTAAAGAGAAGACGAAATAAGCAGAAAGTAGATTTACCTCTTCCCTTGGTGTATAAATAGTAATTATAATTATATTATTGTTCAACAAAAAGCTTTATCCATATACTTAAAGATATTGATCATTATCCAACTGTGTGCGACTTAGCGAAAATTAATTTTCTTTAGTTTAATTTAAAAGAAATAATATTGTAAGCGGGTAAATTTGATTAGGATAGGCTCTGTTGATTTAAAAAAAAAATAAATTTAATTATATTAAATATTTATTTTGGCCAAAACAAAAGAATCCAAATTTGTTTGGGATACATAAACATTATCACATGCACTTTATTTGATTATTCTACGGTTTTCACAATCAATAAATAGTTATAATATACTTATTATCATACTGCTACTTTAGAACTCTTACACTAACTTTTTTCAGGCTGTTAAATTGTCCCTGAAATGTTCATTATCAATGGATTGCATATTTCTTAGCATGCGATCCCAAAGTAAGTCCCGAGCATCTACTCCCCAAATAAAGTCCAGATGATTGAACTTCGGATAGTCGACCAGATATTGGGATACTACATTGGGCAGATGAAGACTTAGGGCCTCCACATCATCGGGTTGGGCCAACCAATCGTTTTCCGCGTAGTATAATGCAACCTTGGCCTTAACATTCTCCAGCTTGTATTCGGGAGGTGTAATGCTATTATAACGCCAATGATTTCGCAGCCAACCATAATCGAACTGGCGGAAGGTTCCAGATCTTCGGAGTTGACCAAAGTGCTGCATCTGTTTGGTGGAAGCACCAGCTGGGGCATGCCCCACAACAACTGGCAACATGGTCTCATTCAACTGGTATTTATCAAAGCCAGTCGTGAGGAAGATCACATTCGAGCAGATTTCTTTGGTGATTGTTGTCTCATCGCAAATCAACTGGTTGAACATCACAATGAACTCATTTTGAGGCAGAAATTCATGTACGCCAATCAACTTCAATATAAACTGTAGAATAAAAGGAACTTGAATCAGCAAAAGGTTGACGAACTACAAATCGCAGGGAGAGGGACTTACGCTCACCGAAGTGTGGAATTCAGCCAGGAAATTCACTACAGGACTCTTGCAATGATTCAGATATGCAACTGGTGCTAAGGCCTGCATATAGATAATTTTCTTCATATATTCGGGTCTCTCACTGCCCATAATCCAGAAGACAACGGTTCCCTGAGAATGTCCAATGTAGTGAAGCTGTGGATAGCCAGTTTTCTTGAGTATAAAATCAATAGAACTGGGTATATCATGGACTCCCATTTCGTGAAATGTGAAATCCCAGTATTTGGCATGATTATGTGTGTACTTTATGTGTCCTCTCGAATACGTATTTCCTCTCACATTTGCCATCCACACATCGTAACCTTGCTCATAGAGCAGATAACCTAATAAAGATCAGAAAATAAAAAATTAAAATGGGTAATTCAGTAAACTTAAGTCTAAGCCTTACCTAATCCCTTTCCTGGTCCCATCATCACCCATGTGGCAGAACTGTCCAATAATCCGTGCACGAGGAGTACTGGAGTTGCTCCGGGTCTGGCAATACGATGTAGGGTTAATATATAGCCATCATCTGTAACCACAGTGTGATTCTCCGCCGGATAGCCATATTTCTGGATAAGACCGTACTGTAAACAAAATAAACAAAAGTTAATACAGGAATTTTAAAGATTCTTATGTTAAGTAAATTAATTATACAATTTTACTAAAATTACAATTAGAAAATCATTTGTGATTATATTAATTATACGATTGCTTACAATATGTATGATTAATACTTTAACAATCGATTACATTATGACGAATAGATTCGACTTTCATTAAAGATTACTTATTGAAAAATAAAATGAAAAATATAAACAAAACATAAGTGTTCATTACACTCCAATTTTTAATCTTCACTCGCTATAATGATATATATATACACTCATCGATTCGTTTAATCATTATTATTGTTGTATAAAAACAATTAAATTTGTTTTATTATATATTATCACTCATTTACTTTTTTCCTGCCTAAGCACAACGGAAAAAATTTGAAATTCTTAGAAAGCTGAATTAATTAATATATGTCCAATTTAATTTATTTTCTTATTAAATTATTTGTTGGGATATGCCAAAAGAATGTCAATAAACTTTTAAAACTTAGTTAACAAATGAATAAAATAGACAATCGTACAAATATAATTTAATCAATATATTAAAAGTATTTGGGGAATTTGTAAAAATGTATTTAGTTAATACTCTTGAACTACTTTTTTTTGTAAATAATCAAATGTTTACATACCGTATTCAAATGAGAATCCACCAAAATATTTGGATCCACATCATTATCAATGCGAACATTGCTTGCAACGGGTAGAGATCGACCCAACCAAGCCGGCGATTTGAAGTTCACATTAAACAAAGTCGTATTTCCAAATATAAATGATAAATCCGCATTACACTCGAGTACCAGACCCAGACACAATGTTAAGAGAAGAAACTGCTCACAGCGCAATATTAACGTCATTTTTTCTATATATGTTACACAGAGTATTTATATAGTGTATTATATTAAGTGTAGATGTGATCGCTGTGAAGCACAAAAGTTGACTGTTGATCCGTTGATTGGGCTGCGAGAACGAAACTTTGTCATGTTATTTGAAACTGTAGTACATATGCTATTATGCTGATTATTGCGTGCTCGTTCATACAGTGGTCACTCGATAAATTAAACACTTTGCTTACACAGCTATTAAAATTAATCTAATAATCATATTTAGAGTAGATATATTTACTTTTAATTTAATGAATTAAAAATAAAAAATGTTTAATTTATCGAATAATCACAATAGCACTTTGTTATACAGTTTTCTTTTTTTTTCATTTTAACAAGTATTTGAAAGATTTCATAAAATCATTCGAAACTTCATTCATATAATGTTAAACAAAAATCGAGTTAGTTTAATTTACCGAATGATTACTGTTATTGTATTTATATCAGTGTGTAATACTTTCAGTTCAATTGAATCACCAAAAACCCAGAAGCAAAAAAACAACAGATGTGAAAATAAATATTGGTCAAGTGCGATGATAACCCTCGGCTATGCCTTCGTCACAAATTGATAAGCCATGAGTCCGGCTTAAGATTATGGCTCGAGTATAGCTCGTTATGCTTGAGTTCCAATTATAGTAGTCTTGACTTTGAATCTATTTACGCACGAGACTCTCGGGGCAGGTTTATCTGCAAAACACAACTACTGCGACCTCTGAACTCCGTAGTTCTTATGGCCACCAAATGTAAATTCCAACTGCGTCATTGAGCGACCTTTCATTCCCCTAGTAACTCATTCACAAACAACCAACATTGTCAAGTTGCCAAGCAAAAAATGCATATAAATAACTAAACGATTCTTACCGACACTTTTTTATCTTTCTTTTAAAAAAAAGTTTATGTAATAATGTAAAGTTATAAAATTTGATAATTTGACGTCGATTTTTTAATGTGTTTCGTTCCGGCGACGATTTCAGACTGAAGTCACTGCTGCTGTGGGCTGCCTTGAATTGAACTTTGTTTAAATATTAATTACAAGTTTTTGATGACTTCGCACACAGACACACACCTTTTGTTAAGGTGTGTGCCTAACCTGTCCGAAAGTAAAATACTGCAAACTCGTCTCTAAATCATTAGCTTTTTTTGGGCTGATTAGGACTGCATATTGTTTGAGTATATCCAAAGTTCACATTGTCTATCTATGTCATAGTTATGACGTAGTTTATCGTTGCTCTACAGACTGGTTTTTGAAACCTGACCTAATAATCGGGGTATGTGTTTTAGTCTCCTCATTTGTAGGTTTATTTATTTCGTCGATAAGGCATTATTTCTATACAAAAGTAAAGTATACAAAGTTTGTTGTGAAAATTCAAGTTATGAATAATGATCGCTGAAAATAATTGCAATAACAAAAGAAATTCAATTAGACATGCTCGCTTAGAAATATACTCTATATCTTGCGAGACTTATCAATGAATTAATAATCAAATTGTAAAAAAATGACTGTTACTTTTATTGTTTATGGATCAAAGTGCAAATTAAACCACAATGTTTATGTGATTATTGTTTTTCAACTTTAAAACATTTTGATGACCGACAAATTGTGGCAAACGCGTGATAATAGTTTAGTATCAAATTGAGAACTATTCATAGACCACACACAAATTAAAATTAGAAATTGTCTATTTACAAACACACACACAAACTCAGAAAACTAACAAGGGCAATATGCAAAATGCAATAATATGCATTGAAAATATATTTGAATATTTGGCTAGTTCAAACTTTGAACAATTTTGAATAGAGAGGGAAATACTCAGTAATATTGCTGCTTATCAGACTCTGTCCATGCACACAGTTGAGTGTTATTCAATTATGAAATGAGTACTTAGCTTATTTTGCATTTATGTGGCACACAGTTATTCACTCCCAAATACACCCATTCAACAACAGCAACAACAACAACAAATATGCAAATACGCATATAAGGCAAGACAATGTACAGTTCATTAACTCATGTTATTGTTATGATTATCGCTGGCTAAGCTCGAGTTCTGATAAACATTGAATATGCAATGTCAACCAGAAGTTTGCCTAGTTATAAATGCATAAAACTTGTTTGATTAGGAACACTTTTCACATGCTTCGAACATGAAATGTTGCGTTGGCAACATGTTGCTAGGCTTTAATGTTGCTATGACATGTTGATTGCAATATTATGCAATATGTTAATAAATTATTCAAGTTTTTATTATCACATTATCACAACTATTAAAACCAGTTTTTAATTTTATGTACGAAAACTGTTACATTTTCTAGAACGTATTATGTTAAATTAACAATTTTATGAAAAAAAATATTATTTTTCTTATGTCAATCTAAAAATATTTTTAAAATCTTTGAATATGCCACTTTGAGATTTATCTTTGTTTTTGGCTTTATTCAGCTATATTATTCGGCTTTTTTATTTAACTCTCACAGTTTTTTAAATAAAATTGAATTTTTTGTATCCGCAACATACTCCTAAACAAAATGTTGCCAAAATGTTGAAGACTAGCACAAATTTACAAATGCATTTCAAAATGTTTTCCCAATTGGACATGCTTTGATTTTCGCGTTATTTACAATGTGGTTGAGCATTCGAACAATTTCAACTAACCAAATGTTCCGCAAAGCATCTAGGCCAACAACTGTCAGAGGGGCAACCAAAAAGCCACTTGACGTCCAGCACATTTTGCATTTTTAATTTGGCTCATGGGATTGACAGTTGCAGTCACCGCAAGCCGCAAACAATTGTTGTCAAATAGTCACAGAAGCCACTGTAAAATGTCCCAACCCATCAGAGAAATGAAACTTAAAATAGTTATGAGAAATGAACTTAGTTACAAAGTTTTCTCTCACTGAGAGAAAACCAGAGAAAACGGAATAAGAATTGATGAAGTGCAATGATATTTGCATTAGAAAAAGAGGACCAAGAATTCTGAGCATTTTATTTGTCAGCAAAACTTTTAACATGGTCTTAAAGTTGTGCAGCTCATGAAATTGTACTTGGAGCTGGTTGACCTAGATAAACAGAAGTTTTAGTAACGGATTGGTTCAAATCTCGAAACTTTTGTTAACTGTTAGAAAAACAAGTTTTAGAAGAGAAGCTGTTGATTAAGCTTAAGTAAAAGAAGATATTTAATATTTTTTCAAGATGTAAACCTAAAGGATATAGGGAGGCAGATAAGGTAAGAAATAATTTAAAGTTGACTTTATTAAAATGTGAGGCACTTTACTTTAAGCTGGTTTAAAAAAACAGAATTAGAAAATATTAAGTGTGGAAATTACATTATTCTGGGACTTATTCTTTATATATTCTTTAATTTTTGAAAGAAATTTAAGGAAAATAATAAAATATAAGATATGTTTATTTATTTTATTTAATAAAATGTAAGCTAATATTAAAGGATTTCAATGCATTTGCAATTTTAAAAATGTGTAATACAAAAAGTTATTGTAAAATCGTTTGGTATTACAATTTGCAAGCTTTTCTTATTAATATGATAAGTAGATATACAACTCAGTTAACCCTTGACTTTTATGCAACAATCGAGAACATGCCGCAGCTGTCAGATAATCGTTTTAACCCTTTAACAGTGCAACATCTGCGCCTATTTATACAAATAATTAAGTGTCAACGACAGAAACCAAAATATATGGAATTTGCCTTACCACACACACGACGCACCTTGAGTCCTCAAACCGATCACAACAATTGCAATAACAACGCCAAAGGAAATCCCTACACAAACACAAGCACACACACACACACACAATAATAGGCAATTTTCGCAGAAATGTGAAAAATGAAAAATATAAATAAAATGTTGCTGAAGGGCGCTGTAAAAAAATGTACGAGAAAAATGATTTTTGCACGCCTCGACGACGTTGACAGGACCACTGCAAGGTAGGGGATGCAATGGGTGGACTGGAAGACGGGAAGACGGGGGTGACGAAGAGACGGAGTGACGGCTCCAGCTGCCAGTGTCATTAACTCGACAAACCGCTCAACGGCTTCGCAATGCGAGTTATGCGTATAAGTGGAGCGGAAGTGCACAAGCAAGGAGAGCAAAGAGAGCTAAAAAAAATAATGTTAAGGCATTCGTTATGTCAACAAGCAACAATAACAAAGAGAGGGAGTCAGAGAGAGAAATTGAAAGAAAGAGAGAAAAATTAAGGGAGCGAGTGAGAGGGCATCGTGTTACGCGCATTACATCACTCATTTTTTGAGAGCCTTTTTTAGCATTTGTGTTTTGTAATTTCTGAATTCATGAGTCGCCTAACGACAAAGTTCTCTCACTAAGCCAGCCTTTTATACCCTGTAAAATTTAGTTAGGAAAAGTGTGAATATTATTTATAAATAGAAAAAAAATTGTTTGTTTTTTTAATAGTACTTACCTTAAAACTCTCGTACCCTATGCACAAAGAAAAAATATTTTAACTGAGAGAACAAAACATCGCCATATTCTCGACCAAATAACACTAGGCAACAAAATCGCACTTTTTGCGAGTTACAAAAACCAAACCCACTTTTTTTGATAGATTTGGGGCCAAAACCGACGAAAAACATTTTTTTTTTTTTTTTTATGGAGAGATTTTTTTTTTAGAATTTTTCAAAATTTGGCTTTTTTTTAAATACTTTTTTTCAGAGGTGCGCCCACATTTGTCATCATTACACGAAAATGCCAAAACCGATTTATGAAAGCTTTACTTTATCTAAAAGCTAATGAATATCTCTATATTTTATTTATACACAGTCTTAGATTTAAACCAGTAGTTTAAGAGATATCAATTTTTGAATTAAGAAAATGATGATTTTTTCTTAGCTTTTTTCTTAGCTTTTTTCAATAAAAAATTCGAGGAAAATTCGAAACAATTTTTTTACATTTTATTAACTATTTTATTTGCGTAGCTGTTGTTATTACGCGTTGTTTAAGATATAATTCATTAAAATCTATGGTGAGACGGCGATATGATATTTTGTTGAATCGAGGCATGTTTTTGTCGACTTTTTTGACTTCGCTGTGGTGTGGCATGACCTTTAGTATGAAATTTTTTTGTGTTTTTTGAGATATCCCAACCAAACTCACAGAATTTGAATTTGTTATTGTTTTACACATTGTAACCAAAGTAAGTTCAAATCGAACTACTATATCATATAGCTGCCATAGGAACGATCGGTCGAAAATCCATGCTTAGTATGAAAGGTTGTGTTATTTCTTGAGATATATCAACCAATCGCACAGGTTGTATATCTGGAAATGTGTTATATATCCCTACCAAATTTTGTTCAAATCGGATCACTATTCAATATAGCTGCTATAGGAACGATCGGTCAAAAATCCACCTTTAGTATGAAAAACTTTTTTATTTTCTAAGATATTTTAACCAAACTCACACATTGTGTATTCTATGTTGTCCTTTATATCTTTACCAATTTTAGTTTAAATGTGTCCACTATATCATATAGCTGTCATAGGACCGATCGGTCTAAAATCAAGTTTATGTATGAAAAACTTTTTTGTTTTATGAGATATCGGAACCAAACTTATAGAATATGCATTTAAGTAAGCCTTATACATCCTCACCAAAGTTGGTTCAAATCGGTCTACTATATCATATAGCTGCCATAGGAACGATCGGTCGAAAATCAAGTTTTAGTATAAAAAACTTTTTGTTTTTTTGAGATACCTCAATCAAACTCATGAATTGGGTATTTTTTATTGCTCATCACATCCTTACCGAATTTGGTTGAAATCGGAGCACTATATCATATAGCTGCCATAGGAACAATCGATACGAACGGTCGATTAGCAAGCTTTAGTATGAAAAACTTTTTTGTTTTTAAAGTTATCTGTACCAAACTTACAAATTAAGAATCTCGTATTGTCTTATACAACCTGTCCAAGTTTGGTTGGAATCGGACCACTAAAACATATAGCTGCCATGGGACCGATCAGTCGAAAATCAACCGTTGCGAAAAACTTGTTTCATTGCTTATATGCTAATAACTCCGTCGTCTTTCCATAGATTTTAATGGCAAACATACTTAACGATAGCTAATTAATATAGCTAAATATATAGTAACAAATTATGTAGTTCAAATGACCCTTTATTCTGTTAGTTTAGTTGAAAAATCTCAAAATACAAATAAGTTTACATACTAAAACTTGATTTTTGACCGATTGTTCCTATGGCAGCTATATGATATAGTAGACCGATTTGAACCAACTTTGGTCACAATGTGTAAAACAATAACAAATTCAAATTCTGTGAGTTTGGTTGGGATATCTTAAAAAACACAAAAAATTTTCATACTAAAGATCATGCCACACCACAACAAAGTCAAAAAAGTCGACAAAAACATGCCTCTATTCAACAAAATATCATATCGCCGTCTTACCATAGATTTTAATGAATTATATCTTAAACAACGCGTAATAACAACAGCTACGCAAATAAAATAGTTAATAAAATGTAAAAAAATTGTTTCGAATTTTCCTCGAATTTTTTATTGAAAAAAGCTAAGAAAAAAGCTAAGAAAAAATCATCATTTTCTTAATTCAAAAATTGATATCTCTTAAACTACTGGTTTAAATCTAAGACTGTGTATAAATAAAATATAGATATATTCATTAGCTTTTAGATAAAGTAAAGCTTTCATAAATCGGTTTTGGCATTTTCGTGTAATGATGACAAATGTGGGCGCACCTCTGAAAAAAAGTATTTAAAAAAAAGCCAAATTTTGAAAAATTCTAAAAAAAAAATCTCTTCAAAAAAGTGGTTTTGGTTCTTGTAACTTTTGGGCTGTTGCCTAGTGTAATCGGTAAGAATATTCAACCATATTTATAAAAAAAAAAGAATTTACAACGTTTTTTATATACTAAGTATCTGTCTAAAAACAGGGTGTTCTCTATACGACCGTCGTAATTCCTGTTGGTTTTTAATGAAGTGCAGCTCCTCATAGCAGCTTCCTTCTTTACCCCAACTCCAAGCTGCAGTCAAGCGACAAATGTTTCGCTTTCTTGTGGGAAAGTCACGGCAAAGTGGAGAAAAGAAAAGGAAGAGGGAGTCTAGGGGTTAGTCTGCTCTGTAACCTTTTATGCTTTGTGGCACGTTCTGCCTTTGGCGCACTCTTACTTATTCTCCCTCTCACTTTTCACGCTCATTTTCTCCTACTCTCTCCCTCTCTTTTTTAGAGGTATACAAATTTTGTGCATGGCTAAATTTGAAGTGGTAAATACGTTAATTGGGCATCAAATGTAACAACGGTATTTTTTCAGTGTTTTATGGCCTTGTCGTTAATGTGTGATGACTTTTTTAGTGCATTTTGAGCATGTTTTGGCAGCAGAGACTGCTCGACTACGAAATACCATTGGTTAGAATATTCCCGATATCGTCAAACTGTAATTACTCTGCCAAAATGTAGCAGGTCTCTTAGTATACTGTCATTGTAATCAAGATTTTGCTTTAAATTAAATTTCAAATAAATAATAATAATTTTACTTCATGTAAAAAAAGAGAAATTCCACTTAAGCTCTTTTAAATAATTACTTTATTTATAAAGGGGTAATTATGAAACGGTATTAAATATAATTATATAATTTCTTCAATTTAAAATCTCGCGGCCACAGGGTATCACTTAGTCGATGCCTTTTAACTCCAGTGTGCTTGTATCTTTATGCATCTTTACCTGTTGTTACTTTGGTATCAAATCTTAAGTACACCAAGTCCGATGTCAGATGTAATCAAGTGTTACCATACTGGCATGCGAATTACATAGAATTCCACGCTTAACCAACTGCCAAGTTCAGCTTTGATGGCATTAACATGTTGTCAAAAATACTAACCATTAGCCACTCTCCAAGTTGGCTTTAATACGCAATCTGCTAAACACGCAACAACTGC
This sequence comes from Drosophila falleni, assembly GCA_035045575.1. Taxonomy (NCBI): domain Eukaryota; kingdom Metazoa; phylum Arthropoda; class Insecta; order Diptera; family Drosophilidae; genus Drosophila; species Drosophila falleni. The sequence goes on along the minus strand of JAWNOV010000181.1, from coordinate 1,566,057 downwards.
CAAAATACACAACGAATCAATGTGTAAATCCTGCAACCTGAGGTAGCTAAAGAATCTGACTAAAAAGGGGAGGAGGAAGGTGGAAAGAAGAGACGGAAAGGGTGAGTTGAGAGGGGTGGTAATGTGTACACCGTACACTCCCATGGGCAAGCAACAAAAAAATAAATGTTGCAAATATGCGAGCAGCAGCTTCTGAGTGTGTCAATGTGGCAATGTGCGATTCTTCCTGCTTTGCTTGCCACACACACACACTTACGTAACACAACACAGCACACACACTTTTGTAAGTATCAATTTCAAGAGATTTATGCGCTCAGCAAAAAGGCCATAAAATATTTATTGTTTTATGTTGCATGGCCAATGATAAGGCAACCGATAAGGCTAAGACGGGACACAGGTTGAAGCAACAGCTGAATGTGGCACAGGATGTTCGCGCCACTCCTTCTCGCTCCTGTAATGCGATACACAACGCAAGCGAAGGGAATTCAACATGGATAACAGGATAACAACAGGATAGCAAGGAAGAAGCATGAAATATTACCTTTAAATAAGAATTTATTTTCATCGAACAAAATTTAAATAAAAATACGCAACTTCCACACACAGATATATACATTACAATTACAATAAATTCTTCTTTGACCAAGTATGCAATTCAAGTTTTCAAAAAATCAATTCTAACATTTAAATTGCGAAGCAGTCAAGTTGTATACGTGTATATGTATATTCCCTACAGGTTTAAATTTGTTAGATGAGAGGGAATATGTTCAGCTACCTGGATACATTTTAATGGAAGTCCTTCACAAAATACTTGTAGTTATGCTTTGCGAATTTAATTCTTGGCAATTCCCTGATTCCCTCGCTTACATTTTATTCTTGGTTAAGCTTACGTTAAACATTTGTCCTTGCTTTTACTGACTTTCAATAATTTAAAATGTAGATTTGTTAAAAGCTTTCCCTGTAAAATATTTTAATCTTGACCTTTAATTTTTATTTAAGTCTTATTGTTCTATTTTATTTATAAATCTTTAAAAATTATTGAAAATTTTTTATTATGCAAAAAAAATATATATTTTAAAATAGTATCTAAATTAAAAATGCTTTAAAGTTTTACTAAATAGGTAACATCTATTTCTAAAGCAATTATTAATTTGTACATGCATTTAAATATCAACTTACATATTAAATATCAACTCAAACTATGTATATCTCTTTACAGTTTACGTTTAGTTTGCTCATTGTACTTTGAAAATAATGCACACTAAAATTTAAAATTACTTGGGCATTGTCTTAGTTGGTGTCACCTGTAGATGATGTCTCCGTCGTTGTTCAATCAGCTAATAAACTGTCTGATGCACGACTCGAAAGTGATTATTGATTTAATTACACATCAAAGTAACTGCAAATGAAAACAAAGACAAGACTGGTTAAAGGTAGGAGGAGGTGACGGCGAAATAGGGTACAAAAACGGGGTCAAGGGGAAGTCTTTAATGGGGACTGCAGCATCACAACGTCAAAGTAATAAAATGCTAATGAATTACTTTCGTAGGAACTTTGCAATAGAGTAAGAAAGTGAATACAGAAGGAACTTCAATATTCAGTTAATGTGCCAGGACATGAACTCAATAACCCTACTAATGGATGACTCTGCCGGCAACAGGAAAGTTTTAGGCTGCAATAAATTTAATGAAATGTTATTAAATTTGAACAAGCAAATGAATTAGTCATAATGTTATTATTCAACTGGCTCTCTGTAGATGCATGAAAGTAAATTTTAATAACAGAAGCTAATGATATCTAAAGGTTGGCAAATTGTAAATACCTTAACAGGCAATAAAAGAAATAATTTTTTTTAATTTGTATCTTAATCAAATAAAATCTTAAATTTGACAAACTTAACTCATAAAATTAACTAGAAATTCGTTAAACCGTGACATAATTAATCAAAAAATTATAATACCCGCAACTGTAGTGCACCGAACGTTAAATGTATCTAATATTAAGTCCATTTGTGTGTAAAATTGACTCAGTCTTAAATAAAGTTACATTAAGTAAATACTTACATTTATACAAGATTGGCTAAAGGACCTCCGACTGTGGGGAAAGCAATTTCCTGGACAGTTTTGATTTGTTTGCCGAAACGCGTAAACTATACTTAGACGTGTGTATCTCAAAGATTCATCGAGACGACTAATGCTAATGAAATGCACGCAACACACTCGAGGGTTAGGCAAACAAAATCAACTTGCGGGGTAGTCACGACAATAAAGTAGAACTCGTAAATACACAAAGAAGAAAAAAATACAAATAATAAAAGAAGTCCGGAAGAGCGATAAAAATCAAAGGGACCCCAGAAAAGAGCCAACAATTCAATATATACAAATCAAAAAGCCCAATTCGCCTTGCACTGACCGCAAAAAAAAGCTTTCATTCGCCGGATTTATGCGGCAATATTTGATTTTGAAATCGACTGACGGTTACCCGTTGCCCCTGTCCTGTTTTAGCCACCATCATAAGGGCTCATACAACCTGTAGCATTTTCATTGTGCTGGGTAAACTTTCCATTCTATTTACATTTTTCGCTTCAACGCACTTTTTATCTTACGACCGCATGGGCGTGGTAAGGGGCAACAAGAGTAACAGATGGGAGGGAATCTAAATTTTAAATTGAAAATTGATTTTTGCCAATGTATTCGCATTTTTGTTTTGCTCTGTTTGATTTGTTGCTTTGCTCTTGGTCAATTTTTTGCGATTGAGTTCATTTTTAGCCGGAGGTCAGAGATTGAGCAACGATTTGAGTGGCAAGTGGCTGAGGGGTTGCAAATGGCGAGGGGGACAGGAAGATTGCAGTAGTAAAAAAAAAGATTGGCATTTGTTCATCATAAGTGCGCATCACTGAATTTCTCTTGCTGTTTAAACTATCTAAATAGAAATAGACGTTCACTTGCAACTTTCTTCATGGCATACTTTTCGGCGCACTTCCAGTCAAAATGATCCAACAGATTTCAAGATTAGGATATTATGCATACAGATAAAACGGGATAGGAAATTCAATATTTTTGACGCTTCCACATTCGACCTTTCCTATCAGTTTTTTATAATGATAATTTAGTCCAGATTTTGTTAATCAAAGTTAATTTTTCCATTTTTATAAAATTTTCGATAATTTCTTAAGTACATTCTTTCAATTCTCGCTTCTCTCATACGATTTTTATTTACTTTAACATTTCTTAACACATTGTTTCTCATTATTATATAATTTCCTATTTCTTCACAATTTCCCTATATACTTTTTAACTCTACCTTTGGAATTAAAGCATTTGCTTTGCACCTTTCGAATAAGTCTTTAAATCCCTTAAAGTCTGTTTATCGATTTTTAGCGCATTCTTATCACAATTTGCTGTAACAGTTAGCAAGTAAATTTGAAATAATATCAAGACAAATATATTGTATACCAAGGGAGGGTTACAGTTCCCCCCTGGTGATTGCAACTGGTGTGGCAACATGAAGAAACCCGGTTATAAGCCTATCAAAACGTTTTTATTGGATTCGTGCACGCGGCGAAAACCAAGCCCCCAAAAACTGGAATCTAGAATCGGATGGAATTGGATGGGATGGGTTTGGTATCCCAATATACTTACATAGTAGACTCGATATGCTTAGGCCAAAGTCGACGACAGTTTCGCGTGTGTTTGCACTTTTCCGGTCGTTTTTCTAGCTTTGTGCCAACAACCGAAAGGGAAAGAGACTTCTGGCCAGGTTCAAAATGGGGGGTTGGTTTTTCGGCTAAAATGCTTAGAAATTGATAGCGGCGACAAATCATACGCGTACCTTGGGTAAGCTGCCAATTCGACTGCATTTTCCAGCATGTTGGGGGTGGCTCATAACTTAGCCCCCCGTTCCCCGTTGTCGCGCCGTCTCCACGCCTCTTCATGTTATTTGTCGTCTTGCAACAATTTGCTGGCCTGCTAATAAAATTTGATAAGCCAAAGTGGAGCGACAGACGCCCCCACCGACCAGGCATAAAATGTTGGCTCGCTGCACGCAAATTGGGGATAAATTTAATGCCACAGTGAAACTGACTTGTAATGTGCTGGGAGTGACAATGCCCCCTCTCCCACTATCAATTGGAAAGTTAATTTGTGCTCTGGGCATGCATTAAAATGTGGCCAACTGCTGCCAGGAATATGCCAAGGGATTCCTCTGCTATTTCTCCTGTGTCTTCTTTTTCATGGTTGCTGCGTTGATTAACCATAAAAATGTTTGCCCATCGTTACCCCATCGGAGTTGGTATATTTTTTTTCTCTTCTCTTTCTTTGTTGGTTTGCTCTTTGATTTATTCGATGTGTTTTGATTTGCGCCATTTCATTCTATTCTATTTGATGGTCGCTTCCCTGTCCCATTTGCTGCATGCGAAATGCATTTTTGATGACAGTTAATGGAGTTTTTACTGCCTTTGAAGCGCGCTTTATGGTAGTCCGAAACAGACCCCACCAATACCTCATCTACACCCCCTAGCATCACTTCCTATTCCCCCAATAGACGCAGCTGACTTGGCATCTTTTTGTTTTATGTGTTTGCCGGGGAAAAACAACGACGCAAGCTTGTGTTGGAAAAATTATTGAGGGGTTGTGCTTATTTTATTAAAGACTGACAGACAGCTTGGAAAGGGAAATACTTCGAGTCTATAAAAAAAATTTCATGATATTTCCTTTTTATTTTTATATCTACTAATAAATGGATTTCATGTATTATTCAGAAATCTAACATATTTTTAAAATTAAAAACCCATTATCAATTTTGCCAAAAGTCACAAAATACCAGTACAAGTTTTGAGAATGTACGGAAAAACCATCCTTCAATTTAAATTTTTGAAATATATGTATTGTACTTGGACACCTAATTTAATTTTATGCAATTTAATTCAATTAAAAATTATATTTTCTGTTCTTTATTAATTGTTATTTCTTTAACGTCAACTAACGACAAGGGTAGATAAAAGATTAGTACAATTTTAAATTTATTTAAATGTTAAACCTTTATTGTAGCTTAAGCAAATTTGCTTCATTTATAAAATTTAAAAGTACATAAAGAAAATGAACACAATTTAATTTAAATAATTTTAAATTAATTTAATGCAAAATATAAATTAAAATTTTAAAATAAAATTAACTCATTTAAATCACCTAGTAAAAGAAATATATTTATTTATTCATGTTGCAGCCTTTTAGGCGCAATTTAAGAAAATGAGCTGGAAATCAGAAAAGCAAATGGAAAATCAAGTTAAATATTTGTGAACACAAGCGTACACTTTGGCAACAGAAAACTGGCAATGTCATGGCCAGGACAAGGATTAGACATACACGTGAACACACAAGCCAACACCCACAAACACATACACATACACACACGCACACGCACACATGACATTTAACTTTGTTTGGTGTGAAGAAAGAGAGAGGAAGTAGAAGCTGAGATGTTGGCACAGGAAGTGGCACAGACGCAGTCAGGACACTTAAACGCTGCTCAAAATTGGATTTGTGCTGCTTAGGCGCAGTAGCGAAACCCCCTCCTTAACCCCCCACCCCCTTTGCCCTTTTGCTCACATGCTGATAAACATTTTTATAGTTAGGCCAACATTCAGTTGGCCACAAGTCATGGCTCATCCTTAGTCTTCTTTTGCTTATTTTTCTTTTCGACCGAATTCCCCAGCTGCACATTAAGTTTTTGCCAAAGGTAGAGGTGGAGATTTTGGGAAAAGAGAAGGAAACTTGAAGACTGTCACTGTTTATGCTTATTTAAAAAAGTGGCAGCGCTTCGGAGTTTTGATTTGATAAAGCTGAAAAGAAAATGCTAAGAAAATGATAGCACCAAGGACTTCATGTGTGTGCGTCTGTTCGGAGAAGGGAGGGAGGTAGAAGGGGAATGTTTAGGTGTCAGTTCGGTACTGATAAAAACTCATGCTCATCGTAGCATTTATGCAAGTCACATACGCACGAAGCTTTTAATAATAAAAACAACGAGCAAATGTTATATGAAAACAAAGTAAGCGATGCTCGACCCAGAGGGGTGGGGTATTCGAGGGTGGGAGGGATGGGTAACAGCTCGTGGCTGTGCGTGTAAATGTCTTTATGCGTATGTGAAAGTAAAGCCCAAGTGAGAGTTCTTTTCGCAGCTGCTTTCAATGCAGCCGCAAAGTATGCTACAAAATTTGATTACACTCGGCCCAAGAGTTTTCATCTTATCAAAGCCCCCAAAATGGAAAGTAATCATTGCACAGTTGTGAAGTTTAGCGTAGGCTTATTAACAAAAACAATACTCTCAACTCTTCTCCTACCCAGCATCAGCCTTCTTTTCCACTCCAACAGACCAAAACACTCAGCACTCAACACTTTACATAAAAATTGTGCGTTCTTTAATGGATCATAAAATAAAAAAAATTACCAATTTAAATATAAGAGCTACGAAATAAGACTTGGCTTTGGTTTTAAAATAAAAGTTGCAGAATAAAATAAATCACATTTACCTTAAAATTAAAGCCTAACTTTTTAAAGTAAATAAAAGTTATATTTTGAAAAATTTAAATAAAAATAAAGAAATAAGAATTTAAAACGATTTTTATTTGCGGACCCTGATTTAAATACTCATCAGCATATTAATTGTATCATTATTAAATTCGATTTATTGGCATATTTAGGTTAACAAATGTTTAGTATCAGTCACTTTGTGTAATAAATTAAAAAATGGATCTCATAAACTGAATTTGTTTAAATTATTGGAATGGAACTCATTGATGCTATTACTAAAAAATCATTATTCAAATCAGAACCGTTGCATAGCAATTTTAAAAACATATACAAGTAAAAATATAATTTCCATACCGAATCAATACAATGTATATGTCTTTTAAAAAAGAAATCCCATTTTAAAATGGTAATAAAATAAATTAAACAAAAGAAAACAATTTGATTTAAACATTCTCAAGATATTAGAATACTAAAAAGAGCCTTCAACTGCTGATAGGCACAGCAATTGGGTCCACAAATGATCACATCGGAATATATCATCTGCTCGCGACTATAGGTTAGATTCTTGATATGAGTAAACTTGGGCTGCGTTACGCGTTTCAACAGATCCTGTGATTCCAAAGCATAACACAATTTACCACAGAGGCACTTGGGCGCCTCCGAGATGAGTTCAATGAGTACGGCAGGCAATGTGCTCGCCGAATAGGGCAACTTATGGTTGGAGACAGCTCGTGCCGCTTGCAACCAAAGCGGAGCAGGTGTGTGTACTGTCGAAGTGCGTTGGACTTGCGATTGAACCGCTTCCACATTGAAACCCTTAAAGCAGTTGCCCCAAACATCCAGCAAATCAATGTGCAGATCTTCAATGGCAGCGGGCAAGGATTCCAATTTATTGCTAGACACATGTAACGAACGCAGCTTCTGGAGCCGGCGTATGGCAAATGGCAGGTGACGTAGATTATTATGGTTCAGGTTAAGCGTGACCAGACGCTCGTATCTGACCAATGCAGGTGGGAAGTAACTAAGTCCGTTGGCCGACAGGTCCAGCTCGCAAAGGGACTCACTCAGCTTGCTGCCACGCAGCCAGCACCAGTCATTAAGCTCGCCCAAAGAGTTGCCGCTCAAATGCAGCGTGGTCAGCGGCAATCGACCCAATTCAATAGGAATCTATGTGGACAAAAAAACTAATTTATGAAAATATCTGGCAAATTTGAATTTATAACATTTTAACCCACCTTTGTCAACTTGTTACCGCTGACATCCAATGAGGTGAGATTACGTAGTGTGCAGATTTCGAAGCTAAGCTTCATCAGTTGTATATTGTTGATGGTCAGCGATTTGAGGGTGCGCGGGAAACCTTTGATTGGATATTCGCTGCGTTTGTTGATGGTCATGCGTTGCTGTGGCTGCGACTTTTGTGGTATGGCCGTTGCCGAAGCTATGTTCAGTCTCAGATTGATGGCATCCTTGCCTTCCATGCCCAACTTGAGGGTCTGCAGGAAACCCTTCAGTTGTATGGGATCACATTTAATTAGCAAATTCTCTGCCGGCTGCTTGAAACCAATGGTCACCTTGCCGTCCAGCACAAATTTGGTGTGGACGCAGTGTATGTTGTCCCGCACCTTGTACCGCGTGCCAGCTTTCACCTGAGAAGTAAACAACACCATTTCCAGCTCCTTTTTGGTATTGCCATTGGAATCCCGCGCACTTTGTTTATAGCCAATGGCCAGTGTTGATTTCACAGCTCTAGGCGTTCGATTTGCCTGCGTTGTACGATTTACCACTTGTACCTCGCATAATATTTTCATGGCGCGGCAGCTATGAGTTCCAAATGTACAGAAACTACGACTATATCGTTATATTTTATTTCGTTGTTGAAACGGCTTTGGATTGCTAACGGCGCTGCCACTTTGCTAAGCCAAACAGCTGATGCTTTCAGCTGTCTACGATAGTCGATAGTTTTATAGCAGAAATGGCGCGAATTTAAATAACAAGAACAAAACTATCGATAGCACATGAGGCCATATGGCGCAAATCAAAGAAAAGTATCGTTTAGCAAACAACTGAGTAAAAGCTCGAACAGAACAGCTTAAAAGCTTAGGACTAGCGTTTTAAGCAAGAGTAGTTATAAAACAAAACAAACATTGCAGCTGTTGATTAGGTCTTATAATTATTCTTAAAAATCGTCCCGGGGTTCCCAGCACAACACTTCAAACACAACAAAATGCTATTTCGCAAAGTTGTGCGTTTTCGCCGACAATTTCTGCCCTTTTACGTTTTCAATGGATTTTTGTGACAAAACAACGAAACGCGTTATCAGCGCTTGCGATATAACAATTACAGCAACAATCAACAAAGGCGGGAATTATCTGTAAGTATAGCATTTGTTTACTAACAAATACTAAAAAGTTGCATCTCAATGCAAAAAGTCAATAACAGCAAGTCCAAACAAAAGACTTAAGCTTTTAAAAGCTAACACATATGCGGCGGTGCCACTACAGCGGCAATAACATGCCGATGTGGCAACTTGGCTTGCAAGTGATCTTCTGAACCAGCAACAACTTACAAATTAAATAATTATATATTTTAAACAGCACAACAGTTTACTGGATAGTAATGTAAACAGCAACGTGATTATTAATATTGACAACTGCGCACTTTACAGCACCAATGTAAGTAAAATCTATATGATTATAAAATAATTAATAGCATTCAAATATATGATCGATCTGGCAACGCAAATTTTTGACAGTTGCGCAGTGATACGACCGCCTCAGCAGCTGATCATCATCATCGGCAATCGTTATCGCTTAGCTATCGATCGTTACAACAACGCAAACGACAACGGCGCGACAGATTTTTAGTCGTATTTCGTTATTTTTGCGCGACGGTCGCATTCGCTTTGGCATTCGCCTGCGTCATCTACACGTTCCACACAATGGGTTGGTTTTTTGCGGCGCTCGGTGCGCTCATCGCATTGCTTCTAACAAGGTCTTGGCGCTGGTTCTACATCGCGGGAGCAACAGCCAAACGAGATTTAACGTGAGTGTCGTTCACAGTTCACATTTCTATCTGTGGTGTTTGAGAGCGTTGATTAGTTTACAATATACCGCAAGTGGTGTGCATTTCAATACAATTAACATTTTCTTTTGTAAATCCATTGACGATCCCCGGCACTCCGGCACTGACTGTCCCCTCTTCTCTGGATACAGTATGTCAGCTAATTGTTTTGACAAAGTTCACATACTATCTTTATTTTTGAAAATAGTTAGACACAATGAATCTCACTATTACCTTTTTCATGTCTTAAGAAGCATTAGCAGCTACAATAAAATTGTAAAAATATATCTGTCAAAAAAATTACTTGACCTACTATATTCACTAACCGCAAAACAGCAACGTCTACGATGCCCATCGTACCCAGCGCATAACAAGCTGAAAGTAATAGAAAAACTCGTTTTGCTCCTACTATTTGGGTCGGCCATCTGCAGCAGCAGCAGCAGCTTATGTATATAATTTGAGAAAATTTGTGGTTAAAGTTTTCTCTTTTATGATTTTTGTTCATATAACTCGGCGATTTTCCTTTCCCTATCATATTAATTGCAATGTAAACAAAGCATATGGCACAAATGTGTCATATCAGTTACACATTTTTATATCATGAATACTTTTTATCGTAGTTTATTTTTATTGTCAGTCATTGACTTGTTCAGGTTCAAGGTCGTGTTCGAACGATGCCAGTAGGTGGCTAAAGAAACCAAAACAAACTTTTAAAAATCAAATTCACTTTTATCCAACAAATCCATGCGATAATGCGTGAAGAGACCATCCAACGAATACTAATTTAATTTTTTAGTTTCGGATTTGTCTCTCTTTCTCTCTTTCTGCCGCTCTTTGCGACAGGCGGAAGAAACAGAGTTGTAGCTGCCAATCAGTATTGAGCAGGGTATGTTGCGGGGAGCGAGACTCTGGCACAGTTTACTGACAACGCTATACGATCAACGAACGAACTGTTCTTGAAAACGTCGTCATATACCGACTTTTAGCATTTCATTATTATTATTTTTTTTTTTCGTTATTCGTCTGTATTTGAATTCAATTAAAATTGCGGAAGTAGCACTTTTTGTTGTTGTTTGTCTTCAGCTAGGGTTGCCAAACGATCAGCAGAGCCCACATAACACTAATTCAATGTAAATGACAATTATAAATGCCACTGTAAGCAAGTAAAACCGCTGATCTATGGAAATTTCCGTTTGACACATATTCTAAAATTGTTGTAACGCAAGAAACAAGTAGATTTCTAGCTATAAAAAAAATCTTGTATACTCTGTACAATGTGTAACTTATTGTTCAATACGTTCATTCAATCTTTGTACTTTAGTACATCAAGATTAATTATATTCTATCATACATAGTTCATAATCAATATTTCTATCTTATTCAAAGTTATATTTTAAGGGCATACTATTTATAATTTTATAGATTAATTATATCTGCAATATGTGTTTGCTGTCAATGAATTGCTTGGCATTGAGTCGATTCCAAAAATTTGATCACTCAAAAATTGCATGAAGTCGGCAAAAATTCGTTTTTATGGCTTTATGCAACAATAACAACAACATGGAGTAAAATCGAGCTCCAAGTAACAAGGTCAGCTCGTTTTTTGAGGCATTAACAAGATTCTTAAGATCGGACATTTGCTATGCGTTGTTTCTTAATGACCTTGTGGACTCTGTATCGCAATACTCACATGGCGCAAAGTGCAAAAGTTGAAGCACCGATCGGCTCTACAAATAAATTCATATAAATAATCATAGTATAGTATACCTGATATTAGCATGTCAATTTCAACTTGCTGTTGCTTTTTTCACTCTAATCGCCGTTCAATACACTCAAAACTTTGGCATATTTTAAACTGGAATTTGTTTTTTTTTCCTTTCTAGAATTTAATTACAAAAGCTAAATACTTGTTCTTTTCAAGCATGTCGCTATGGAAAATAATCCCCGCAAATGCTCAAGTAATCTTATCAACTATGCTATACTCTTCATCAAGAGCAAAGTACTTTTAAGTGCATAGCAAATCGAGTTTGTTGCAAAAAAAAAAATAACTCTAGAGATTAATGTTTATATATAAACTCACTCGATTGATATCATTTACTGCAGCACTTGAAACTCTCCAAAAATTGGTAACAAATAGAGTCCGACCATAAATTAAAAGCTTTAAGTTAATTAACTTTCGATATGCTCTATATATGCTTTCTTAAAGCTTTCTAATCCGCTTTTTATTTGATTTTCATTGAAAAAAAATAACTGTGGAAATGCATCTATTTCATTTTTAAACTGGTTGCTCGAGTATTAAACTCATTGAAAAGTTGTTTTTAATAAAAATTATAATCACCATAGTATTTTATTTCTATTCAACGATTAAATCATTTACTTTAGAAAATTAAACTAAAATAAAAGGCTTACCTTTAAATAGAAATCAGAAGCTAGTTATACAAAATTTCAAGATGAGAATACTGTGCTCCCGTTTCTTTTTACACAATATAAAGTTGCCCCGAAATTTGATACTCTTTCCCAGGCACATTTAATTGCAGTTTGCCCCCATATGAAATGCTTGCTTCAGTTTTATTTTAAGCCTTATCTGGGACACGGACTATGCCGTGAGTGCTCCACTTATTTAGGGCTATTTTGGTTTTTTTTTTTGCACAATCGACCATAAAACACACGCAACTCAAAGCAGATGGATTGATAATATGTGTTATGTTAAGCTTATCGCTAATCTGAATTGTTTCTCTTTCCGATTACCTCCGGAATTTCCCATCCCATGTAGTGCTCTGTGGGCCTATGGAAAACTGTTGCGTTACACGAAAAAACACGAACGTCTCAACTACACCGTTGCCGATGTCTTCGAGAAGAATGTTCGTGCGCATCCGGACAAGGTGGCTGTGATTAGTGAAACCCAGAAATGGACATTCCGTCAGGTCAACGATCACGCTAATCGTATAGCGAATGTACTCCAGGCACAAGGCTATCAAAAGGGCGATGTTGTCGGTCTGCTGCTGGAGAACCGTGCAGAATATGTTGCCACCTGGTTGGGACTATCCAAAATTGGTGTCATCACACCGTTGATCAATACGAATCTTCGTGGTCCATCGCTGCTGCACAGCATCACAGTTGCCCATTGCAATGCTCTTATCTATGGCGAGGATTTCATTGAAGCTGTCGCTGAAGTAACCAAAGATTTGCCCGCCAATCTCACGCTCTTCCAATTCAACAACGAAAACAACAACACACAATCGGAGGCCGTGAAGCAGTCGAAAAATCTAAATACACTTTTGTCTGCAGCCAGCGCTGCAAATCCCGGCAAGACTCAAGTGGCACATCATGACAAGCTCGTCTATATCTACACATCGGGCACAACGGGTCTGCCTAAAGCAGCAGTTATCTCCCATTCACGGTGAGACATTGTCCTATAATTTTAATTGCCTAATCTCTGATCACTTAAAAAGTGAAACCTTTTAATTTGAAATAAATTATTAAATTAATTAATAATTTTTCCGTTTGTAGTTATTTGTTCATTGCTGCTGGAATACACTACACAATGGGCTTTAAGGATGATGATATTTTTTATACACCCTTACCCCTATATCATACCGCTGGTGGCATCATGTGTATGGGGCAATCTGTGCTCTTTGGCTCCACAGTGTCCATAAGAAAGAAGTTCTCGGCGTCCAATTATTTTGCAGATTGCGCCAAGTTTAATGCGACGGTAAGCAATTGAAAAATCGAGTTTTAAAATACAATCTTTCACATATCAATCTTCTCCTCAGGTTGGTCAATATATTGGTGAAATGGCACGTTATATTCTGGCCACCAAAGCCTCTTCCCATGATCGTGCTCATCGTGTGCGTTTAGTCTATGGAAATGGATTGCGTCCACAGATTTGGCCGCAATTCGTGGAGCGTTTTAACATTGCCAAAGTGGGTGAATTCTACGGTGCCACCGAGGGCAATGCGAATATTATGAACCATGATAATACAGTGGGCGCTATTGGTTTTGTATCCCGCATATTACCTAAAGTTTATCCGATTTCGATTATACGCGCCGATCCCGATACTGGTGAGCCTATAAGGAACAAGGATGGCCTCTGTGAACTGTGCGAACCGAATGAACCGGGCGTCTTCATTGGCAAGATTGTAAAGGGAAATCCATCACGCGAATTTTTGGGTTATGTTGATGCCAAGGCATCGGCCAAGAAGATAGTCAAGGATGTGTTTAAACATGGAGATATGGCGTTTTTATCTGGCGATCTGTTGGTGGCCGATGAGAAGGGCTATTTGTACTTTAAGGATCGCACGGGTGACACATTCCGGTGGAAGGGCGAAAATGTATCAACCAGCGAGGTGGAGGCTCAGGTCAGCAATGTTGCTGGCTACAAGGACACCGTAGTCTACGGCGTAACCATTCCACATACCGAAGGACGCGCTGGCATGGCTGCCATCTATGATCCGCAAGGTGAACTCGACTTGGATACATTTGCCGCGAATCTTGCCAAAGTTCTTCCTGCATATGCGCGTCCTCAAATACTGCGACTGCTCACCAAAGTGGATCTGACGGGCACATTTAAGCTGCGCAAGGTGGATCTGCAAAAGGAAGGCTACGATCCCAATCAGGTCAAGGATGCACTGTACTATCAAACACCCAAAGGACGCTACGAGCTGCTTACGCCCACTGCCTACGAGCAGCTGCAGCGCAATGAGATTCGATTTTAAGGATAAGAATTGATTTCATTTCCTTTTGCCCAATTATGCTGTTAATTATTTTGTAAGCGACTCCCCAACAACTGGGAGATTTTAACTATAATTAAGGTTGGATTGCGCATCCGAGTATTGCACTTTTTATTATATATACTAGCATATAGTTAATTTGTGCATTTTTGATTTAGAACGCATTTTGAATAGTTTTGTAACAGGCTTTCCCCCAAAACTTGTTGTTAAATGCATTTTATGTAAGTGCTTGCGAGAATGTTGTTAGACTTTTATTAGCATCTAAATTTAGATACAATTTTATACTTTTAACTATTATATTTTGCTCTGTTTTTTATGGTTTGTAAATATGAGCTGTCAATCTGGTTTCTGTCAATCATCAAAATCTACTCCCATGCTACTCTATCAATAAAAAGTTCTTTATTAATTTTTATTTTATTTAATTTGTTGACTTTCCGTTGCGACAGCTGCATACAAATTAATACAATAGCCCCCGGATTGGAAATACACTTGACTAACATCACGTAATCGCTTAACGTGTGCTTGGAACTCGCATATAAACAAGTTTATTCTCAATGTGCTTCTGTATAGATGAAAAAAAAATGCAGTGAACTTGAACTCTGGTAACAATGTAATAGGCCTTTCAAATGTACAATGGAATTTAGAAATTAAAAGTACATAAATATAACTAAATTATAGTTATTTAATTAAGTATTTTAATGGAGTAGTGTTCTCAGCTCTGTAAAGCTTCGTGTTATTGCTATCATTATCAACACACATTTTGCAATTGGAATGTGAAATATGATAAGATATGTAGATTGATTTATGCGCATAGTAAATATTATTTCATATATATGTGTATCTACTTATCACCATCAGTTCATTATTTTTTATAATTTGTCTTAAGCATTTTTTGAAATTTTCAAAGAATTACCTTTTTGCACAATTTTTTTCGTTTTTTTTTTTAGATCATAGGGAAACTTTTTGAATTAAAACATTTTTTTTTAAAGCCCCAGAAAATGAAAATCTTGTATCATACAAACGGAATTTCAAAGACCATTGATTCCATTGATACCAAAATGTAAATGGAGTAATTTTAAATAGCGATGAAATATAACTTTAGTTTTGTGTAAATACTTTTGATCAGCCCTATACATCTAGAGATAGAATTGAAATTAGAAAGAAATTTTAAGACATAAATTTTCCAGACTTAAGTTTGAATAAAGCATACCTATTAAATTCATAAATATTTAGATCAACTAAGTTTGACGTATCCATTCTTTCAATGTACACCTAAAATTTTCATCTTTAACTACCCCTTTTTACAACTTTTGTTGAGTATGTGTTTAAGTAGATAGTGGAAGTGATTATCATGTATTTCCTTCATTAAGACTGGTAATTATTAATTAAAATTTAAAGATATTCAACGCAATAATTTATAGAATCAGTGGAGCAAAGCTCAATTAGTGTATAGAAAACATTTAATTAAGTCGAAAAAGTCCAAGGTATATTGATTTTTATCACTTAAAGAAACACTTTTAGGATCATTTAGTGGCCCGATTACGATTAAAATCAAAAAACAGGTAAATAACAAACAAGGTTTATTTTCATATCGTTTCATAAATGTAATTAACAGATTTAAGCACTTTGCTACAAAGCTGCATTACAAAGTTTTCGATGCCGAAAATAAAAGGAAAAAAATCCCAAATTAAAAAAATTAATTAAATTCAGTACATTGTAAGCTTAAGTAAACGAGCCTGGCGGGCGGTAAGTCAGAATCCAAGAAAGGAACGCATAATTAGACTAAATAAATGTCTGTATATATATATATATACATATAAAGTTATATATATGTAACTAGACAAAGAGAGATTTGTGCGTTTTTGTGTGGTGGCAAAAACAAAGAACGATTGTATGCCTAACGTACAACTAAACGATAATTATACAATTAAGTCTTTTATAAAAATCACAAAAATCAACACGAACGCCCCCAGGGGCAGCCTAATGGATCCCATGGGGATCAGAGCTTGCACAGGCAAAACAGCAGTGGGATGAATGCGCCAATCGCAATGAAGACCGGCATCAGTATGGATGAATCATCCATGGAATAAGGATTTGGCTGACGTGGTCCACTGCGCGTACGTTTCGAGCTCTGTGACGATTGCTGCTGTTGTTGTTGTGGCTGCTGTTGTTGTTGTTGTTGCTGTCGGTCTGGCACATGGTCAACATGCGGTTCCTGCTGCTGTTCCCCCTCCTCCACATCGTAATCATCCTCATCTTCGTCATCGTCATAGCCTCGTTGCGCCTGCCGATCATTGTAGCGCACAATGCGCTCCTGATGCTGCTGATTGTCACGTGGACGCACTGCACGTGGTTTGTCCTCCTCCTCCGGCTCGGCACGTCGTTCGCTGGCCTCCGTGTTGTGCAGTCGCGGCAGCTGTGTCACATCGCCCTTGAGCAGGGCAAATGCATTGATCTTGGGATTATCCAGAGCACCCTTGATAAAGTCCAGACGCAAATGTCCATTGCGCACATCCGAAGTCTCAATCTCACCCTCGTACTCATAGTGCAAACGACCATTGACGATCTTAAAGTACACAACCTCATCGTGAGCCGAGCCACGTCCCACCTGATTGTAGATATCCAGCTGCTTGACGACCGTGTGCTTCCGATTGAGCAGCACATCGAAGACCTTGCGATTGGGTGCATCGAAATAGACTTCACAGAATTTCATGATCAGTGCATAGTCGCCATCGCCATCAGCGGGAAAATCGTAGCCAAAAGTTGTCGTATGATAACGCTCCGTGCGATAGAGAACCTCGTCCTGCTCCTGGACACGTCCAATCATCAGCAGATGCTTGCCATAGTCGGAGGAGATGCCCACGTTCAATGGGTCCGCCTCGTAGTTAATGCCATTCAGATCCGTGTGCTCCTCTCCACCCGCATTTACGGCATAAACCACTTTAAGGGGCTCAGATAAAGCCACGGGCAACACACAAGCTATCACCAGAAGCAGCATTATTACCAGAACTGAACGCGTTGCCCGCAATTTGTTTACATTCTGTTTGCATGCAACGTTGCACATGTTAATTGTTGTTGCTGTTACTGTTGTTGCTTTTGTTATTGTGGAGTGTTGTTTACTCTTCATTGGCTTTTCAGGTTGACCACTCTATTTCAGATTCTCAACGAACACGTGGCAGCAGTTGTAATTGTGCTGCCTACTTTGTGCTGACCATTAATTTAGTTTATCCATTAATTGAACAATATTTTATACAGTGTTGCCAACTTCTTGGTAGAGTTCTGCAGTTTCGTTCTGAAAAAGTTTAAATGAACGAATCATTCAAATGAACTCGTGAACTTATTAAATCATTGATGAACTGTATCGGTTATTTTGCAGTTGGACAGCCGTAAATTCATTTTTTGCATAATATTATATCTTCTTACACAGATAAAATTATAATAATAATATATGTACATGAAGTTAAGTTATGGAAATGAATTTCTTCACTATTTACTTATAACAATATATTAATTTAATGCTATTTTTTATTTTTGGAATTCAATATAAGGGATAAAACCCCTTATACTACTCTTTTCTAGCGTTACGTGTAAACAACTAAACTCTAAAACTAATAATTATTTTTTTTTTTTTATCAATTCTTATAGCAAACAGTTAAAATGCATTTCACTTAATTACTAGCAAACAGCATATGATCAGAAGGACCTATTTTTGCTTTCATCATTAATAACAACTGAATGGAAACTTCATAGATCTTAGTTCATTCAACTGAATAGTGAACTTACATTTAACAGCAAATTAAGTTTATACAACAGCTTAGCACGGGGTTAACGGAATTTTACTGACTTTTGCATAGGAATTATGTTCAATTTGCAATGTTTGTGATTCAAGTACTAAAATAAACATTGTTAAAAACAAAACAGCTATAAAACTATTCTATATTAAATATTATATATCAAACAATTATAAAAAAAAAAAAAATACATAAATTAATTATATATAAAAGAATTATACAACTTTATTATACATAAAACTATATAATATCTAAAACTTTATAATATATAAAACTATATTATATAAAACTATTCTTATTAAATAATTTGTAAGTTTACAAAATAATGGTTAGCAATTTTTATAATTAGTTTACAACGATCTGCTTCTAATGCTACGAAGTTTCTCGCCGCTCCTGATCCGTCTTCTGCGAGCCTCGAACACAGAGGGATGCGATCCCATCCACTACAATCACAAGATCAGCAGTTCCACACCAAGAGTTGGTTCCACTTATCACTTCACTTCACTTGCCACTTCACGTTGATCCGCCTTCTTCGAGCGTCGAACATTAACTGCCTGCCTACTGCGAGATGGCCTCCTTTTATATGCTACGTGGGTGGTCAGTTAGCAGAGCTCTGTTATCTAAGCAGTGTCAAATCACAGTGTTAAACTCGATTAACACTGTTAAGCTCCCATTGGCACTGTTAAACTCACATTGGCATTGTTAAATTCGATTGACACTGTTAAGCTCACATTGCCACTGTTAGGCTCGATTCACACTGTTAAGCTCACATTTTTACTGTTAAACTCACATTGGCACTGTTAAGTTCGATTGACACTGTTAAGCTCACATTGGCACTGTTAAACTCACACCGGCGCTGTTAAACTCGATTGTCACTGTTAAATTCGATTGACACTGTTAAACTCGATTGTCACTGTTAAATTCGATTAACACAGTTAAGCTTACATTGACACTGTTAAACTCACATTGGCACTGCTTAGATAACAGAGTTCTGCTAACTGACCACCCACGCAGCATATAAAAGGAGGCCATCTCACAGGGGGCAGGCAGTTAGTGATCGACGCTCGAAGAAGGCGGATCAACGTGAAGTGGCAAGTGAAGTGAAGTGATAAGTGGAACCAACTCTTGGTGTGGAACTGCTGATCTTGTGATTGTAGTGGATGTGATCGCATCCCTCGACGCTCGTGGAAGGCGGATCAGGAGCGGCGGGCAACTTCGTAGCATTAGAAGCAGATCGTTATAAGCTAATTATAAAAATTATTACCATTCTTTTGTAAGCTTAAAAATTATTTAATAAGAATAGTTTTACATAATATAGATTTCTATAATTTATAGTTTGATATATAATAAAGTTGTATATATAATTTAGTTTTAAATATAAAAAAGTTTTATATATTATAAAGTCTTATATATAATAAGGTTTTATATATAATAAAGTTTTATATATCATAAAGTTTTATATATAATTGTTTTTATATATAATTGTTTTTATATATAATTGTTTTTATATATAAAATTGTTTTTATATATATAATTGTTTTTATATATAATTGTTTTATATACAATTATATATACAAAAATATATAATTTAAATTTACATGATTTTTATGCAAAATCGGTTAATTTATTCCTCCTCAAATTCTTAATGTGTTTGCATTTAAAATTAAAAGCAATTAAAAGACTGTGCCCATCACTGCTTTAGAGACCCTCAGTTATATTTAAAGTCGTCTTACACTGTATTAAATACACTTATCGCTAGGTAATTTGCTTATTTGCTTAGTGGTCATATGCATATTCGGTAACCAAAAAAAATTATCGTTTCAATGTTTTTGTGTTTTGCGCCAATGAATCGCGGTGAAGTTGGCTGCAGCAATATCGATAACCCGTTGATGTTTAACAACACTGCTGCAGTTGCGTCTCACAACACTGCAGAAAGCAGCTACACGTGCGGTTTGTGATTCTGTATGAAAATACTAGCATTAAATAAGTTGTTATTGCTAAAAACAAATAGAATCTAAGTGTGCTGGCAGTTGATACTGCTGCTAAAAAGCTGTTCAATTGGGACAGCCATGAATTTCGACGATGAAGACAGACTAGAGCTGCAGCATTTGGCTGGCGGTAACATTGTTCAACATGCGCCTGTTTTCTCCGAGCAGGGCAGGTTAGTTATAACATTAAACTATGGTGGTTTTATACCATAAATTAAACATTTCATTCATTGAACTAGATTCATCTTTGTGCGTTGCGGCCTGAAGGTGCAGGTGTTTGTTACCAGCACAGGAGAGTTGACACGTGAGCTCAACGATGCAACGTCGCCTTTAATCAGCTTGGAGCTGGATGTTAAGCAGCCGGAGTTGCTCTTGGGCTGCACCATCAAAGGACAAATCCTTCGCTGGCATTGGCGCACAGGGGTTCTGCAGAAGAGTGTCGACTTAAAGCTGGGTATTGAAAATCAACAAATATTGACATGCAATCTGTTGAATCTGTACAAAGGAGGCGACACAGCGTGCGCCTTTGTGACGGTCAAGCGGAAGAGCGGGGAACAGCTCAGTTGGTTCGTGGTCAACACAACTACTGGCACTCCAATCGACATCAATTGTGGCCTGAAATTGAAGTGAGTAACTGACGGAAACCTAAGTTGTTATTAGCATATCCTTCTATCCATCTGTATCTAAGCAAACTGATCTCATCTCTCAGTTTTCAAGCTGTCTTTTTGAGATATCTTAACCAATTTTACAAATTATGCATAATGTGTTGTTTAATACATACATGCTAATAAAAATTTTCTAAGATCTGGCTACTGTATCATATAATTCACTTAAAAAAATTCAACTAATACAACAGATTGAATACTTAATATCGTCCTAAGCATTCCGATTGACTACTATAACATGTAGCTGCCATTGGAAAGATATGTCGAAATCGTATACATGACTCCTTAAGGATCACAAATATTCGTCTTGCCAAAGATAACAATTCTTTTCTGTTTTATATGACTTTACAAGTTATTCAATTATAATATTTTAAACAACCTGTTGCACATTTCTTTACAGGATTCGCATACCTTTGGTGGACGTCAGCAAAGGCGTGTTTAAATATATAATTTTAGCACAAGGATACTACGTTTACTTTCTCAACTATGAGACTTGGAAGTTTTGGCGCTATAAGAACTTAAAAGAAACAATGATCACGGCTTTGCGTATGAATCCCAACGAAGAAATGGCAGCCACTGGGGATGAAAATGGACGTGTTATCGTCTGGCGTCAGTTTGATCAACAGTCGACTGTATTGTGTACGGAACATCATTGGCATGCCACGGCCGTAACGAGCCTTGCCTTTTCACCAACTGGAATAAGTTTCTATAGTGCTGGCCTTGAATCTGTGCTCGTCAAATGGTCGCTGGCAAATGAAAAGGAGCGCAATTTTCTGCCACGTATGTCTGCCATTATCAGGCACATTGTGATCAGTGATGGGAATGAACATGTGCTTGTCTGCACCGATGACAATGCCCTGCAGTTTGTTCGACCCAGCGATATGAGGCTTCAATCATCGCTGCAACATTTCACCTATGCACTGCAGGACAAAACAGGACGAAGCATGTTTCCACTTGGACTGTGCCTCAATCCGCGCACAAATTCAATGGTGCTCAATGGACGCGTTGGACAATTGCAGTTCTACTCGGCCTACACCAAGAGTTTGCTCTATAATGTAAATTATTTGTCCACCAATTTTAACTTTAGCTAATTATACTTTTCTTTTTTCATAAACCCAGCTGCGTGTGGTGGATTCCAATGTGAATTCTCATGAACATGAGAGGATCATTTACAATACGTGTGTGACGCGTGCCGCATTCAACATTAACTGGATGGCCACTGGGGAGGAGTACAATGATCAGCGAAACTTTCCAGAGTTGCGACTCAAGTTTTGGCAATATCATGAGAAGTTACAAACGTGAGTAAACGATAACAGAGCTGGACTTTAATTATATATAGTAATAAAAACTTTTCGAACTTTTCACCACCTCCAAATATTTTTATAGTTTTAAACTTTTATTCAATTCAATTCAATTTTTTCTTTTCTGTTGCAGCTACCAGCTCAACACAAACATTGAGCTGCCACACGAGCATGGCTTCCAGGCCATCATCTTCTCCAATCAATTCCAGGTGAACAACTTACGCTGTGCCAGCGCTGGAAAGGATAACGTGATCAAACTGTGGACTCTTGGAGATTCGGAGAACATTTACAAACGTGGCATTATGTGGAATTGTGTGGCACAAACGAGTTACAAGCAACAGTTTCTGGAGTCCATGTGTTTCTCCCAAGATGGTTCGATTCTGGCGGCAGGTTATGGTCATACTTTGGTGTTATTTGATGCACGATCGCTGCGATTGTTGCATGCATTGAGCACCTCTGCTGGCTATGATGGTGTTGTGTCTAAGGCTCAACTGCGTCTGTCTCAAACACCCGTCAACGGCACACGATCGGAGCTCACACAGCAGCGTCAACAGCTTTGGAATCTACTGCAAACGCTGCTTAACAGCAACGATCAAAAATTGATTCAGCAGGCGCGAAAATTAATGGCAAGTGCGCCGAGTGGAGAGTGCAAGGTCAGCGCAGAGCAGGCACCTAAGGAGGCAGTCAAGGAATCCGTCTATAAGCATATCATGCAAATGTCCGAGCTTGGACTCCATCAGAAGCTGCAATTGCTGCGACGCTTTGGCATCGAGTGTAACGTCCATGCCAGCTGTCAAATGCGTCTTAAGTCGCATTTACAGAACTGTGTCGTCGATCCTCCGGCGGCACAAAAGCGTCTCAAGGCGCTCCAGGCACGACTGCATCGCCTGCAGCCGTGCCAACACTTCAAGGCGAAACTACGCCTTTTTCGGTTGAAGAAACGTCGAATTAACTACGAAAAGTTGGTGAGGCAGGAGCTATTGCCACTGTTCAGCGTGCTCCAATTAGATGAGACCACAAAGCCGGCAACAGCTCTCGCGGTCAAACGCAAACACTGGGAGTCAAAGCCGGCTAAACCTTTGGGAGCAGCGACTCCACTTCAAAGCTCTGCGCAGATATCACATGTGCAATTTGGAGCTGGCGCACAGGCGCATCTTGTGGCAATTTGCACAGAAACGCGTGTGCTCATCTGGAATCTGATGACGCTACGTCTTCAGGCGGGCCTCAAGCTCTCCGTGCGTCAGTTGGCCTTTGATCCACTTACCAATCTTATAGCTGCCGTCACACGTAATGATGAATGTAAGTAACTGACATAGATATATATATATATATTCATTTTTGTTTTTTTTCAATATACCATTTTTGAATTAAATTTTTTTAAATTATAAATGCTACTGCAACACTAGGATCTGCACCTGTTTCTCGACTCTTTTTCTTAATATTTCCCTCATATCTTTTTTTTTTTTTGTAGTACACGTCTTCCAACCGAATGTGCCACTGCCCGTCTATCAACGCAGCAATTTGCCCAAGTTACATGGTCTTGTGTGGCTGCCACGTCGTCAGCCTAAACAGAGCTCCATCAACGTGGACTGGCAGGCGCAGTCTACACTCCACATGCTCACCCACGACAAGGAGATTGTATATTTGGCAATGCCTGGTCAAAGCTTAACAGATGATGCACCAGCTCCTATTTCCTTTGCCCAACAACCAGCCGGGGATCAGCTGCTGCAATATGCCACCTTTGGCACGTTTGTGCCCAGACAAAACACGGACGCGATTACAGAGATTGCACAGAAAAGCGGACCATTAATTGTGGGACGTGGTGTGCACAGTGCAGTAAATGCGGTAAGTTTTCCTAGAAATATACTCAAGATAAACCTATTTTAAAGTTTAAACCTTTTAAAAATTCATTACGATTACTTTTTGATAGAATTCAAAATATTTCGAATTCATTATAGAGCTAGTACTTAAAAAGCTGAGTTTTTCATTAATAGACAGCGCCGAAATGTATGCTATGCATTTTGCTTGAATTTAAACTGAAATCGTATCCAAGTTTCTCTGTCTTTTTGGAACTCTGCGTTTTATTCAATCACAAGATAACACTTCTTTGTTCGACTTTCTTCTCTTATATAATATAATTTATTCTTGTTGTCTTTGTATTGAAATCTTACGACGTATGAAGTACAAGTGGTTAATCTTAAGATTAGGTTAGTTTAAATATAATATAACATTATAAATATTTTTTTTTTGGTTTAGCTTTGGTCTTGTTATAAATCCTGTTGAAAATTAATTTGTAATTGTAATTCGTATTGTTGCTCAGTCGTGTGCAGTTGTTGTTCTATTTCTTGCTGGAGCCAATTCTATTTCTTTCTTTTGCGTATAAGCACATCTCCAAGACGTGGCGCTGTTGGAACGCGCAAATGTCGGCAACGTCGCATCATTAGAACATCGTGTTTAAAGTAACGCAGACAATGCCATTGGGGAACCTTGGGCATCAGTTGATGTTGCTGGTATTAAAAAAGTATAGAATATTATTGAAATTATCTTCTAAAAACACCTCTACACTAGGTAAAATTCTAGTGTCGAAATTTCTGGTTAATATTGTCCTCTATTATTACTTAACGATCAAAAATATTCTATGTCTATTATTACTGGTCTTTAAAACTTAATGGATCACCCTGTTTATCAGATATTTTGATATGTTTATGATGAGTTATTGCTCTATTCTATTGTGTAAAAACCCAAAGTGTTAGCTCTGAGCACTATTTTTAAGTCTATTTAAATAATTTCAATTGATTTTAATAACACCATTCTCGAAAAGCCTGAACCTCGATTGTATTGCATATTTCTGGCTGCCTTTCAATTGGGTTACAACAGCCTGGCAACAAAATTATATGTAGGTATACAAATTGACATAGGCCTGGTTAACAAAAGGGATATTTGAATATGGAAATCTATTATGCTATTTTAGTCTTGTGTCAAAGATCATTTTAATCTATATATAAGTACAGAATGTACTCAATTATTAATCACTTTGTTGTTTCTTAAAAAATTCGTGTGTTTTGAGGAGGAGATGTTGATAAGGAATGCCACTCCGCGCATTATATAAGCAAGTGGAATAATTCTGATCATATACTCGAAACAGTTAAATTAAGGCCTATAAATAGTCATGCTGATTAACAGCCGCCCAAGTCGTGTTGTCAATTAGAAAGCAATCTTTTAATTAGCACTGGACTTTGTTGTAATGAAACTTTGTTTTTTGTTTATTTTTTTTTTTACAATATTCTCAGAAATCCGTACCCGGAATACAGTGAAATGTCATTGTGCTAAATAAATTGGCTGAACTCGTAAACTTTTTGGACTTCCTTCTTCGCTTGACACTCCATTCACTTGACACTCTCCCTTCCACCTCTTTCCCTTCAACTCACCTCATTCACAATTGGCACGGGTCCAGCTTGTGCCCAAGCGAGAAATGCAAGGCACAGCAGCGAAATAACAGCAACAAAGTTGGGCCACATTGCGGTGTCTTGCCTTTTTATTTCTTTTTTGACTTCACTTTTATTGCACTTTTTTTGTTTAATATTTTTCAGGAATTTTCCTCAATTATTCAAAAACAATTTAAGAGTTTATTGTCAATTTTTCGGTTCGTGGTTCGTGAACTCTTTTCTGCTTCTTGTTGATATATTTCCGTAAACTTTTGCGGCACGCGCTTCCGTTTGCTGCCTTCTGGTTCTTCAGTCACGCTCTCTCCGGCTCTGTCTGCGCTGCTGCTGCTGATGTTGCTTGTGCAAAGTACAAAGGCGGAATGTTGAACGGCTGTTGGCGCTCAATGCAATTTATACGCCGCATCTGCCAGCAGAAGCAGCTTCGTGCGTGACTCGCTCTCATAATTCTAATACACGAAACTTTGCTCGTAAAGTTCGGTTTGTTATTGTTAAGTGCACTCTCTTTCTCTCTCTCTCTCCCACACACACACACACACACACACACACACACACACACACACACACACACACACACACACACACACACACACACAGCTATGCTGCATTTAATGCAGACGCCCACTCCAATGAAGCTTGCGCTCATCTTTTCTCTCTCGTCACTTAAAACTAGCTCTCTCTCTCTCTCTCTCTTTAGCTTTTTGTTATTTAATTTGTATTGTTTATGCGTAGCTGTTACATATTTACTATAGTTTTTGTTGTTGCGTACTTCTACGCTCTTTACGCTCTTTGAAGCATATTATGCTGTTCAATAAATAGTTCGCAGCATTTGCATTTGTTGTGGCTACTTTACGCAGAGTTCTCCAATTTTATTTCCCATGGGAGAGAAAAGCGTAGAGTGAGCCATTGTAATAATTATTATGCGAGCACTTGTCGCTTATTGGCTTAATTACATTATAAACATACATACCTACATACTGATGTAGCCTATATATTTGTACCGATTTACTTGCTCATCTGGTTTTCGTTGGTTTCCTCAAGCTGAAATTGAAAAGTTTTTAGCGCCTCTGATTCACTTGGGATTCTGACACTAAGACGGCTTCCTGCTAAATAATTCCTTAATTAATATTTTCATCAGAGAATCTCTGATGAGTAATGACAAGTTTACTAGAGATCGCAAGCAGTAAATATTTTATTTATTAAATCAGATAAACAATGACAGGGATAAAACATACAAGACAAAGATCAACACCAACAAGTATCTTTACAAGAATGATTATAAAATGATATATTTATATTGTACATTTAAAATTAATCGTTATCATTGTTGAAAATTCTTTAAAATCATCATATAATAATGATTATAATAATTACGTTCCCTGATATTTTTTGTCGATTTTTTTCGAAACATGCAGAAAAATATTAAATTTACAAATGGCACATGTAAAAAACGTTTGTGTGAAGGTTAATAGACCCGACCACTTAATTTTGGGTTTTACAGTTTAAGTTGACAAACTTAATGGCATTGACAAACTTATAAAGCAACAAAACTCGGTAAAAACTAAATGTGATTACGTGTATTAAAGCGCTGAACTTGAAACACAATCTATGCGAGCGCCCCAAAAACCTAAAGAAAAATCAAGTGAAACTGCTTCAAGAAAGAGTATTTGACTAGGAGATACCCTATATTATAATTAACCCAACCCAAAACCTGAAGAAAAATCAAGTTAAATTGCTTCATACCTTATATAGTATATAAACTTTATTATTATTAATTCTTCTAGTTATAAAGAACTTAATCCGATGTAATATGCCCATTTTACTAAGGTTAACCACATGGTAACAACGAGAAGCAAGAAAACTAACACAATTTGTTGAACTTTGTCAAGGTTATTATCAATTAATGTTCCCTCTAATTCGCTTCTTGATTTCAGCTTGTCAATTTGTCCGCCCACACGATGCCTGCGATGAGCCTGATCTGCGGCGAATTCATAAAATCGCTCTTAACGCCTTCAGAGAGCGGGGCGCAGCAAAATGGCGATGCCGAAGAGAGAGTCAGCAACGGTAAATTGAATGGCAATGGGTATACTGGCAGCGATTTGGAGGATAATGAGGCTGAGGAGGAGGCGGAAGACTACGAAGAATCCACCACGGAGGTGAGAAAAATATTACTGGAGAAAAATTCGGCACTGGAGAAGATCAACATCAAAGAAGAAGAGCAACTGACGCTAGATGCGAGATTGCAACGGGCAGCAAAGTTCAACGTATACCTGGACTTTTAATGGTAGAATTATCTTACACACACCGTTCAGACAATTCAGCTAACTTAATTATATAATTTAGTTGTTATATCAAATATTATTGATTTTTTTTATAAAAATGCGACCCACAATGAGTAACCGTTGTATTAAATTTATAAACAAAAAACAGTTATTTTTTAAAATAAAAAGATATGCTTGACATGAATGGGAATAAATAGTGTTATGAAATGGTAATACAAGCTGGTGTAGGTTTTTATCAAAGAGTGGAAATAGGAATTCTTAGTTGGATAAGAAATAGTAAAAAATTATAGAAATATATTTAAAAACATCCAAATAGTATAATAATAGAATAATACTTAGGAAGTAAGAAGTTTTCAACGAGTTACGAATAAGAAAAAAATGTATGTTTATATTTGATATCATTATATAAACGTATTGGTTTACTTACAGTTTTAACTAAAATTATAGATATATCTTCTAAAATCGAAAATTTTTCAAATCTTATTTTTTTATAAAAAACATTTTCAAATTAAATCTTAAATTATTGACTATAGTTTTATTTTCTTTCATTTTTCATTTTAAAGATATTTACAAAATGTAACAATTTGAAAATGTATTAGACTTGGTTAGAAATACGGGCGACGTGGTATGAGACCAGCATGAGAGAGAACATTATAGATCTCCATGCGTGGAATTTTCTCAGCCTGACGTTCATAAACCTGCAAAGGAATTTATAAGCAAAAATTTATAATTAATAGATAGCGATTGTCTTACCACTTCTTCACCGGGTCCAAACCAGCTGGACTTGGCCAGTGCATGTCTTACGCGTGGCGACTTATAAAAAGGATTCTGAAAGTGTTGCGGTAGTGTTTGTTCCCAGGCGGCATTCTCCAGGACGGCAACGTGTTGCAAGTTGTACTGCGGACGTGCGGCAATGTTGCGGGTCAAGGTAATAAAAAGAATAACTAGGTACAAGATATATGAATGGGGCGGGCGACACCTTAAATATGAGAATAAGAGAGAAAGAGAAAGATGAGCAAAATAAGATCACGCCTCAAGGCATTTTCACTTGTTGTCGTTGAATTATTATTATTGTTATTATTAGTATTATGATCATTGCGTAAGTGTAGCGTGCATATGATATTACAAGTTTCCGCCTGTCACGCATATACGCGTATGTGACCACTTCTACCCCTCCCACCACCTCCTCCTTGATGAGGCTGGAACACGCCTAAAAACCTATATGACCGCTTTTCACTCCAGACACTGGACAACTACTAGTTAACGGTTCGCCACGTTAACCAAGTCAGCTGACTTGTCTTTTGTATATATCTATATGGACGAGTAGTATGTGTATCTATGTATTTGTTGTATCTGGCAGGTTGGCTAAAAGTCGTCGTCGTCTTGTGACTAAGCGAACGACAGTCATTTCCTACATGTCGCGTGCTGCGTCGCCTGGTCGCTTTGGTGCGTACAACAAAAATAATAAAAAATGTGTAAAAAAAAATAAATAAATAAAAGAAAGAAAAACATTATTGCATATCGACGAGATGTGAACGGCCCACATTTTGCTGCTGAAAAACTATCCCTGATCTTTGCTTTTAATTGGATAACCGGCAGTATACGATGCGCTACAATTACGATAATCGTGATAATGACGATGATGATGATGATGATGATGTAAGTTTTGGACTTGATATTGCCACTTGTTAGTTGCTACTTGAGGCAGTTGCATTTACTGCATATTTTATGTGCCCTTCTTTTGCCAATTCATCATCAACTCTCGCTTTGTGTAAGTTAAGATTATATAAGTCTATGCAGATCTCTTGTTACATTATTACACAATTTTGCAAAATATTTTTACAGGCTTTATCACAAAATATTTTATTAAATTTATATCGCCTTTCAAGTCTGGAGTTTCGAATTACCAATAAATAATTGAACAGAAACCCAAGCTGTATTTTAATTATAAATGAATTGATTTTAAGTTAAACATAAAGCATACGCATACCTAATCAATTAAATTCTAATGAAAACGCCAAGTAATAGATAATAATGTGAACTAAACTATTTAAACTATCTAAACTATTTATAAGAAATGCATATAAAACAATTACTAATTAACGCATAATTAACTTTAATAACTTTGCTGAATTGATGCTAACCAACATCCTCAATGGGTCAACCTTGTAACTGTTAAACAGAAAGGGGTACACTCTTTTTTAAGTGTACGAGCACTTGCCAAAAAGAAGAAGCAAAACCCGTAATGAGTTTTGCTTAAGCCATGTATGATATCAAGGCCTACATGCCTCGACCTTTCACTCTTTGCCGATCGTTGACTTGACTACAAATTGCAGCTTCCAGTTATTTTCCAGATATTAGAGATGCGTGCGACTATTTCCTCATTGTATGCACAAAAAATTGTGTCTAGCTGTGTGTGTTGTAAAGTTGTAAACAAATTTGTAGACGACTTTGTAGAACAACAATACGTCAATCTTTGCCAATTAACCGGATGACCCAAATTTTGGAACGCAAATCAACGATAACTGCAACGACGAACAGCGCCAATTCCAATTGGATTCCATTGACCCAATCAAAACCAACAAGACGTCTTGTTGTCATCTGAAAAACAGGCGGAAAGACAGATAGACAGACGGACGGACAGAATTCACATATGTGACAGAGTCACAATCACAGTTTGTGGCATACAAAAGATGCCTCCTAAAACCTGAAAGAAGATAAACACAACAAATACATTCCAGCTTTTGGGGGCGCTCAGAGTTGCCAAGTTAAGTTGCATAATATGCACAAGTATGCAACTGAGGAGGGGCAAGGAGCTGTCAACTGTTGATAATATTGATAGTAATGGTTTGGGCAAATAATCTTGTCAATATTTGAACGGCTAAATGTTGTTAATAGAACAGACTACGTACTATGAAGTAAGCCGAAAAAAACAGAGTGCAGGAATTATTAAATAGTAATCCTTTATTAATTGAAAAAAAACTATTTTATTAAGTCATGTTTTTATAAGTAAACTAATCGTTTGCTAGTTACATCGTAAGTCTCTTCCCATTCGAATAAATAGAATTTATATGTACAATTTCCCTTTATGGAAGTAAAGTTGTGCTTTCTCAATTCCAAAATAAGATCAAAGTTTTCACAACAAATATACAGAAACAACCAATCTTTTTATTTTATTTCTTTATCTATACAATTTTTTATTAATTTTAAAAATTACACAACTTGTAATCCATGTTGCATTAGTTCATATTTTAATTCAGTCTGTAATTATTTACATCCTCTTTAAATTTTATTTTGTTTACAAGACTGCTAGTGAAAATATAAATGACATAATTATGTTATTATAAAATCGAAATGCGAATTTCCCTATGCTCATTTGCATTCGCACCTGCATAAATTAATGACGAAATTTTACCACCAATATTACTGTTGCTTCATGGTCAAAACCACCGTCTTATAGTTTTATGGTCAATATTGATATTCAGTTCTTGTAATTTCCCTTCGGCTTGACGATAATTTAAAGTCGTAACTGAGTTGCTGCTTAAATTGTTATTCACTTTCAACGTTTATTACAACAATTGATTGCAGACGTGGGACAACTAAAGATATCAATAATAATGCAAAATTCCTCATATTTCCGAAAATAAGAAAGATTTGAAAATTTGCAGTACCATTTTTATTAATTTATAGTTTTTTCTTGTGGAGCACTTTGTTGGAAAAAACGTGACCGTTAAATTGAATAATGTACCGTAAGCTACTGTCAAATTTAATACTTTTTTAACGCCTGTCATTGTTTATGTTTATGTTTTTGTTGCTGTTGCTTTTGTTGGGATGGGTCAAATTGTTTATGGCTATTTGCAGTACGCCTTCACCTGCTTTGACAAATGCAAATATTTTGAATATTTTTAAATGTTGCAAAACTTTTTGATTTCGCTTTGTGCATGGATATTAGTTTTGACAGGGCACATTTGCAATGTTTTTTTCGGCAAATGTTCACAGCCTGTTTTAAATCAAATACTTATTTAGTTAATATCGATGAAAACAATTTAGTAATTGTTACAATATTAATTTCAGTGTTATATTTGCTTTAATATTGTTTCACATTAGACAAATTTACCACTTAAACTCACATTTTAATTTAATATAATATTTTTTTAATATTTCTTAAGATTTTCTATAGATTTGCGCTTCACTTTTTGTGCTGCTTATTCGTTGTTTATATATGTACAAAAGCCGTTAAGTTTCGAATAATAACACTTAAAGTCGGGTTTGAAAGAGCGTCAACAAGTTGTTGAAATGAACGCGGCCGGTTGGCAACTAAACTGAGTACTCGAAGCTAGTAACGGGCAGAGCCACAACATCAAAACTTCAGCTTAAAACTTTTAAAAATCCAAAAACAAAAAAAAAAGACAAACACAACGAAAACTTAACGAAGCGTCAAAAGCATCGAAAGCTGTGACAACAAGTAAACGGACTGTTGGGGAAATTATTTAACTTGTTGCGTTGTTTCTACTTTTGTGAACAGGTCTGTGCTAACTCCTAAAACTTAAATTTTTTGGAAAATAATCAGGATAAATAATGCTATATTGATTGTTTGAATTTTAAATGCATTATGCAATTATTATACATTTATTTAAATTATTTCAAGAATTTTAGATTTTTTTTAATATTTTTTATAATTTTGAACTTTTGTAATAAAATATTCTATCAGTATTTAACTTCTAAATTGATTTTGCATCTCCGCAGTCTTATCTGGAACATTTTTTAAAAACAAAGTACAACATAAAGTTTTTCCAACCATATTAATTTGTATGTGTTAACTGTTAGCATCGATAAATATTGACTACGTTTATAATACAAAGTTATCGACAAAGTCCTCCAGCATATCGATAATGCGATTTCTATAAAGTTCGTCCGACTGGAAGGCTTTCATGCAAATGTCGATGCGTTTGCGACTAAAGAAATCATTGAAACCATCTGAGGAAGTAGTCAACTCTTGGGTGAAGGTAGGTGGCAATATGGTCAGATGACAGAACAGTAAGCTCTCGATTAGACCAACTATGCGATACTCTTCCACAGAATCGTAATACTCAGCCTCTGGCAAAATGTTGGCAATGCTTAAGCCTTCGCGTTTCAGAAACTCACTCATAAATCGATAATATTCTGCCAGCAATTCGTTGAGATGTGCGGTACGAAATTGACTGGTCGTCGGAATAGTGAGCACTGTAAGTAGATCCATGGCAGGGGGAGCATACCGAACCAATTGAAAGTCGACAAAGCGGCATTGAAGTGGAATTTCTCCATATTTGGCATACTGGAAGAGTATATTATTCGCCCAGAGATCGCCATGGAGCGTGGCATTAAGTCGGGTCTTGGAAGTCTTGGACAACTCAAAGATAATGGACATCCGTTTGGTGAAATTGGCCAATATGAAATCCAATTGACTCTCATACTTGGGCAGAGTTTTGAGAATTTCTTTGTAGACCTCACAGGCCTGATTGAAGTTGACCTTTCGCATGTGTTCCGCTGGAACATTGGAGGGATATGCATTCTCTTCCAAAGGAAGTCTTTCCTTCTTCTTCAGATCCTGTATAATGGAACCGGCATGGAGGGCAGCCAACGTCTTCAGGCAGCAATGGAGCTGCTCATAGTTAAGCACACCATCTCTTCCAGATCCCATGCGATATCCCTGATCGATGAGATTTTCAAAAATCAACAGATTGTTATCCGCATAATAACACTTGGGTGCAATTTCCGTGACAGATGCTTGAAGATCCGGCAGCACATGCCTATAGAAGGCAATCTCCTTCTGAAATACCCCAAAGTTCTCTAGATATTCCATACGCGATGCATTTCCCTTTGGTGCAGATTTACAAAAGAATCTCAGCTGCTCTGGTTCATCCTTCTCCGGCAACTTTAGAGTAACTTGGAGATAGAAATGGCTTCCTAAAAATCCGGCGGGTGCATCCGAAGTTGGTTGTAGCTTATAACTGATAATTTTGAAACTTGAACTTAGCTCATTTTTTTGCAAATAATTTTGGCAAAGTCCCTGAATTTCGGAATTACTTAGCTCTATAACCGTTGCCATCTTGATGAAAACTGTCTCGACAATTCCAAGTGAATATCTGGTTATATACTTTTCTTAATCTTGTGTAACACTCTTTTGAAAATCTGTCGCAAGACAATTATAAACCGAAAATCTGATAAGATATACATCATTAAGTGGAGAATTTTAAATGCACTTTTTTGACTATATATATATATGTTAAAATAACTAAACTTTATTGCAATAATACGCCATATAGTAACTAAGTAATCGATAGACAAATATATATAAGCATATAATTGTGATGCAACAATTTATTTAAATTCCTTGGATTTCTCATCTCTTATTTCTTACATCGAATGTCTTATGAAATTTTTCTACAACCCAGCTTTCCTTAGAAGCTAATATAACCAGAGGGATCAACTTTTATCTATACTACGTTCCACCTACCTATGGAGATTTCCATAGACCCTATAATTTATCAGTATATTCCACATTTCACCAGCCGTGTCTTTTTTGACGCTAGACAGATAATATAAGGCAATTAACGTTCAGTTGGCATAAGAGTGCTTCATTCATGAAAAAAAAATATTTTTTTATCTAAGGAGATGTAAATTTTGGAAAGCCTTTTTAATTTACAATACATATTCACATAAGGAAACGTTTGGCTTATACGAAAAAGTTTTAGATACTTTTGATGAAGGAAATTTCTAAAGTTTGATTCTAATAAATCAAGAACAAGTAATAGCACCAAATAAAAAACATATTTAAAGCCATCTATATTTTGAAAGTTGAAGATACTCAACAGATTTAAAGACTAACAATATTATAATACTTTTAAATAAAATTTTGTAATTGCTTATAAGCATATCGTGAACAAAATTATTTCAATATTAATTAAAAGTCACGAAACATTATAAATTCTCAGTTTCTTCAACTTCCCAATCTGACTAACCAGAAGTTGTAAATCTAGCAAAGCATCTACAAATTGCAGATTAAGTTAATTAAATATTTTAATACGGATTAATGCTTGGCGCTTGTCGAGCACCGCTCTGCTATTTATTTAACACGTGGTAAACGAAATGTACAATTACCTTTTAAATCCAGCCCCATTGTAGACCTCAGACAAACAAAACTAATACATTAGATAATAAAGCCAAAGACCCAAAAGTAGCAACGTAAATTGCCCATTTTGTTAATCTCTCTAGATAATTGTGGGAAATTCGTGTGGCGGCAACAGCTGTTGTCCAACCTTATCGAGATGTTCAAAGGAATTGTTTTGCTGTTTGAAAATTCCTTTTAGTAGCTGACAGTAAGTGAAGGATATTGGTACAAAATGCGCATAAAGCAGGGCATTGAGGAATATCTGAAGAATTCGACGTTGCATGGAGCCCGTTTTATAGTCGATAAGGATGCAAATTGGTTGGAGCGCATTTTTTGGGTCATCTGTTTGATTGCCTCGTGGTATGCCTCCTGGTTGCTTATTAAAGCATCGCTTGGTGGGTAGAAAACAGTAAAGAGACGTTCCTCTAAGAATTATTAACATTTTTTCAGCTGCCTTTGAGAATAATGCCATTAGCTTTGGAGTGGAGAGTTCATATCGCGATTGGAATACCAATTTTCCGGCCATTATTATTTGTGAATCTAAGAACATGGATCGCATACAACAAGTTGCTGACCAGTAAAAACAATACAGTATAAATAATATTAAAATAATGAGTTAAATTTCTTACAGACTCTGGGGTGCCGATCATGATTTTACTTTGGAAGAGGTGCTCAGTGAGATTGCCTATTTTCGTGGGGAGTCCTATCACACGGTGCATGAGTGTGGAGGTCAGGATTCTACAACAACCTGCTTCTATTCCAACTTCTCGTATTATGCCCAGTTAGTTAGGAGCAGCTGCGTCGATGCCATCCAAAACTGCGAGTGGAATAATAAACCCTTCGAGTGCTGCAGATATTTTCAACGTATGGAAACTGAGCTGGGCATTTGTTATGCCATCAACTCCATGCAGGCCGGGTAAGTCGCAGAAATTGCAATTGTATTCTTCTATAAAATATTCGCCACATAGAGTTTCTACTTCCATTATTCTAATTACCAAATTCTTAAATATTGTTTTGATTATAACCAGGAAATCAAACCGAAACAAATATAGGATACGGTTTCGGTTCCGGCACGTCCCGAAAAACGTATTTTTTTTTTTTAATTTAATAAAATTTAAATGCAGAATGAATTAAAATGCCAAATAATGACTTAAATGACAATCCGCTTGAAAATCGGTTTATTTTTGATGAAGTTATGAGAGATCAAAGTTTTCGACAAATATATCAAGGGGTAGCTATGGAAAATTGGATCTATATCTATCTATAGTTAAGAATCGAAAATATATCAAATTTTCTAGATGACACAAATTTAAATGCAGAATCAATTTAGAGGCCAAATCATGATGAAAATGATATTCCGCTTGGAAATCAGTTAATTTTTGATGAAGTTATGAGAGAACAAAGTTTTTGAAAAATGTCAAGGGGTAAGTATAGAAAATTTGATATTTTTTCGATTTTAATCAAATTTTCTAGATGATAAAAATTTAAATGCAGAATCAATTTAGAGACCAAATCATAATCAAAATGACATTCCGCTTGAAAATCGATTAATTTTTGGTGATGTTATGAGAGATCAAACTTTTTGAAAAAATGTCATCTCAATGCGAAAATTATATGATAGATGGATTTGATTTGAATACCTGGTTTAAAATCTCTTTTTATAATATGAAATTAAAAGATTCTTAGCACACAGAATCCTAAGAAAATATTAAAATGTATAAATTATTTTCATTCAATTTTTATTTAATTATTTCCTACAGCAAAAACCAGGGTCCTAAGGTAAATATGTACTCTAATCGTTATACCGGACCGGGATCTCTCAAAATAGAACTACTTACAGAAGGAACGGTGGGTATTATACAATAAAACATTTACAACAGTCGAGCTTCTCTATTTATTTAAACACAAAATTATAAATAATTGATTGTCTAGATTACGAATACGTTGTGTGATATTCTTATTATAGAGAAGTTCAACTGTATATCATTCGATTTAGCAATTATTTAATTTAGTAATTGATTTATTTATTTTTATCTTAACTTACTTTACATAAATAATAGGTGTTTATATTGGGAGCCGAAGAAGTCCCCACTTTGGTAACACCTAAAACTGATTTTCTAGTCGTGGGACCGTATATATCATTTACGTAAGTATCTTAGAAGTCTAATACCCTACCAAACAAAAAGAATATTTATCATTACAGTCGCTATGTGTCGAAGCGTGATATTGAGAACGATGAGGCGATTCGTGAGACGAGCGTTCAACAACGAAATTGTCGCTTTCCGGATGAAAATATTCTCGATGTGCATCGTTACTATAGCTATAGTGCCTGTACCGTTCAATGTCGAAAGAATCGGCAAATGGAGCTGTGCAATTGCTCAAGTCACCTGTCTCCTAATTCTCCCGACTGGCAAAAATGCAACATGGATGGTCTCGAGTGCCTCAATCGCCACTATGAGGATCTATCGGTGATCATTGCCAAATGGGCGGGTCGTCGGGGTAGAAAGGGTCTCGTTTGTGATTGCTTGCCCTCCTGCACGGAGGTGGACATAACCACGGTGGCTGACAGCAAGGATAATATTGATGGACAGAGTCCAGTATCGAGAGTAAAAATTGCACTCATTGAGTTGCCCACAGAGCGTTATAAACGTAATTTGGTGAGAGGTAAATTGGATTTAGTGGGTAAGTTTTTAAAAGTACAACAATATATTGACGTTTGTAATTAATTTGCTTCAATCGCAGTTTCTATAGGCGGTACTACAGGTCTGTTTGTGGGTGCTAGCCTGCTCAGTTTTGTGGAAATTATCTACTACATGACGATACGCCCTTATACCACATATATGCATGAGAAACGACGACAGCAGCGAAACAATTTACTGAGAGCCGTGCACTAAAAAAGAATGCACTCTTTCATGAGAGTCTTACGTATTAAAGTATCCATAAGCACTCGTCTATATCTTATCACACTGAACTATATTTTGCACAATCCAAAAACAAAAATCTAAGCAAGCCGAATTCAAAACCGAATGCCTCTCAGAGAGTGTAAAAATCTACATACAATTTTCACATTGAGTCAGTTTAATCGCGTTGCGCAGTGCAAGCACACGGGGAAAATCGTACTGAAAAAACAGGGGCAAAACTAAAAGAGACAGAGAGTAAAATTCGTCTTACGTATACGTAATGCAACGTATACATAATAAAAATGCTCTTAACCCGAGAAGAATGTGTGAAAATCTTAAAGAACTTGTTGAATTCACAAAGTGATCAATTGCAATTGATGCATTATAATTTAGAAAGGGATACCAGTGCGATTGGTTATCTTGGCGATTATTATGCATTAACCCTATGCTATTGCACTGTAAGTTGATTGAAAATAATTGTTGACAAAATTATTGTCGCAGTGACATTAGGTTGAACTTGTCATATAAGAGAAATTTTCATATGATAACAAGTGTTCTAACAAGTGAATATATACCTATGCATTTTCTGTCGTGAGTCACATTTGAGTACTAAACTTAACAATTATTGATTTTCTTGTAATAAGATTTGCATTGACATAAGCCGATAAAGAGGTAAACAAAATGTTTTTAGTTACATTTAATTGTAACATAATTATTCTACCACTTGAAAAATTGCTATTGTATTGAATATAATTACAAGGCTTATTAAATTAAGTTATATGGCATAAATAAATATGAAAATTAACTTATTTATGTGTAAATTAAATTCCAATATTTAATATATTTACTCAAGGATTTTTTGAAACGTTTAAAAGATGTTTGGAAAATTGAACATCTCACATCTGAGAAACACATTTGCTTACATTTCAATATTAATAGACCTTAAACAAATAAATGGTTTATATTTTTATAATTTAAATATCATATATTTATTTAATTCACTAAGCATGTATTTGAGCAACTCTAGTGTGCCAGATATTTTTCAAATGCATTGCAATTTATGAAAATGTGCATACTTTTAGGCTACCACAATATGTATTGATCAAACAATTTCTTGCAAGTTATGTAATTATTATATTGTTATCTATCGAAACTAATAAATACGGCTTTCATTTATTTTACTTTAAATATACTTAATTTTCTCTTTGCCATACAATTTATTTAAAACACATTTATGTATCTGATATCATTTTGAAAAAATATTGCATACTTTAAGGCAGATGTAAAAAATGCTCAGCAAGCGAAACTGTTCGTTAAAGCGTTGCCTCAGCAAAGCGATGAGCCCGCAAAGGAGAGAATCTTTCAAAAAGAGGCATGGCTCTATGAAACATTACTGGCTAAAATGCAACAATATTGTACGTTTTTCCCGCTCTTCCTAGTCACATAATTTCTAATGATATTAAAATTAACTTACAGCCAAAATCAAATGGAGCGCCAATTGTTATTATACACGGTCCGATCTTTGCGTACTCGAGAATATTAAACACATTGGTTATCGAAGTGCTCCAGCC
Source organism: Drosophila falleni (assembly GCA_035045575.1). Taxonomy (NCBI): domain Eukaryota; kingdom Metazoa; phylum Arthropoda; class Insecta; order Diptera; family Drosophilidae; genus Drosophila; species Drosophila falleni. The sequence goes on along the minus strand of JAWNOV010000181.1, from coordinate 1,526,649 downwards.
AAGCAGCTAAAGGAGGAAGAACTTTTTCAACTTTTGCGCACGCTTTCGGCTTTTCATGCCTCCAGTTTAATCTACGAGCAGCAACAGAAAATTAATATTGGAGTTGAGTTTGGTGATCGCTTGCCGGAAATTACCGTGGCAGCTGATATAGCCTGGTTTACAACGGGTCTTTCGGCCATTCTCGCCGTGATCAGAAGTCTACCACAGTACCAGACCAGCAGACATCTTGATTTTATTAACTCTCATTTAACTGAGATTTTACAGCGGATTTATGAACAGGTCTCACCATCTACAAAGTACCAAAATGTGCTCTGTCATCGAGATTTATGGGCTGGAAATATATTTTTTCCTTCAAATCAAAAGGATGCAGTGCTACTCGTTGATTTCCAGACCTGTCGCTATACACCACCGGCCATTGATTTAGTTTTCAGTCTCTATTTGAACTTGAGTGTCGAAGAACGACGTCGTCTTGAAGCCAAATGCATTGATTTCTATTACAACTGGCTAAAGCAGGACTTACAGGACTTTGACTTGAAGTTGGATGAATTAATATCCAATGCAGAACTGCTGCAATCCTATGAAGAGTTTCGACTCTTTGGCGTTGTCTACAGCGCTGTGGCTGCCACAATTATTAAGGTGCCACCATCATATGTCACGAACGACTTTAAATACGTTGATCGAAGTAAAATCATATTGAATTATATGCGTGAGAATGTGGAATTTAGAGAAGCCATGGAATTATGCTGTGTAGAAGTAATGGAAATTGCCATGCTTACTTTATAGATCTCTTTTTCTCTCACTCTCCCACTACCTAATATACTCTCTACTCTCTTCGAGTTTATGATAAGCATGTACAAGTACTTACTGGTCATTTAGACACATAAGTTGTGAGAGCGATAAGCAATGCATAAAGTTAATAAAAGTGAATTAAATCGAATACCGCAGTTTATATACTCTAACTGTGAATAAATTGAACAAATTATTAATAAAAAATGCCTGCATTTAAATTGTATAAAAAGTTATTCAAGCCAAAAATTGTTGTTTTTAATATTTATTTTGTATATTTTATTTTAGACTCAGTCAAAGGCATGGTTGACTAAGAAGTAATTCAATAACAACTGCTGGAAATGATTTAATTTAAAAAACAAATTCATATGCTTATTTTTAAGTATCCAAAGAGCCCAACAAACTGGTTTGGTTAGGGTATATCAACGAAATCTTCTCCTCTATAAATAAATACGTAGCAAGTGTCAACAGTATACAACTGTCCATTGAGCAGTGCACAGTTCTATTTCGCTCGCAAATTTTTTTAAGAATTTTAATAATATGAATAAAGCAGAATACAATCCGGTTTTAACGCGTGCGAATCGCCTAGAATTGTTTACGACTGAAGAATGTGAAAAGATATTACAGATTGTTTTGCAGGATGAGAATAAAAAGGGATGCTTAAAAGAATTCAAAATTATACCAGCCGTAGAGCAGGTGGGATTTCTAGGGGAATATTATCATCTGATACTAAGCTATCAGTTGGAAAACGAATCAGAGGAGCGCTCGAAGCGACTTTTTGTCAAATCTGTGGTGTATCAAAATGCGAATAAGGCTTTCCACGATGAGAAAACAAGTATTTTAAAGAAGGAGGCGATGCTCTACAAAACGCTGATCAACGAGCTTAAGATGTTCTGTAAGTTATGTATAATAAATTTTATATATATATATATTATTATATTTTATATGTATATATATTTCATTTTTTTTTTTGTAATATTCAAAATTGTATAATTATTTACATCAAAAATTTGCTAACTCTATTGATTTTATTTTAATTTTCAATATTTTTTCGACTTCTTATAAATGAATAAATGAGTAATTAATTTAATTTTAAACATGTTTAATATTTATATGATTTATATTAAATACAGATGTAATTTCATAAGTTGATTATTATTTTAGCCGAACACTTGTGGTGCGCCAAGTGTTATTTCGCTCGTGACGATCTGTTTGTCATGCAAAATATTGAGGATTTGGGATATGTATCGCTACCGTCAGGGACGCGTTTTCTGACCGAAGATCAAATGCGCCCCATTTTCAAGGCCCTAGCAACTCTACATGCCAGCAGTGTGGCCTATGAGCGAAGTCATCGAGTTACAATTGGAGTGCAGTTTAGAAAGTGGTTAGATGAAAAGTCCATTGATGCCGATATCCCTTGGTGGACTACTGGCGTAAAAGTAAGCATTGAATTTTTTCTGATCTACCATATCCAAATCCTTTCTTATACTCCTTCTCCTTCTCCCTCTTTCTCATCTATTCTCTTGACAGGCTGTTTTGGCGGCGACTGCAACTCATCCCCTAGTTCGCGATAATGTTGCTGCTCAAGAATATGTTGAAAATGAGCTTCCACGTTGCTTGGACAGAATTTACTATATATTAAATTCATCTGCAGTTCATCGTAATGTTTTTCTGCATCGAGATGCCTGGAGTAGCAATGTCTTCTATCATAAGGAACGTCCTCAGGATGTGGGTTGTGTTCTTGTCGATTTTCAACTCTGTCGTTATGCGCCGCCAGCCTTAGATTTTCTCATGGCCAGCTATATGAATGTGGAGCCCAAAGATCGCAAGGAGATGGAGCAGCGTAATATCACCTATTATCACGACAACTTGGTTTCTGAACTGAAAGCCATGGGAATTGATGCAGAAAAGGAGCAACTCAGCCGTTCTGACTTTGACCAATCTCTGAAAGATCTGGCTCTCTTTGGAGCCGCTTTCAATTGTATTGCAGCAACTGTGATACGTTTACCTGAAAACTATCTGAAAAAACTCAAGGACGAGCAACCTGCGGAATTTCATCATTTTTGTAATGTGGATCGCACGGAGAGCCTCTTGAGTATAATGGATCAACATGACGATTTCCGACGTTATATGTATGATTGTGTTGAGGATTTATTAGAGTTGACATATTATAAACAAGCTAAATAATTTTTTCGCCTTATCTTCAGTTTCATTTACCACCCAGAAACACATTTGCCTTATCTGCTTTTGATAACTGCAACATTAAGGCTGTCTTGTCGCTAAAATACTAGGTATATTATTTAATTAATTTTAGTTCAGAGATTGTTGGAAAAGTTTTCAAGAGCAAAAATGAAATTTACAACAATACACACAGATACAAACAAAATGCAGAGCTAAGTTATTGTTAAGTAATATTTGACAAATATTATTTGTTTTGTGTGATTGTGTTGAAAAAATATTTATCTTTGAATACTTTTAAGACATTCTTGAATTTAAATAAATGTTGATATGCCTAATCTAGCTACTACTTGACCTACCTCTACTAATTATATAAATTTGCTTTGAGTTAAAAAAAAAATGAATAAATCAAATGAGAAAGCTTGAATGAACAATGTTTGACAGCGAGATTCTCTAATCCAGTCTTATGGTAACCCTAGCACATATCTTTACTCACGTACAATAATTTAAAATAAATTTAAAGCGCTCATACACACACTCGTATGTAATAATTTCACCATTATAGTCTTTATTTTTTGAATTGGCGTTTACTTTTTCCATGATCTATTTTTGAGAGTGAGTTCAAATATGGGACCTGGCACATCGGACGACGTCACCTTTGTAAAAATTCACTTTGGATTAGCGTATTTCAAGAGAGAAGCAATAAAAACGTGTTGTGGTATTCTCCCTCTCTCTCTCTCTCTTTTTCTCTTACTCTCTCACTATCTAATATACCCTCAGTCTCTTCAAGCTAAAAATAAGCGTTTTTTTTTTACAATCATGTAGTGAGAGCGATAATAAATGCATGTAGAAATAAAAATAAATTGAAAAGAACACCGCAGTTTGAATACTCTTACTACGATGAAATTTTGCACCTTAATAAAAAAAAAGTTTCTGAAGAATTTATTGAGCCATTTTTTAGAGATTTTTTAATGACTTTACAAATTATGCCTTCATTTAACTTAAATAAACAGAATGGAACATATGAGCTCAACATAATTTAGAATTGGGTAAGGCAAAGGAAAAGTACGTGGGGAAAAATCTGGATAACTTTAGAAATAAAAAATCTGTTGTTATTGTTTACTAATGGAAAAGGCGCAAGGAACCTATTCGGTTAGGGTATAAGAGCACTATCTTCTCCAATATGTATATAAAAACGTTACGAGTGTAAATAGTATCAAACGGTTTACCGAGCAGTGCACAGTTAGCAATTTTAATATCATGAATAAAGCGGATAGTAGTCCGGTATTAGCACGTGTAAATCGTTTAGATTTGTTTACTACTGACGAATGTGAAAAGATATTAAAGAGTGTTCTGCACGATGAGAATAAAAAGGGATGCTTAAAAGAATTCAAAATTGTGCCTGCCATAGAGCAGGTGGGCTATGTAGGGGACTATTTTCATCTGATTCTAAACTATCAGTTGGAAAATGAGTCAGAGGAGCGCTCGAAGCGACTCTTTGTCAAATCTATGGTGTACCATAATGCGAACAAGAATAAATATGATGAAAATGCGTTGATTTTAAAAAAGGAGGCGATGCTCTATGAAACACTGATCAACGAGTTAAAGAGTGTTCTGTAAGTTGTAAATATAGATAGCAAATAATTCTTTACTCTTTCATACATGTGCAACAAAGTTATACAGTTTTAGAGTTTTGTGTGATTCGTGTGTGATTCAAAACAAATAAGACAAAAACGAAAATGGTTTTGCTTAGATAGATAACGAGAGAGTTAGAGAGAGAGAGAGAGACTGAGAGTTTAATTTTTGTTGTTTTTTGAAATTGTTTGTTGATACTTAATTGCAAGCTCTGTTTATAAATGATTAAATTCATGGTTGTTTAAACTTATGATATAGTTTTTACTTTTTTAATATTTTTTCATTTTTATATACTTTAAAATATATAATATTTAGATATCAATTATTACTAACAATCAAACATAAATTGTAATAAATTATTTTATTTGTATAAATTATAATTTTTCCATTAATTCGTTTTTAAAAATAATATTTATATTTTCGGTCGTTCTTTAAATTTAAATTGCAATTTTATTTTTTATACATTTCATAAGTTGATTTTTATTTTAGCTGATCACTTGTGGTGCGCCAAATGTTATTTCGCTCGTGACGATCTGTTTGTCATGCAAAATATTGAGGATTTGGGATATGTATCGCTACCTTCAGAGACTCGTTTCCTGACTGAAGTACAGCTGAGACCCATTCTCAAGGCCCTGGCAACTCTACATGCCAGCAGTGTGGCCTATGAACGAAGTCGTCGAGTTACAATTGGGGTAAAGTTTAGGGAGTGGTTGCAGGAAAAATCCATTGACCCAGATCTCTCTTGGTGGACCATTGGCGTTAAAGTGAGTGCTTAATTTTCATACAAATCATCTGCTTAGAATATTTTCGGCAAGGAAGTAAATTAAATTTAAAATTTATTATTAGAGATATCTGATTATTCCCTACGATCCTCTCTTATGTTCCTTACCTTTCTCTCTACTTAACAGGCTATCTTGGCTGTGACTGCCACACATCCCCTAGTTTGCAAAGATGCCGCAGCTCAGGAGTACATTGAAAATGAGATGACTCGCTGTCTAGACAGAGTTTATTATATGGTCAATTCATCTGCAGTTCATCGCAATGTTTTTCTGCATCGAGATGCCTGGAGTAGCAATGTCTTCTATCATAAGGAACGTCCTCAGGATGTAGGATGTGTTCTTGTTGATTTCCAACTCTGTCGCTATGCTCCGCCAGCTGTGGATTTTCTCATGGCCAGCTATATGAATGTGGAGCCCAAAGATCGTAAGGAGATGGAGCAGCGTAATATCTCCTATTATCACGACAACTTGGTTTCTGAACTGAAAGCCATGGGAATTGATGCAGAAAAGGAGCAACTCAGTCGTTCTGACTTTGACCAATCTCTGAAAGATCTAGCTCTCTTTGGAGTCATCTACAATTGTATTTCAGCAACGTTGATACGTTTACCCGATAACCATCTGAAGAAACTCAAAGACGAACAACCTGAGGAATTTCATAATTATTGTTATGTAGACCGCACGGAGAGCCTCTTGAGATTAATGAATCAACATGACGATTTCCGACGTTATATGTATGATTGTGTTGAGGATTTATTAGAGTTGACATATTATAAACAAGCAAAATAAAAATTATGCTCTTATCTTTTTGGTTTATGTTTAAACGCGTTTGGCTTATCAGCTCTTGTTAATTGCTTCTACAAAGCTATCTTATCGTCGTAATCCTTACAACATATATTATATTGTAATGCAAAGATTGTTAGAAATGTTTTCACGAGAGTACACGTGAATTGCAACTATACACTCAGAATAAAAGTACATTACTTTGTATACAGTTTGTCAAATCATGATAAAAGTTTTGTGTTTTGTTTTAGACTCTTTTGACGTACTCCTACTACCTTCTACTGTTTGATCTGCACATTAAATTCAACAATTTTTAATTCATTTTACAGTGTAGAAACACATTGAATTCTTTCTCATTGTCAAATACTTGAAATTTGATTTGAATTTTTGATAATTTTTGTTCAGAGTTGAAACAGCATGAAGTCTGTCTTAGAAAGTTGAAAGGTTATCACTTAAAGAGATTTACTCGCATCAGCCTCATTTGAAATCTGAAAGCTGTTTAGTACAAATCTGACATTAGACACAAACGGCAGCAGCAATGGAACAATTACTGAGCTCTGAGGAATGTCGACTGATCGCGTTACGAACACTTCAGTTAAAAGAAGACGATGACAATTTGGCGCTGTTGGATTGGAAACTCATTGCGGGCTCCAAAGATCTTATGGGATATATGGGAGAGTACTACAAGCTCCATTTACAGGTGGAACACTCAGAGATTAAAGTAGAGAAGAATTTACAGTACTTTGTAAAAAGTTTGCCTTATAAAAATGCACCTCAAAGAGCCGAATGTGAGCGCAAAGGAGTTTTTCGCAAGGAAGCAACTATCTATGAGAAAATATTGCCCAATGTGCAAAGATATGGTGAGTTAAACATGACTTGTAGATGAGTAACCAAATGTAACTTTAGTTAAATTTTATTTGTCAGCAAGTCGCAAGCTATATCCAAAATGTTACTACAGTCGAGATGATATAATGGTGCTGGAGGATCTAGCACAACATTATCGACATCTCAAACCGACAGAGAGCTATACCCAAAAGCACTACGAATTGGTTTTGGAACATTTGGCTGCTCTACATGCGGCTAGTATAGCCTGGGAACAGCAGGAGCAATTCAATATAGGAGAACGTTACGACAAAGTGCTCATAGAATTGTTTTTGAGCATTCAAAACGAATGGTTTATCACAGGCTTAAAGGTGGGTGACGGACTACTTCTCTTATCAGTGAATTTTACTAATATAAAATCTTATCTTTAAACAGGGCATCGTTTTCTTGGCTGGACGACATCCCAAATATCAAACGGATCAAGCACAAAAATTCATCAAGGAGAAACTTTATCAAATGTTGACCAAATCGGAAGAACTTGTTAAGCCATCGAGAACTATAAGAAATGTGCTCTGTCATCGGGATACTTGGGATCGCAATATCTTCTTTGGTTTCGTCAATCCAACAGACAGCTTGCCAAACTCCTGTTGCATTGTGGACTTTCAATTGACCAAGTATTGTTCCCCCTTATTGGATGTACTTTTCCTGCTCTACATTATTCCCTCGCCGAGTCAAAGACGGGAGATATACGAGCACTGTATTGAGCATTACTATCTATGTCTGCAATCAGAGTTCCAAAAACTTGGATTATCGCCCTGTTTAATTAGTAGGGATAACTTTATGGAAGAGTGCAAACGCAGTCGACTGGTTGCTTTAATAAAATGGGCCTTGACCGAACCGCAGACAAAAGTTTCCGCCGAAATCACAAATAGAATGCGCACCGAGGAACCTGAGAAATTCGACTATTATCTCAATTGTGATCGCAGTGAATTTTATCTGAGAGTCATGGAATTACAGCTGGGTTATGAAGAGAAGATAATGGTTCCCGTAGAGGAACTTGTCGATTATCTTATGGAGCACGAAAACCTGTATACTTAAGAAAAAAATTTACTAAATAAATAAGAAAGATATCTATATCTTTAAAGTGGGAATACATACCTGTTTTTTTTTTTATTATCACTGAGGTTACATTTTATCAGAGTTGTTTCACACTGTCAGAAGAAAGGTTTCAGACGATGACAGAACCACAACTCATCAGCTCCGACGAGTGTCTGAGCATTCTACAGGCTCAACATGGAAGACATCTGCCCATAAATGAGATACAATTGGAGCAACTGACTAAAAATTTAGGATTTCTCGGGGAGTATTACGTACTTCGTATAATAACTGAACCAGTTTTACTAGATGGTAGACATATACACCAAAGTTTCTTAAAGACTCTACCGCAAAGAAATCTAGAATACCGCGCTGAATGCGAGCGCAAAGGTGTACTTAAAAAGGAGTGTGGCATTTATAGGAAAATACTACCAAAATTACAAAGATATGGTAAGTCATAAGCTGTCACATTTTTCATATAATTGAGTGTTATCTTTTTATCATTTAAGGCAAATGTAAGCTTTTTGCCGATTGTTATCTGACGCGCGATGATATATTGGTTTTGGAAGACCTGTCTTTTAAATATCGTCAGCTGCCAGCGAAAGAGATGTTTACGATGGCACATTATCGAATTATTTTGCGACATCTGGCAACGCTGCATGCGGCCGGCATAGCATGGGAAAGAGATGAGAATTTCTCTATAGGTGAACGCTATAAAGAGGAACTTTTCGAGCTTCTTTTAAGCAACAAAAATGATTGGTATTTGACTGGTGTTAAGGTAAGAATATATTCAGAAAAATTTTTAATATATTTCTATAACGCATTTTATCTTTAGGCCATTATCTATCTGGCTGCGCAACATGATCAATTCCAAGACAATGAATCCCAGTCTTTTATAAAAAACAAACTTTATGGAATGCTTCTTCAAGCGGAAAAACTAGCGCAACCTTCGAAAAAGCTGCGTAATGTCTTCTGTCATCGTGATCTCTCGAAGGGCAATATCTTTCTGAACTCTACTACAGAATCTATTCAGAATTGTCTATTTGTAGACTTTGGTCTTTCTACATATAGTCCGCCAGCTATAGATATTCACTTCCTGTTGTACATCAATTCCACAATCGAGAGGCGTCGTTCCATTTATGAGGAAGTCATGGACTATTATTTTAATGAACTACAAGCTCGGTTTACAGTACTAGGTATACCTGCTGGGGAAATAAGCAGAGAGGACTTTCAGTTGGACTGCAGACGTGGACATTTGGCAGGATTAATTATGAGTGCAATTTGCTTACCATTGTTTAAGATGCCAGAAAATTTTAGCAAGGAATTGAGGGAAAAGGATAGCATCAGGTTTGATTACTGGATGAATGTGGAACGGAGTGAACTTTTGGAATTGGCAATGGCAAATGATACAACTTATAAGGAAGAAGTGTTGTCCATAATAGCTGAACTTGTGGAGTATCTAAAGACAGATGATTCTAGAAAAGTTCTTGAAATATAAATTACTTAAAATATTACTTTGATTTTCTTGTAGTCAGACAAAAACTCGGTCGCAATAAATATAATAAATTAACATAAAGTACGTATTGGAAAAATTAAATGGCAAATTTAATTTATATTGTCATAAAAATTAATTAAGAAATGCAATTTAGAGTTTCTACTCAAATAAAGAAGTAAAATATTTAATATTTGAACTTAATTATATATAAAAAATTTAATAAAGAAAAAACCATTTCTATAAATTTTAATATTTATAAAAAATTAAAACAGATAAAATGAATTTATATAAAAACATATTATGATAGATTTGCATTTCATTAAAGTTGTTTTGTTTATTTATTGGATCTATCGTATATAGAACTAACAATAAATAGATTTTTTAATAGATACAAACTAACTAGAAATGGAGGCGTACACTTAGTCACTAAAATTTAGTGTAATAATTTAGTAATACTAGCTTTAAGCTGAGACGACATTTCTCCTTGTTGTAAATATTTAAAAGCCTAGCTAACATTTAAAAGGCGTCCTTTAACAGGCTGCAGTGAAGCCTAATCAGTCCAGCAATCCTCATCGGCATTCTCCTCATCGAAATCGCGCACATTGAAATCCTCATGAAATAGATCCTCGCCCTCCTCCTCGGAGGACTCTGATTGTCATCTAATCCCGCTGACACGTTGTGGCAAACCAATTACACCCTTAGGCGGTCGAGGCATCCTAATGCTTGTGGAAGATGTCGCTTTTACAATTCCTCCAGACGAGTTGGACGTCTTACCCGACACACTGGGTATCAGCTGGGCATTTAAGATAGTTGTGTGCTCAAAACAATTGCAACAATATCGATCACATCGCATTAGGAGAATGAGTCCAGCCAACAGCCAGACGAGTACTCCTGGCCACGAATGCACGGCACACGCCGAGAAGAAGATCACGCTGAGCAGCAGCAACATTCCACAGATAACAGGACTCACATTGATGACACTGCCCGTATACTGCGGTATAATCCCCATCATTATGGCCACAATTAAGACCCCAATGGCACCAGTGAAGGCAGCAGGTGCCCAGCGCAGCACAAGACCCGCTACACAAAGTGCAATACCCAATCCGATGACAATAATCGAGAATATGGTCACTCTCCAGGAGCTTACAGTGGGCACTCGTACGCTGCGCTCCAAGGGCCCAGCTGTGGTTACCTGAGAACGATCGGAAAATTAGTAGATTTTGGGAAGAACGTAGAAAATCTTGGCTTACTTTTATCTTCTGCCTATATTCGTCCACTATGACATCTATATCAGTTGAAGAATCTGAATCGCTTTTGTCAAACTTATCGGGATACTCAAAGTCGGAAGGCTGTTGAAATGTAAGGAGAAAGGATATTAAGTTTAAAAGAAACATTATTAGATATAAGAATTCCGGAAGAAGTATACCAAATATTTGACTCCACCAAGGATTGTGAGACTATTTAATTTGTTAATCCATGTTCCTTATGAATTTTAAAAGACTTAACTAAACACTTTAAGATGAAACCAAAACTTTTTTTTAGGTTATTTCAGTCTGTATCTAACTCTTTAATTTTCAATAAATTAATCTTTAAAAAAAAAAAAATTTCAATTTTTTTTTTTTTTTTACTTATCCTGTTAAATTCTAAAGAATGAAATAAAATGGTACGCAAATTAATTGGTTTAATCTTATTCTAAATATTACTTTTTAAGTTTTCTAGACTTACCGGCGGCTCTCCATCTGAGAGAACGGTGGACTCAACATCTTTGCCCTCGCGCTGCGGACAAGGCGATGTCGGTTCACCTAGGAGCAACCATTCCTTTTCAAGCTCTGGTTTATTTCTCTGCTTCTTCTTTGACTTCTTTGGGCCACTCTGCTTGGACAAACCAATGCTCCAGAGACTGCGCTTCAATCGACTCGAGCTGGAGGTGGCAGCGCTGCTGCTGCTGCAGCTGTGGCTCTTGGCAATAGGCGCTGTGGAGAGGCGACTGTAGGAGAGTGAGGACTCACTGCTGCTCGGCTGCATGAACTTGGGTCGATATGGTGTGTATAGCAAATAGAAGGCACGCAGAAACACCGAGCAAATGTGACCTGCAGCGAGCGTATAACTAAGATGCTGTAGAGGACATGCAAAGGCCAACATGGCACAAAGGCTGCCGGCTATAAAGACGGCCAAAACGGGATTGCCGCTGTCAGAGCTCTCGTAACTGATTTGTTTGGAGAGTATACGCCATTCGGAGGTCGCCAGACGCACCACAATGCCATACAGTTCGGGAAAGATTTCTAGAAACGCTGCCGAGCTGGTCAACAGGATCATGCAGGCAGATGCAGGCACAAGTTTGTGAAATCCAGTATCATCCAATATATTGAAGAGAGGCACTGCGACGTAATCCTCCCGGGATCTGTTGGAGAAACTCTTCAATTAATTGAGTTGTTTAATTTTATGCATTTTGTACTTACTTGTAGTGCACCACAGTCGATAGACAAACGGCGGTTAGGAGCAGCGAGATACTCACGAGAGCGAGAACCAGCAGAGATGTATGGCGGCCAGTGCGATTCTGTTGAGGCCAAATGCAGGGAAAGGCATAGGTGAGCAGTGCGGTGGTCAGAAATAACTGTTAATATATAGACAATAAAATAGATTACTATATATATAAAATAAAATTATAGCAGAAACGAAATTTGAACCCAAAACTAGAGGCCACTTATTCGACCCGGTGAACATGTAATTAAAAATAAAAATAAAATTGTAAATAAATAATGATAAAAAAGAACAATTTATACTATTTACGAGATTTAAAATGCTTTATTTATAGTATATACATTTAAAGCAAACAGAGGAAAAAATATTTAAAAAAATATATAAAAAAAACACATTTTGACTATCAAATGAAATATAATAAGTTTATAATTTTAGCAAATATAAAAACACAAAACAAAAGATACGTAAAAAATATATCGACTAAAATAAATATAAAAATGTACGTAATAAATCAAGTTAAAGCCATTAAAAAATACATAAATAAAAATAATTTTAAAAAATTTATAAAGATTATTTTTATCTTAAGACTGAAATTGTATAAGAAGTCAAATCAAGTCAGAATCTAAGTCACAAAAAGAACTTTGCTTTACGTGTCATAATCAAAAGCTCATATCCTGTGGCTTCAATTATGCCAAGTCACGAAAGCCTTTGGCAACAATACTGTCAAAAATCGATAAGAAAAAAACAGAATAGAAAAACAAAGAAAAAAAAAAACACTAAACGGAGGAGAAACTAAAGAAATGGCCCGGAGTGCACTGACCTAATAACACGCCCATTTGCAGACTATCAAAGAATGAATTTATCAAGGGGATGGGAAGACGCAAATAGGTGGGAGAGGGGTAAGGTGATCTACTTACACTGCTAATGCCATTCGGTTGAAAGTAGTTCTCGGACCAGGCGACAAAATCGCCACGCCACCAGCCAACGGCACTAAGAATTGCATTCAAGCCAAACATGCCAAGTGTCATGATGAAACTAAAGGCCTTCGAGTGCTGCAACGGGAAGAAGGGGTTAAAGTCAGGGGTTAAAGTGGAACATTTGTGATGCACGAACTGACCTCGAGACCCAGCATAAACATGGCTGTGACCAGAATGACAACGGCAACACCAAGCACATCAGGCCAGGGTTCGTTTGCTGGTGAATTGCGGCCTAAAAGTAGGCAACATGAATTTTTGATGTTATTACAGTAGTGGTAGAAATATTAGCCACAGCGCACCTAGTATCAGAATTCTGGCCAAACCACCAGTCATGGCATCCAGACAGGTGCTCAGCGTTCGAGCCAAGGCTGCACAAGCACACATCGCGGCCAAAGCATCCATCCAGGTGGCCAAGAACAGGCAGCCAAAATCAAATTTATTAGTAGCTCGCACATAGGGCATTTGCAGGCTGCGCAGACTAGACTTGCAACGTGCTGTGAGGAAGAGGAATTACAAAGAATAATTAGTTCTTAAATATACCTATATTTAAGCTGAAAATATAGATGGGCATCAGCAAAAAAATATCGATATTGGTATCGAATAAAACTAAACGGGTGAAAATAAAATTTCGTAATACTCAAATGTTAATTTTTAACATTTCCTACTTTAGTCTAATTTAAACGTGAATGTTAAATTTCCTCTTAAAAAAAGGGCTGTGACTGTAGAAATTAAATACATATTTTTGAGATTTACAAAGTTAGAGTAGATAATTGCACATCGTGACATTATTATGTTTAAATTAATCGTGAATTAACAAAATCTTTAAATTAATAAAATACCTGAGACATTGACATATAGATGATAAGTACAATTATTTTCTAGTCTTGTACACAAAGATAGTTTCTCTGTACCGATATAAAATCGACGTCACAATATGATTGACCATCCCCAAGATGAAGTCTGTTTCACCTACCTGCCATTGCTCCGTAGATGGTGGCCAGCAGTGTGGCAAAGAGCAGACCAGGTGCGGCAGCCTCATTATAGGCTATTAGGTAGGTAATTACAGTGGTGCCTAACGCCAGGCGAGCTCCGGTGCCACTGCACAGTGCGTCGAGTAAACTGCAAGCAATTGCGATGAATTAATTAAATTGTTGAAATACAATTAAGACTTAATGAATTTGTTGATGCGATAAAGTATTGTGGCTTTGTCACCTACACATTGACGTGGACAGTTGCGGTTAACAGGACACACACAATGGGCTTAAATCAGACACATTTTGGCGCCAATTCGACGAGTCGAATATTGTGGGAGGGTTTTTGGGTGGCGGTTTTTCATTGGGTTCGAATGTCTTGTTTGCTTTTCAGCCGCCTCATGACTCATTTAATATTCTCTCGTCTTACATTTTATGGCTCGGTCAGAACATTCTGTGTGTCCTTCAGCGTATCCTGTTTCGTAATTGAAGTTCTCCTTTTATGCTCTGCCATTTTGGCCAATCTGCTGTTAATTGTAATTGTGTACACAATTTGTGCATATTTTAGACGCTAGATTATCCCTAATTACATGACTGGGCAAAGTAATTGAAAAGAGCTATACAGCAGCTACTTGTTTTCTATCTTTTTACATTAATTTATGCAGCATTTAACAAAGCGACCAAATTAAGTTTTCCTTTCTTTCTCAACATCTTTTAGCTTAATTTAATATTAATTTAATTTCTTTAGCGTCGTTTTGCAGTCGCATTTTATTTGAGTTTACCACACTCTTCTATTTATTTATAGCAGCAGCTAGATAGTACAGAGTTACGCTCAAATAAATAATGTGCAAATAAAACACATCCATCCATTCTCTACGGTACTCTGAAGTGTCAGTCATGCCCGCCAGACTGTCTGTCTGACTGTCTGATTGCCTGTGTGGGCTGTTGGTTTAGTTGCTTAGTTGTTATGGCAAAGTGCGTGATCAGCAGGCAAACGCAGAAAAATTGACAAAAATAAGCCTTAGACAAAACGAATTTTAATTACTCAAGTATAAATACATTAAGTTTTGGTATAAAAAAGCATAAAAATAATTAATTAAAAGCTATTTGAAAATCAATATATTAAACAAATATTTTAAGGTAAATAAAACAGGAAATTAATTTTCGAAAAATATAAAGAAACAATATAAAATGAAATGGTTAAGAAAAATTCTCAAATGACTTATTTTATTAAGTAAGAGATTTATTTTTCATATTTACTTTAAATATTAAGCTTAAAATAATAGTAATACAACTGCCTTTAATATTTATTATACAATTCAAAAAGCAGGCTGCTGCACATTACACATACGCAACGTGGGCAGCTGAAAGGGTAGCGCAGCCAAAAGTCAAACAATAGAAATAAATAAACAGCATAATCAGACGCAAACAGCGCCAGTCAGTGTGACGCCGACATAAAAACAAGCAATGGGAGAATACAATAGTATGGGAAATGGGAAAGCTAAAGGCAAAGCCAATAGGAAAATCCCGCACACACAGCAATCAAAAATCAATTTATTGATTACACGACAAAATATCAGCATGTGGATAAATCATAATATCAACTGTATTATATGATGTCTAAAGTGGCATATAAGAGGATTGGCCCTGAAATCATTGTAAGTAAGTATTGGATATGACATGACAATCGCGGGGTGTTGGGTGTTGGCCTACCTGGCGCTCGTCATTGTTGGCCGAGTGGGTTAGCCTGCTTTTTGTTAGCAGTTAGCAGTTAGCTTGTAGCTGCTAGCTGGGTTACGTTTGTTGGCTTCCTGCCAGCATCAAGCTCAAGTGTTGAATTTGATTTGTATTTTGCATTGGTAACTTTAATATATCTTTATTACATTTATCTATATATATATTTTTAGTGCTCAGCGAGAATAGTGGCGATTGAGTTACTTGTGTCATTTGTGGCTTGGCATTGCCTTTAATTAGCTATGTCGACGTGGCATGACAATGGGCTAAAATTGCTGCCAACTGTTTCGTTATGCCCCGCACTCAACACGTAATACGAGCAACAAATACAAGACAACAATTAATTTAGCAATTTATACGTTGCGTTCACTCAAATTGCCTGCAATTGACTGAATGTTCATTTGAAGCTTTTCCTTTTGGGCCCACAAAAGCTTTTCACGACCATTTCACGAGAGCTTCCTCAGAGCATTTGTTGGTCCTGCGCACTGACGATTGTTTACGTTTACAGTTGGTTGCACCGTGCTGTTTGCTCTGTGCCACTTGCTCTTTGTTTTGGCCATGAGCTTGGTGGTGCTAAGTGGTGTGGGGTGATGTGGTGGTTACATTGTTATTTTGATGTTGCCTGAGTGTTGGGCCAAGTGTCATTTATTTGTTTATCTTAAATGCGCAACTATTTCATGCAATTGAAAAACTTTAAGTAGTTTTCTTAATCATATAATTAATTTTAAAATATATTAGATTTATTTTGAATTTGAATATAGAACCAACAGACAATTTTATAACTTGTAAAATTTTCAGTTAAATCTACATATAGTTGTTCTTTAAACTAAAGTTTTTTTTTTTGTTATTTTTATCTTTTTGTAATTTGATGCCGTCGTTTCATTTAGATCAAGTTCAGCTTAAATGCATAAATAAGATTGGAATCCAATAAAGTTCTCTAAAACTCAAATAAAAAATAGAGAAACTCGTTTGTTAAGCATTCATTTCTTTACCCGTCAAATGGAATAGTTAATAGCTCCACGCAGGTTCCGGCTTATTTGCTATCAACAACGATAAAAGGTGTCATCAACACTGAGTTTCTAGTCAATGAAAAAGCAATGGTCGATTAACTGAAAAATAAAGATTAAAAGGAAGATCATTCTCACATCTATGTAATAAGAATTTTATTTAAATATAGTTTTAAGATGAACTTTTAATATTTAAAATAAAACATTATTTAAATTACTGAAATTCTTAAATTCCCCTAACATATAGAAAAATGTTCAAAAATAATTGTTTAAATAAATATGTCTGGTTCATGTTTGTCAAATTATTAAATATAACAGAACTCTCACTAATCACATATCTCTTTACAGTATCATATGACACCCTCACTAAAAATAATTATATAAAAAAGATGTCGGATTTTATAATTGACACCCACAGTGTATGCTAAAATTCTAGATAAACAAAAGCTAGATTGTGCTAATCAAAAAAGGTACGTCAAATATATATTTAGAATTCCGCAGAGTTCTATTTCAAGATGTATCTTATGATAATAAACAAGTTTTTCTTAGCCACTTTAAAGTTGAGCAAGCTATAGACATATGCCCAGTCAGCATAATAAAAGACTCGACTTCGACCGTTTAATTAATCGAAAATTATATCAATTAAATGCATATCAACGCTGGGAGGCAAAAAAAAAGTCATACTTAAGTATCTGTTGGACTTGAGCATTTGTATCTTTGAGCTTTGATTTTTAGAGGCTGCGGTCACTTAGCACTCATCAAAGCAACGACATCAGCAATCGACCTTCCTACCCAAACTTTTAAGTCATTTTTATTTTTGGTTCATTCAGTAGTTACCTGTGATATATGTGGGTAATATATTGTTTATAGCTCGACTCGCAAGTGTGATGTAGGTTTTTTATATTTTATATTTTAAATGTGATAATACCTCACAGCCTCATTTGTCTGTGTGGCCTTTTTACTTATTATTTGCCTACTAATTTAATTAAAAGCACATTTAATGAGGTAGCTGTCTAAAGTCTGGAGTTGCGCTGACTTATTAAGGTTGCTAAAGCAAACTTTAAATAGGTTTCATGGCATTTTCTCTGCTTTATAAAAAACAATATCTTGGCAGTGTCTCTATTAAATGTGAAGACAAAATGAATACCCTGTAAAATGTTGCCCTAATAATATATGCAGATTCAACTACCTCATTTTTTCACTCCATTTCTAAATTTGTTTCTTAATTTACCACTTTGCATACTTATCTTCCACAAGCTTACATACATCTATCATATTATTTTACAAAATATGTCCAAAATATTTACATAAATGTTTTAGATTCGATTGGAAAAGTTTTCGGGGCCCTATTCAAATTCTGTCTTCGCTTGCTTCATTTTATTATTATTATTAACTTATCAGTTTGTCAACTTCAGCATTCGTCTTTTGGTTTTGAATAGTTTGTTTTATAAATCAAGAGGCGTGTTAGTCGTAATTGATATGACCTTAAAGAAAAACCATAATTAAAATTCAATGTCATTTGGATCACGTGCTAAGATATAGTTCATGAGAAGCGAGTTTTGAAGTATGATTTTGAAATATTTGGAGCGGTATAGAATTGATAGTTTTATTTTAATAACCAGCAAAAACTCGACCTGAAAATCTTTTTGTTATATTATTTAATGAAAATTTAAATAACTATATAGAAAGCTCACTCTTTTGTTTCTTAACTCACACTAGTTTAAGAATAGATTATTAGAAACTAAGAATCAACACTATTAATGTCTGTCAAAAAAATAAAAAATATTGTCAATTAATATAATTTTTTTCAAAGCAGAGTTAAAAAACAAGTTCTAATTTGAAAAGATCATGGATTTTAATTGACAAATGTTTAAATTCCATGCAAAGTAAACATAAAATCGTATTGCAATTCAATTAACACATTTTGAGTTTGTGTTGACTGTGACGTCGATGAATTCCAAGTAAGATTTCGAAGCAATAATGACCTTGAATACATCAAGAATAAACGGCAAGAAATGGTTTATGAGTTCGTCAATAATTAGCAAGCTTATAGCTACTGCCATACTTAATATTCTATATATTATAATTATTATAACCATGCTATGTTCTTCTAATCAAATGGGCCATCAGATGGCAATCAACAAAAATATAAAAATCAAAATATATTAATTTGAGACTTAACAAGAAAAAAATACAATTCAAGTGGAAGTCCAAGTCATCATCCAATTGACAGTGCCGCACATGGCTTTAAACACGTTCCATGGATCGTTAGGCGGAAGTTTTTTTCTTCATAAACAAGAATTCCTAAAGCTTTAGAGATACTCATACATCTGTGTTACTGGTTATTATTGTGGTTTCTATCTGTGTGTGAGGAAGTAAAATAGGTTAAAGTTCGGCAAATACAGCCGATTGGCGATTATTGGCGCCGCCGTTCGAATCTTTGACAAATGGCCGATTCGACAAATTACGTTAATTTCGATATGAGGTTCTAACGGGTTTTTTGTGCTAGACAAGGTCAGACAAATGGAGCATGTATAGTCTATTTCTTTATACCCTGTAAGCACGCGAAATGTATTGAGTAAATACGATTAAATTAACTTACGTATTAGAATAATGAATTATTAATAAGTATAGAAACCTTTCCTGAATGCAATTTAATAATATTATAATAAGACAATTACAATTACAGTTATAATTAACAATTAAACTGAATAATATGCAATTTTCTAACACTTTGATAGTAGAAAAAACTTTCTCAATGAATAAAGTACTGGGAATCAATATTACTAACCAATGAAATTACATGGTAAAATCTGTCAGTTCAATTCTTAATAGCAAAAAATTTACTAAACATAATAGTAACTTTTTTTACTAAAATAGAGAGTATCTGATCGTCGAACACTTCAATTCTTGCCTAATTTTTTTATTACTTTATTCGTGGATTAACATATTTTTAGCACGCGGTCAACAGGGCACGAGGTTAAATTGCTTATGCAATATTTAGAAAAGGAAATAAATAAGAATAGAGAATGTTGTTTTTCTGCGATAATTAAGCGGAAATTATTAAAAATAAAAAAATAATGGTAATTAGCTATTAAACTTTTTAAATGGCGTATTAGCAATAAATGGCAGATAAACAAATTAATTCAGTTTTTAAACTTTAAAATATATGGCAGCACTATAATAAACAGCTGCTTTAGCGCGCTCTTTCAATCCTACTTTCGTTTTGACACAAACGAAATGCTTAAATCACAGCTGCTTGTCCGCTTCTCTCTTCCCATTTTCTCTCTCTCCCATATAATTGGTTCTGTTCTTGTGGAGAGCGTCTTTGCGCATGCGTCACAAATGTCATTCTCACGCATTGCAATGCCAAAGCGAAGAAGAAGCTAAAAATAATTATATTAGATCGAAACAGTTAGTGAACAGTATGGCAAAAAAGTAAACAATACAAAATTTGCATATACCATGCATTATTTTTTTTTTGCAATCCATTATGCGGGCCAAGAGCCACGCCTCCTCCCGCCCTCTCTGATGTGATGCATTCTTTTTGCATCATTATCTTGCATTTGACCAATCAAATAGCCGTTATATTTTTTAGTGGGGTTTTGACCAAAATCCAAACAAAAATTGAAAAGAAATAAACTCGTAGACAAACAAAATTTAATCAAGAATTGTGACGAAATCGCCAAGAACTGACAAAACTATTGGACAACATGAACTCTAATTTGCATAACTTGATTTTCAACCTGATAACATTTGCATATGATAAAAAGTCAGAATGTTTTAGATTGCCGAATATTAAATACCCTTGCTATCAATACCATATACACAAATTTTTTATTTACAAAATTCTGTTTTTTTTGTTACCTAACTTTTTAACTTTCAATTAGACAACAGCACAGATGTAATGTCTTTTAGACATGAAAAAAAGAAGAAAACTATATATTTTTTCAGATACTTATTAAAAAAAGAAAGGCGCTATTTATACACTACAAGGCTTTAGATACAGGGTATACAGTTCAAAACATGTTGTCTGCTAACCAGAATATTATGCTGGCAAACGGATGTCTAGAGGGAGGAGACATGGTAAAAATAAATTGTATATAAACAAAATTGTTATTAATATCTGTTCATTTTACTTTTATTTAGCAACTGTTTTCGTCAGTTTAATCAAGGCAAAGTACGCTTTAGCACATAAATTAGCATCAGACTAAATGAAAGTAAAGTGAGTGCCAATATGAAATTTTGGGCAGGCAAGATGTTGATAAGCCTGTAAATGATTGGTCACTGAAATGATGGTTACAGCCTTTAAGTACTGTTTTATACTATATGTAACACTTATGTGGAAAGTTGAAAGATCTGTGTCGTTTGAGGATTCCGAATTAGCTTACAATTACAAAAGATTTTATATCATGAGTCGATTGAAATTTAGAAAAAATGGTAATGTCTTTGTGGAACTTGACGAGCGTTTGAATGAACCCGTCGATATTAGAGAATATTATAAGAGTTATAAAATAATATTTAAAGGGCAATTAGCCAATTAAAAAGTATTAAATATTAATTAAGTACGGGTTCAATAAGAAAGCAAGTATCGCGACCGGCATATATAAACTAGGTGCAATCATGAGTTTTGAATTATTTAGCTTACGCGATTTCAAACGTTCGTTTCATCAGAAAGGAGCACAAATACTTGCTCGATTTTTTTAGACTCCTTCAAGGACTCTGCTTAAACATGTTGGTGTGGCAAATGTGGTGTGTTTTTTTGTGCATTTTATGGCTATATTTTCTGTGGACTCGTCGCAGATTCTATCTGTTAACGTTAAAGATACCTGGAAAAATGGGTTATCCCATTATTGGTATGGCCTTTAAATTGAATAAGACAAGTAAGTAATCGGTGACTCAATTTAAAGTGTGTTTATTGACAAATGCGAATATAAATTTTCACAAATGGAATAGACGTTTTGCAGAAAGTTTGTTACCAAATGGATAGACTTGGCCCTGCCTTTTTTACGTGGCTGGGTCCCATACCATGTTTATTTTTGAGTGATCCGCAATTGATACAGGATATTTTAACTTCACCTCATTGTGTTAACAAGGCCACCTTATATAAGGCACTAGATCAATTGGCTCCTTCATTGTTTAGCTTAGAAGGTAAAGTTGAATGTTTAAATGCCTTTAGATGTTTAGAAATTGGTTTTTCTTCGTCCTTTGCTCAGAGCCCCGTTGGAGCGTTCACCGGAAATTGTTAAATCCAGCCTTTGGGCATAAGGTACTGCTTAGCTTTATTCCTATATTCAACACCGAGACGGCACACCTTCTAAAATCGCTTGACACATTGGTAGATAATGGAGAAGTGGACTTGAGGCCATTTCTGGAAAGTTTCACCCTGAAAATTTCAATTCGTGAGTGCTTGAAGAGTTTAAAATTTATTGAATCTATAACAGTCAATAATGTACAGAAACTACGATGGGCAGTGGTGAAAAGAGTAGTAGGAGTGTTGTTACTGAAAAGCATCTTAAGGATTTTAAATGGTAAGTACTAAATGACTTAGCATGTCTGAAGGCATTTTCTATGCGGATATAGTCTTCTGGAAGGCGTTGTAGATATGGCCGTATCGCCATGGCTAATAAATAAAACGGTCCGTCAACTTCTTAATATGGAAAGGCATTTCTCAGCGGCCAAATCAGAGTTTCAGGGATTCGTCAGAAAGGTATAGATTTAAATGACAATTAATCAAATATTCACCATTTCAATCTTCTAGCTAATTAAAAGTAATTTAGAAAGGGATACTGCAGTTCCTTCTTTGCCCCACGATAAAAACATATTTGTTAATCTAGCATTAGATTTGTGGAATCGCGGCATCTTTAGCTGGAAGAATGTGGAAGATGAATCAATATACATTGTTATTGGAGCCTTTGAAACCACATCAAATACCATAGCCTATGTATTGATGCTACTCTCCATGTTCCCTGAGTATCAGGAGAAAGCTTTTGAAGAGATTCTAACATTGTTTCCTCATACTGGAGATTTTGAAGTTACCTACGCTGACATCCAACAAATGGTGTATCTAGATCAAATTCTAAATGAATCAATGCGAGTCATATCCCCTATTCCACTTGTGGGACGACAATCGTGCCAGGATGTGATGCTTTCAAATGGAATTCTTCTTCCCAAGGGCCTTCAAATTTTAGTCAATATCTTTCACTTGCATCGCAATAAGGAGATTTGGGGAAGCGATGCGGAAACCTTTAATCCGGATCACTTTCTGCCTCATAACCTGCATGATAAGCATCCATACGCTTTTATACCCTTCTTAAAGGGCATACGCAATTGTATAGGTAGAGTTTAATTGTAAATAATAACCATATTATATTTAACTACTACCATTTTCAGGTTGGAGATATGGTTTAATATCCGCCAAAGTGACGTTAGCGAAATTAATAAGAAATTATAAATTCACAACCAGCTTTAAGTTTGAAGATCTTGTCTTTGAAGAGCATATTACCATAGGTCTTAAAACATGGCCCTTACTAGAACTACATCGAAGAAACTAATATTCAGCCGCATAGTTTAATTTACATCTTTTACTAACATTCTTACCTTAGTTTACATGAAATTTATTTAAGGGCAGTGGTTCATATTGGGTCATAATGTTTTTGTATATGGATTGTTAAAAAAAAATAAATCACAACTTGTTCATTTGAAAAATCCCTTTTTATATCACTTTTCCTTTAAATTAAAATTACAAGTACAAGTATTAATGCATTGGAAAAATTTATTAAATACGCTTTAAAAAGTTTTAAGCACACGTGCCTAAGATAATCTACATTGCAACTAAACACTCAAAGTCGGAAAGAGTGATTTATTACTAGAAATCACTTCATTATACAGTTTATAAGGGTTATACAATCACCACTAAGAAATTGCTATGCAAATGAAGGCATATATTTGTAACTATTATTGCAAATTGCTTGAGAAAAATATAAAGAAATCAGAGCGAGTATATGATAAGTAACAACAACAAAAACTGGCAACAGACCCATTAAAACAGCTCACTTACAAATGAAATTGTTATAGATTACAATATGTCATTGTCGGTTCCTGTTGTTGGGAGTAGAGTTGGAAGTCTGGAACTGGCATATCTTCTATCATATTCAAGAACAGAAGTAGCGCTGACCAAGTTTTTGTGCCAAGTCTAACCAATGCTAACCAAATTTACCCAATTGATAAATAGGGTTTCTAGAGCAAAGGGTTTTAAAATATTAATATATTTAATTCTGATCTGAAAAAGTAATATTTCTGATATCCAATTTTGTGACAAACAATATTCAATTTAATATATCAATTTAAATATATAAAAATAAAAAAAATTTCTGCTAAGCGGGATTTAGCGTTTTCCCGCTAAACAAGCGGTTTTTCAGTTTTGAAACTTCAAAATATATGGCAGCACTATAATAAACAGCTGTTTTAACGCGCTCTTTCAATCCTACTTTCGTTTTGACACAAACGAAATGCTTAAATCACAGCTGTTTGTCCGCTTCTCTCTTCTCATTTTCTTTTTCTCCCATATAATTGGTTCTGTTCTTGCGGAGAGAGTCTTTGCGCATGCGTCACAAATGTCATTCTCACGCATTGCGATGCCAAAGCGAAGAAGAAGCTGAAAAATAAAAATAATCATATAAAATCGAAGCAGTTAGTAAAAAGTATAGCAAAAAACTAAACAATACAATATTTGCATATATCATGCATTAATCGCAGTCGTTTACTAAATAAATATACAAATAAAAATACTCTTATCGATTTCTATGACTGAAGAACGTCGCGAATTGTTTGTGGTTTTTAATGTTATTGTTGTTGTTGTGTCTGCGCTACATTAATATTGTGAAATTACAAAAATCAAATGGGAATATGGAAATTAAGCGAATAACACTACATAAATTCGACGTTTAAAAGTGCACTCAACAAATCTCAACAGTCTCTAGTGTCTGCCAAAAATCGGCGCTTGTCTCGTGGATCTTTTTTTTTGCAATTCATTATGCGGGCCAAGAGCCACGCCTCCTCCCGGCCCCTCTGATGTGATGCATTTTTTTGCATCATCATCTAGCAGCTGACCAATCAAATGGCCTTAACATTTTTTAGTGGGTTTTTGACCCAAACGAAAAATAATTCGTAGACAAACAAAATATAAAATTTAATCAAGAATTGTGACGAAATCGCCAAGAACTGCCAAAACTATTAGACAACATGGACTCTAATTTGCATAACTTGTTTTTGAGCCTGATCACATTTGCGTATGATAAAAAGATAGAATATATCAGATTGCCGAACATTAAATACCCTTGCTATCAATACCATATACACGAATTCTTTATTGTTAAAATTCTAATTTGGTTACCTAACTTTTTAACTTTCAATTATACAACCGCATAGATGTACAGACTTTTAAGCAAGAAAAAAAGAAGAAATTTAGATTTGTTTTAAATAAAGGGTAAAATCTATCTATACACTACACTGGGTATACAGTTTAAAATATGTTGTCTGCTAACCAGAATATTATGCTAGCAAACGGATGTCTAGAGGGAGGGGACATAGTAAAAATAAATTGTAAATAAACAAAATTATTTTTAATATCTGTTCATTTTACTTTCATTTAGCAACTGTTTTCGTCAGTTTAATCAAGGCAAAGTACGCTTAAGCACATAAATTAGCATCAGACTAAATGAAAGTAAAGTGTGTGTCAATATGGGATGTTGATAAGCCTAATAATCCATAATTGATGGGCCACTGAAATAATGGTTACAGTTACACTGAAATAATCTTTAAGTAATGTTTTATATGTAACCCCTTAGTGGAAAGTCGACTGTTAGTGTTGGAAAATAAGTAGCATTGAAATGTTGGTGTTAAAAAAAATAACTCAAAGATTGCTGGACATTTGCATAATGAATAATCATTTTCACAATTATTTAATAAAAGGCAAGATGTATGCATTAATTCAACAGATCATAGAGCAAGTATTTTTGATACCCTGTAATTAGTAATAACGGTTAGAAAAGCTTAGTGCTACTTAGTTTGATACGTTTTTGATTTTAATTTAAAAACTTTTTTTATTCAAAATTAAGTTTTTTAACTTAATTTTTATTGTTCATTAATATTTTTGGAACAGATTTTAGTTGAAATAAACATAGCAAACAAAGAAAAAATACTTATTTTAAAATTTCGTGTCGATGAGTTAATATTAACTCATGAGACCCATTTGATTAAGTAATAGGCTTATAATTAGTTAAAGTGAATTCATAATGCTATCTAATGAGCACTAAAGCTTAATTTTTTAATTTATTCAAGTAAAATGAAAGCATAAATTCTACTGCATTTTATTGCTTGTAAACACACCCAATTAATACATCACAAGCTAATGAGATTGCATAAATAAAAGCCTTTTAATGCACCCGGCTATAATTAAAGTTAAAGCTTTTCGCCGGCTCAAATTGCAGCTAATGAAGAAAATACAAATAAAAACAGCAGAAATAAACAATAACAATAACATCAGCACTTAGAGCTTTTTATTAAACTACACAAAGTAAAACGAAATAAGCAATTAGCGTAAAGCGTAAAGCCACATAAGAACTCAAGCTCTGCGTAAAACTTTTGCTGAAGCTGAAGCCTCGCAGCTGAAACCGAAACTGAAACTGAAACTGAGCTTCGTGACGTCACACAGCTAAGCTTCAAGCTGCGAAGCGACAACAACAACAACAACAATAACAACAACAGCGGCGACAACGTCGACAGCGACGTCTACAGCGATATCCAATAGCGCCCCAAAATAAGAAGTCGAATTTCGTTCCTTTCCTTCAAATTCGTTTGCTACGCTCACGCGAGCGGACGTGTAGCGCGGAAAATCAGAGACAAAAGGCAGAAACGCAAAAAACATAATAAAGACAACCCAGTAAAAAACAATAACAAATACGGCAAAGATTTCGTTAACTCGCAGCTGCTGTTGTTGTTATAATTATTATTGTTAATGTAATTGTTGCTTGCCCGTGTTTCGTTTACATAAAAACAAAAGATTTACCAATAAAAATTACGAAAATAATTCAATGTGCCCAGATAAATCAAATATAAAAACAAATTAAAAATAAAAAGTGTGAAATTAGTGTGATTTATTCAAAATGGTTAAGAACAACAATAATCTAGAGGCGGATCTCAAACCGCTCAGCAACGGACATGCTCTGCAAAATGGCAATGGTAGCACAGTGGGCGTGGCCACGCCCACACCAGCTGCCCTCAGTTGGAGGGAAACGCTTTGGAATAGCTGGGATGCCTTTGCGGATGTTGTCTGGTTTATAATTTGCAGCATTGGCTACATATTCCAGGTAAGCTCAACTGACATTCGTAGATTTATGTCTAAAGATATTTACGTAGATATCTATACATCTAATATTTGACTTGTTCAATGTCAAACTTGTGGCATTTGAGGTTTGAATTGATTTTTTGTAGGGGCCACACCAAAGCCTACAGGGCATTTGTGTGCTTTTGTTTACAACTGAGCTTCAACAAATTTGAAGTATTCATTGTTTTTTGGGTATTTAAGACTTGGACTTGACGGCTTCCGTCGTCTACTTTTAGCTAGCTAATTAACAGCATTGTGTGATTACATACATGACTTTCCGGCAATGGTATTAAAAAGGAAAGTACTTTTTTAAACTCCTTAAGGGAAACTGACAGATTAGTTTTGAATTATTTTTCAAATATTTTAAGAAAGCAACTCTTTTAATTATTAAATAAGTCATAAATTCGATAATAGGTTGCAATCAATCTACAGAAATCTCAATCACTTGACTTTTAGTTTCTCAATTTGACTTGATAAATTAATTAAATCGAAACAAGTTTAAGCTTATCTTCTGCCCTTGCTCTTGTCCCTTGATAACTCACGAACAACGACTGACGACTGTCATTACAGCTGTTCACGGTTTATCAATAAGACTGCAACTTCATCTACCTTTTATGGTTTGGCCATCGCCACGCGCACAATCATTTCAGGCGAAATCTTTAATCTTTATGTATAAAACTGGATATCAGAGCACTGCCGTCTGATTATATAGTTTTTTAATAAGATAATTGATATGTTATATATATTTTTCTCACGATTTCCGTTTGATTCCGTTTGTTTAGAGGCTATTCTGTGCGATTAAATCTGTTCAATAAATTTAATGACTAATTTCAGTTATATGTTTTCAGAGATTTTATTAAAAGCAGACTTAAATTTTTGATAAAAATAATTATTTTTGCTAACAAAGGAAATGATGTATAAAATTGTAACTCTACAGCACACAAATATAATATTTTTAATCTGAACTAATATATATCGTACTTCTGGAAAACAGAATAATATTTACTGTATAAACAATCTCTTATTTGCATAATATTTAGATGTAACTGCATTTAAAATATACGTTAAAACAATATTATTCACCGTATTTCTAAATCAATATTATGCATCGATCTATCTCATATACTTAAGCACTGTCTACACAAATCTTTTAAGTGCTAATTACAATTTAAAAATAGCGTAGAAATCAGTAAATAAAAATCCCCGCACTTAATTCATAGCCCCAAAAGCTTGAACACTTGATAGATTGCACATTTTAGATTGACAGGCACTAAACGTTTCAAAGATTTATCATGATTTGCAGTTACGAGATCCATAGAAAAGAGCCGCAAACAATTTGTTAATTGGCGTTAAAGTGCACAATTGAAATTTATGGCTAGTTAACAAAGAATTTGACTGTTGGGCCTTAGGGGCGAATTTGTTTGGTTTTCCATTTTTGTTTTGTGGTCAAAAAACAAAAAAATGACATGCTCGGTATTATAAACAAATTTCGCTGCCATTACATAAGCAACAATAGTTTTTAACTTTTTGTTGTGCTACATAATTATATTATTTTCTCTTTGGCAACAAGGAAAAAATTTTTAAAAATAACCTTTTTGCGGCTCGTTGTAGTCTGCGTGTGTAAGACTGTTGAGATATGATCATTATATATAGCATGTATATCATGGATTTGCCTGAATCTTATTATGCATGAGTGCCATTAAATTAGCGAGGTAACTCTCTTTGCCTGAATGCTTAACTAGCGTCGATGATGCCAACTGCATTGAAAGAGCGACAGAGAGGGACAGAGATATAAAGAGTGGGCGGGGGAGTGCGGCAAACAGTTGCGGTGCCCATTAAAAATGTTGACATTTGCATGCTGAATGCAACATCAACGAGTCATGAACAATCCAAACGAATTTGCATCTACAATCATTTTTTTTATACGAACGATGACTTGTGACTTGTTGTTGTTGTTGTTGCTGTTGTAGAAGCTGCAATTGCATATTGATTGATTGACCTAATAGAGAGGTTTGTTTTTCAGGCCAATATTAGCCTGATTTATGTCGCACTGCATTTCTGATTCAATTAAAAACAAATGACTTAAGCAACAAACTTGGCGCTTCTAGGCATGCATAGCTTCTGGAATTTGCTCAGCAACATGTAATGAGACAAGGAGAGCAATTCCAAAAAAATATATATAAATTATATACACTATTCCCAACCGCAAGTCGTTGCGCCGACTGCGCTGTCGGCTTCGCTGCTGCGTTTTGGCTTGTTGACCCAGTTCAACTTTTGCATTTTGCCGGCTTTGCAGCGCTGCAAAGCCTGTTTTTATTAGCTTGTGGCTAGTTGTGGGTTCGGCTGTGGCAACAACAGCTACAACTACAGCTACAGCAACAACAAGCAATTCCAAGCAACACACACATTTTTTTCGCGGGCAACCTGCTGCCTGCCTGGCTGCGCGTATCTCTTTGAGGCGTGTGTGTAATGCCAGCAAGAGAAGAAGCAGAAAATAAAATATAAAAGAAGTATACGCAATTGAAATCGAAAGTGTTGGCCAAGCAACAACAACAACAACAACAGCAGCAATGTAAGTTGTATACGGCTTAATATTGCATATGTGAGCATAAAGTTGGTCTTTGTTTGAAGTTGTCGTTGTTTGGAGGTTATTTGAAGCGCAGGCTCATAGCCCACAACGGCCTTGGCTCACTTGTTTGGATTATCTTTTACGTTAAGTGGGTTATGGGAGTGTGTCGGTCTAGTGCTATAAATAGTGCGAAGCTGAGGTAATATTTCGAGATACCATAAGAAGGTATAACTAAGATTTATAGAAGATTGATAAACAACTTTAAGACTTGAGAAACATTTCTTTTAAATATTCTTAAATAATTATATAACTGTTTTAAATTAAAATATCTGACGATAATATTATAATAGACCATAAAAATAAATTACTAAATATTACTTAGATTTGGGTTTTTAAAGCATTTCTTAATATTACACCTTTTATCTGATGAAAATTTATCTAAGATTTACTTGAGATATACTACTTGATTTGGACAACTCTTTTTCCAATCCTATGCTTATATGAAATATGTAATTATGAATTGTATGGTATACAGTCAGTTTCAAAAAAATGTTATTTTATAAAATATATAATAATTCTCATCAGCAGCATAGAACATTATTGGTTTATTTATGTCTGTCTGGTAACAAACATACATCAATACGGGCTACACTGTACGAAAGATGTCGGTTAGTTTGGGTGTTAAATTTATTGCAAGACAATAAGTACACGGCAAACTAATAAACAAAATATTGGAATTCATTGAACACCTGTAATACAGGTATACGTTTCAAGTGTACGACGAGACAACCTCAAATGCAACGGGCAATGTGCTGTGACGGCATCCAAATTGAATTCACCTCATGTCTCTGTAGCTGCTGTGTAGTCCATGGGTAGTTTGAGTCGTAAACCTGTTTCAAATGAAACTAACTATTCATATTTAATGCCATTAATCGTAAGGTAACATTTTAAATGTTGTCTGATTGATGCTCAAATTTAAAAGATAGTTAGAAATGTTCAAAGAAAATGTATAGAAAATTTTTAAGTTATTTAGTCACCTTTTTAAGAATAATTGTTTTTTTGTTTTCAAACAACCCAGTTTTATTTTGTATTAAGATATGAATTATCTAGTGACGTTAATAAGAAATTTTACGTTAATTTTCATATATTTTAGTCAGGTTTAATAATAAAAATCGATTTATTCATTTAAACTTTTTAGGCTTATTTAAAATTAAAGATACATTTTTACACTTAAAATAAAATATTTTTCTCAGTTAAAAATACAGTGAATTACTCGCGGATTGGACACTATTTATGCTATTAAATATATTAAATATTGGTTTTTTAATATGACGGTTCCAATGATTTTATAATATGCAAATTGAGTCTCAAAACCAATTTAGATTTGTCTTAATAATAATCTGAGCCACCCTCGGACTTTACTTGATTTATTAGCTTGTATTTCATTATAGTGCTCAACTTCGGGCTTAGGCCAACTGTGCAACTGTGGCAAGTATCGGCGTTTCGTAGCGGTGTCTGTTGCATTCAGTCTATGCCTCTCTCACTTCTCTCTGGCTCTCAGTCTCTCTTTATCGGTATATCGCCTTTTGAGCCTCATTTTTTATTTGTTTTTATGTTTATTTATTTTATATATACATAAGTATTTGGTAGGGAAGGTCACAACCGAGTCGTGAGTGTGAATGGCAGCAAATGAAAATTGCAACAGTTGTGTCCAATGCAAGTTCGTGTCTTAAGTCTTTTGTATTTGAAAAGCTCATTGAAAAGCGCTCAACATTTAATGCTCAAAATAAGGCTTCTCACAACTACTTGCAGAGCATTGCCGGGCCAATTAAGGCAGCTGTCGAGAAGCCAAATCGACTCCAGTCGACTCGAGTCGGATCGTGTCGAATAAAGTAAAGTCGAATGCAGAGTATAGAGACTACAACAACAATGTTGTTGTTGGGCAAGACACTTGACGCTGACTAGTTGGCAGTTTCACTTTCAGCTGGCTTAGAATCACCTGGTCGAAGTGAGTTGTTTAGATTTTGAATTTTCGCAATTCTCCGCCGGACGAAGCAAACAAGTTTTCATGTAGCCATTAGCTTTGCCCAAGCACAACACAATCTGAGACAACATAACACAAACATTTGATTACTACTCGTTCCTGCGATGTTGGAAATACCGCCTTTAGAAGCTATCATCAAGCTAGCTAACTTCGTTAATAGTTTGCTTTTGTCTGCGCTTTAACGACATTTTTGTTGTTGTTTGAATTTGCATAATTGCGCAAGATTTCCTCCCCTTAATGCTGATTGTCAACTCTTAAGCATTAAAGCTGGACATTTCATAAATACATATATTATTTAACCGTTAGAAAGATTCACTAATTCTCAGAGTTGTGTATAAATATTTGTTTAAGATTTAACAACACTAATGAGCAGCTAATGATAATGAGAAAGATGCTGTTAAGATTCTTTGGAATATCTTGTAATTGGCAAAGTGGAATTTTCTTGCAGAAAGTCAATAGAATGGGGGAGTATACTTGATTGCAAATAGTGAGTTACTTACCTTGTTTCTTTTAAGTACTCTGAGAAAGAAGACTTCTAGTCTACGAGTGGGTTCTAAAGTCTGCAACTAAATCTTTTAAAATTTAAAGCAGAAAGAAATATTAAACTGTAAAAACTTTAAGTTAAGAAATTAAAATTTAGAGATATATGATAGTAGTGGAATTTTTATTTTGCTATTTTTGTCTGTTGGCTCGAAATGTATAATTTATATTTAAATTTATTTATTATAGTTGTTTTCCAAAGCGAAGCCATTTCCATAACCTTCACTAATTCATTAAGTTTCAATAAAATTCCATAGAATTTAAGCGTCTTTCATATGTGAAACAACTCGCCACAATCTAATATTACATACCAAACATTGGTACTTTTCCGTTTTTACAAAGGTCAAAACAATCAAAACAACCTTGGCCATCAGACAATCTAACAAAGCAATAAAACGGTCCAATAAACCCTTCAAGTTCGATGCTGACGTGGCGTGTTTTCGTCTTACAAATGCTACAAAGTAAAAAATTATTATTTCCACTTTTATTTTTGTATTTATTTTTTTATTTTTATTTTTTTGAATGACAAGGCATATATACATCTATGTTTATGCTAAAGTCTTGTTTGGGGTTTTTTTCTGCCAACAATTTACATACGCCAAGTCATGGTTGGAGTTTATTAGCCGTAGAATTGGACAGAACAACAAAAGTTAAAGAATTTTGCCTTTAGTATTAGCTTCCGTGGTGCGAATATTTATGCAGAAGTATTTTTTTTTTTTTTGTATGAACCTCGAATGAAACTGACAATGAAATTGTAAAACTAAAATCAAAGTTATTTAAATGGATTGATTTGATTTGCATGGTTAATTTTTGCATAAGTTTCATTTTGATGGCAACAGCAAAATTTCGGTGATGTAAATATTAAACCAAAATTATCTCATGACATAAATCGCAGTAGATATATATTTAAGTTATTATCATGTTGTGCATAAATTATAATTGCCAGTTTCCTGCCCTTGTTAATGTTAAAGAAGAAAGAAAACAACACGAACGAAAATGGAGCAAATTGTATGTTCAATTATGTGACAAAATGTCTGTCAACAAGGCAACAAGTGAAAGAAGCAACTCATCATCATTATCATCTTCAGTTTCATGAGACACTAGCAACATGTTACCTTTAATGAAATTTCATATTATTTATATTTTCTTGTGTTTTTGGGGGCCAAACTGTTAAAGCAGCAAGAAAGGCCTGACAATGAAAACGGCTGTATTATACCCTTAAATGGTTTTTGATAGTACTTAAAATAAATATTTAAGTTTATTTATTTTATTATTAAATTTTAGTATAGTTAATAACAATCTTTGAACTTTTGGTTTTTATAAAACATTTTACTAAGAAATTTTTTTTTATGCTTGCGCAATGTGTTAATCATTTTACACATATCTTCAGACATATAAGTACAGGGTATAACAATGCCAGCCACGTTGCGCCACATTCATTGTTAATGTCAAAATAATTGGACACGCTTGCCAGGCTGGCCCCTAAGACAGAAGCTGGCTGGCAGGTTGGTGTTGCACCCCGAAAAAGTGGCAGCTTAAAAACCAGAGCCCATTGCCTGCTGGTCAAGTTGTCGTCGCGTATGGCACGAACAAAATTTATGAGTTGCCTCCGGTCGCAAGCGATGAGGAAAGTGCTACTGTCTTGCCCTCTTCTCGTTGCTGTTGTTGTTGCTGTTATTATTTATATTTTGCTTTTCCCAAAAATGTAAAAAAATGTTATGTTAATATTGTTGCTGGTCGCCTTTTGTTATCTTTATGCGACAATGTAGACGTGCGAGTCATAAATTTGGACAGCTTATTGATACTAAATCAACAGAAGAAACGTAAAAAGTGCCGAAAGAGTTAAAAGAGTTTACAAAGACATTTCAAGTGTTTTGCCCGCACGGAGGCGTCAAATTTGGTGTCTATTAACACGCTACCGTCAACTGCATGACAATTCGCATTGTCTGCGCTTTGTTTGCCCATTTATGTTGTTGTTTGTTTTGTGCTTTGGTAAAAGTTAAATTTACATAAGTGTACTACTCCAATATTGGCAGTCCGTTCGTACAGCAAACGCTCTTAAGAAATTCGCGTAGAATGGAATGGGCGAAAACAAAAGACTTAGGCAACAAACTTGATGACATTTGACATTTGCGTTTGTTGTCAGCTAAAAGCCACATTGTAATTTTTGGGCTCGGTGGTTGATTGTGAGCAGACGAAAATTAACCTTAACATATTTTTTAAATTACTGAAAATGTATAATTACCGTAAGCTTAGATTGGCAGCTCAGATAAAAGTAATTTGCAGGAAAATTCACACTTTATAACTCCTTACTAGTAATTAATTTACACACTTGCCTTATAATTATCAACACCTTTTTTGACATCTGCCTCTTGCAGGACCTTTATTACATAGCCTTTGGCTATCCCGAAAAGGAACTCAATACGGACATTGCATTAATCACAGGTGGCGGCAATGGACTCGGTCGCCTGCTAGCTGAAAGACTTGGTAAAATGGGCACCAAAGTTATTATCTGGGATATCAACAAAAAAGGTAAATATTGAGATAGAGAGCAATAGAGCATACTCTACTAATATATAATTTACACAATCTTTCAGGCATTGCGGAGACCGTTGAGATCGTGGAAGAGGCGGGCGGTTATTGCAAGGGTTATGTGGTGGATATATCAAAGAAGGAAGAGGTCTACAAAGCGGCCGATGTCATCAGAGAAGAAGTCGGTGATGTAAGTACGAAATGGGAACGGAGAAAAAGGTGCGTGCATGCGACAATTGAAGCATAAAACTCTAGTAATTGCTGTTCACAGTTGAGCGCTTTATGTGGCAGACAAAATAGTCGAGATGTCGGTTCCTGTACATAATTGTTTGTTGAGGGGCGTTTAATGGCCAGAGAACCCTTTTAGAAACACATGTAGGCCCAACACTCTTGACTTGCCACGCCTTCGAGCAACACATTTATGCATGTTTATGTCATAAATTTAGTCGGGAAAAAAATGTAAGAGAAAGAGGTAAATAATTTCGTATGCATGAGTGCATCTTCTTCGTCGTCGATAGCAACCTTGAGAAATTAAAAAAGATCAGTCGGACGGGTCTTCAAACAGGTTGCCACTTGCGTTGCAACCGGCAATTAATCACAATATGGAGCTGAGCTTGAATTCAGAGCTGGCTTGCTCTTGAGGCATTCAAATTAATCGCAACCGGCACGAGCTGCATGTGGCAGCAACGACAGAGTCCAGAGCCGCGCCCATTTGGGCCACATTAAAAGTGCATAAAAATTGCAGGCACTAATTGTGACTCTACCTCGAGACGCATCTTATAAATCTTCGACGCGATATCTTCGACTGGCCGCGATAACGATGCAACGAACAGTTGAACAGTCGTAATACCATCTGCACAAGTATTGCAACATCGCAGCATTCGACTAAAAAGCGTGTCATGGCATTCATTATCACTGTGAATGCATTCGTGAATAGTTGCTAATTTGATTAGCAGTGCTTTGCAAAAGTGACGAAACTTTCAAGTAAAGAAAATCAAATGCCAAATATTCAATATTCGATATTCAGCATATCATTTTTTCTATTACAATCAAAGCCATTCAACACCAAGTGCCAAGTGTCAAGTTGCTACTTCAACTGCTAATTATCTACTTAGATTGTCCGACTAATTAGAAATTGGTGCTAATGAGCACCCTACACAAGTTTGAGGTTTAAGTTTAAATAATTTGATGACTTCATACAATATATATTTTTTAACGGCAATTTTTTCAATGTGTGGAAAATGTCTCTAATAACTGACTCTAATATATCTTTTAGACTTAAGTGAACTATGAATTGACAGGCTGTAAATTAGCAATTTTAAAACATCTTATAAACTTAAAAAAAAAATGAAAAATTTGTAATTCATTCGGAACAGTAATTATTTTAAATTCTAAATCATTTACAATCTCTTTTAAACTAATATTCAAAATTAATACTAAATAATTATAAATACAATACTAACATAAAAAAGATTGAAATATTGTAAACAAATATTAAATATATTTTTTTAAATTTCATCATAACAATTTTTGTTTAGTTAATCAAATTCTTCTCTTCGCCTAAACTCCCGACTACATATTTAAAAAAATAACATGTATTTGATTTATTAATTGGTACTCTTAAAACTAAATATACGTTATTAAATTCCACCCTTCTATAATTTTGGTTAATTTTACTAAGCTAATTTTTCTAAACATCAACTGAAATATTAATAATGCCAGCATTAGGCGGGTTCAACAAATTTTACGCTTCGGCAGCGTCAATTTTTAAATAAAATGTTAACGCTCTGACAATTTTAATAGCAACAACTGTAGAAAGAAAATCTAAAAAGCATTATCATGAAAAAACATAAATAAACAATCTTTGAAATTAAGCAAAAAATTCAAGCATAAAATAGAAAAAAAACCCAAAACAAACAAATGCGTTAAACGCAACAAAGTTATCAAAAAAGGTATGACATCAACAGATATAGTTAGTTTTAAAAGCTTCAACGAGTTATATAATTGAAAAGCTGAACCCGAAACGAACTGAGAAAATTACAAAAGATACGCAAAAAAATCTTGAGGATGGGAATGTTTGACTGAGAAATGCTCTATTAATTGAATAAGTGTATAGAATCTTTTACAAATAGATAATAACGCTTGAAAATTCTTACTTTTCACTTCTTATTAAAAACCAACATAGCAAAAATTTATAGATACATCTATACTGATAAAGAAAAATGCACATTGATATAAGCGAATGTTTTCAATTTCTGTGTAACACACATTTCTATTACTTATTTATACCCACGTTTATTCGAACAGGGTATAAAAACAGTAGCAAAAGGCAAAAACATTTAACTTTTAGTACGTCATGCGTTATGCAGATGACTCGCTTTATTTTTATTTTTCTTGTTGCTATTATTATTGTTTTTGTTTAGGTTTTTTTTTTGTTTTTATATTGTAATTGTTGCTGGTTTTTGTCGCCTGGTCATTGAAATATTACATTTCATATTTTTTAATAGCGCTGTGCCTGTTGACTGTTGTTACTGTTGTTTTAATGCACGCCTCGTTAAATGTTGTAGTCGGTGCTCGCAAATTTAAATTGCGCATACGCAATGTGTGACCTGCACCCGACCCCCTTATTTGGTGCACTTGAACTCTCTGTGGCCTGATTTTGTTTTGCACAAAGCTGTTGCTATGATAACTGCTTGTTGTTGTTAATTTTGTTAACTAGCAACAGCAACATAAGCTATTGAAATTACGCTTTTTATAATAGTCGAAATAATATTTAATATTTTGTTTAGCTTACATTATTGAAATTTAACCTTGACATGTTACAGTTATATATATTTCTGAATTTTAGTTTATTTGGTTTTGATATATTTGCAATTATATTAGGCATAGAGTGTGAAAACAGTTGCCAAAAGTATTGTTAATTAAACAGTAAGCTTTGGCGATTTCCGCAGCAAGCAAAACCAAAATTAAAAAAAAAAAAAAAGGGAAAATATATAATAAAAAAAATTATTTTATAAAAAATAATTTAAAAATTAAAAAAAAAAAAAAAAAAAAAAAAAAAAAAAAAAAACAAAAACACAAAAAAAAAAAAAAAAAAAAAATACACAAATAAAAAAAAAATAAAATATTATTTTAAAAAAAAAAAAAAAAAAAATTTTTTTAAATATAATAATAAATTTATATAAAAAAAAAAAAAAAAACACAACCCCAAACCCCATCCTAACCCATTTTTCAAAAAAAAAAAAAAAAAAAAAAAAAAAAAAAAAAAAAATCCCCCCCCCCCCCCTTTTAAACACTCCAAAAAAAAAAAAAAATAATTAAACATAACAATTTTTAATATTTTGTAGGGAAATCATATAAAAGAAACTAAGTTATTAATTTAAAAAAAATATTAAAATTCATTTAAGCAAGTTCTAATATGTTACACAACAAAATGAGATAAGAATATATATATACTTATATTGCTTCTATACAAAAAATAATTTTAATTAGAAAATAGTTTCTATTAAGTTGGCAAGTTTTTAAACAATATGGAAAATCAAATATTTATTGGGCTTCATTTGATTTGTCAGTAACATAAAATCAAAGCCAACTAACCGCAGATTCAACTAGTTGAAAAATCTATTAATGTTTCTAGCACGCTTGTTGCACAATTTCCTCAACATGCAGATTGTGGTGAAAAAGATAATTATTTTTAAGAATTTATGTGGCAGCTAGAAAATAACTGTGTTCAGAAGTCATGTAAATGTTTATGGCAGAACATAAAAATAAGCAAAAAAAAAAATACATAAATAAAATAATGAATATTCAAACTTGAATTTTATGTGTTGTTCTACTGTACAGGTTACGTTGCTGATCAACAACGCTGGCGTTGTGTCTGGCCTGCATCTGTTGGATACGCCGGACCATTTGATTGAGCGTTCGTTCAATGTGAATGTTATGTCACACTTTTGGGTTAGTTGTACACACTTATACAGTATACAAGTTCTTTACTAACTATATGTTTGTTGTTGCACAGACCACAAAAGCATTTCTGCCCAAAATGATCGAGAATGAACGAGGACACATCGCGACAATCGCCTCACTTGCTGGCCATGTTGGCATTAGCAAATTGGTCGATTACTGTGCGAGTAAATTTGCAGCGGTACGTAAGCAAAAATAACAGTGCCAGCTAAATGTTATTTACTACATACTTGTACACTCTATATACACACACACATAATTATAGGTTGGCTTTGATGAGGCGCTGCGTCTGGAGCTGGAAGTCCTTGGACATACAAATATCCAAACCACCTGCATTTGCCCGTTCTTTATTCAGGCAACAGGCATGTTTGACGATGTGAATGCCAGGTGAGTCGACTGCGATTAAGGGCGTTGCTTGTTTTTACTTAAATGCTTGTCTTCTTGGCTTACAGATGGGTGCCCACATTGAATTCCAACGATGTGGCCGATCGTGTCATTTCGGCGATTAAGAAGAACGAGAAACTTGCGGTTATTCCTGGTTTCCTAAAGTTTATGCTGTCCTTCAAGTGGTATGTAAACACATATAATATAATAATGAGGGTCTTAAATGAGACCAAATAACCACATCCTACGTTTAAATATTTGCATAATTAAGAATTCAATAGCAGAAGTCAAGTTTCTAAAATTTAATTTGATGTGAAAACAACTTGATTAAACCCTTGTATAAAGTATAGAAATTAAGTTATCTCAGCTGTCAATAGTATACCTTTATAAAAAATTTAATCTATACAATATATTTAAATTTAAATGCTTTTTATATGAACCATTAATTTTTTTTTTACTTGTTTGTTATGCATTTTATATGAAACTTTTTGTGACTTTATGTGGCACACGAACTTAATGTTTCATGATAGAGTCAAAATAATTAATTTAACGCATTAATTTTATGATTTAAAGTAAAACTTTAACAAAAAAAAGTTAATTTCAATATATATTAAATATTGTTGTCATAATCGCAGTTAAATTAATTTAACCCCATTGATATCTTATTCATTTATTATTTATATGCTTCCGTTTCACTTTAAAATTCCTTAAAGCTGCACAAAATACACTCAGTTACTATGTAAATAATTAAATATAATGCAACCATTCCATAAATAAAACCAATTAGATTTGATTGTCTTATAAGTGTACCCCTAACCCAGTTACCCATTTCTATAATGGAAATGGAAACTTATAAGAATAGAGGAGTGCAATGCAGGATGACTATTCAAACTGTGAATTATTACCCATTTATAAATCGCAGCAACTGAAATGTGGCAACGTTACCCTCTCCCCTGTTACCTTTTTTGCCTCGGTTTGTCCATGGCTAATGGTCTAGCTTTAATGTGTTTCACTTTAATAATGCATAACATTTACTTTTACCTTTACCTTTCTCTTTTCTCATTCTCTTTTCTTTTCTTGTTGTTGCCTATTTTCAGGACCTTCCCTTGGGGTTGTGTGGGTGGATTGTTACGTCGCCTTGTGCCCGATGCCTCGCCCCATGGCCTGCCCAGCTCCAGCTCTCATTCCAGTTCCAGTTCAAGCTGCAATGGCAAAGCGAATGGCAGCATCATTTCCTCCACCACCGCCGCGGACATGGCCGCTCTCGATGCTGAACTGAGCAGCGCCAGCGTCACGTTGCCGGCCAAATCACCCTCGATGCTCATCCAGCGGACACCGTCATTGGGGGAGAGGGTGCTCTGAGGAGAGCAGTGTTTGACTGCCTTTCTACCTTAATGTTGTTTTTGCATTTTACGAGTTATATGTGTGTGTAATTGAATTTGTGTTTTTGGCATTTTTCGTGTGTTTTTTTTTTGTTTTATATAACCCTCCCCCACTTGCCCCACGCTCTGTGTAAAGCTAACTGGCTTTGAGGATGCTTTCGTGGTCACAAGCACATTTACTAATTCTAAGCTACGAGTCTAGTGATATTACATTTAGTTATGCAAGACCGCTGCTTCCATAAAGCGATTGCAATTAGTTCTTTAAATGCCCATTCGCTATTTTTGTACAAAAAATAATTTACTGAGACAGCGAGAGAATCAGTCAGTTTTAAAATTTAATAAATAGCATTTTCTTTCGGTTGTAGTCTTTAATTCAATCTATTTTTAAGTTAAGTTCTTTATTTTGATCAACATTTATAGGCTTACGCCGCGTGATTGTTTTAATCGACTTTTGGCGTAGATGATATTTATACAAAATACAATTAATTAGGAAACGTATAAAAATATTTTTCTTACTTAATAAATCGAAATACTTTTGATATGAATTACTTGTCGAAAATAATCAAACAAAATTGCAGGTTATATTTCTGAGCCGAATAACATTTTCTGTGCATCGAACAATTAGTTAATAAAACCATACAAATAATTTATCGATAGAAATTTATGTTAAAAAAAATATGTGGAAAATATATAAAAAAATTTATAAATATAAAAAATGTTGCTTTATTTGCTTATGATTATAATATTTATATTTATTTTTAATACGGCGAACTATTGTGACGGTAAAACTTTGGAAGTATTTTTGAGCACAATCTTAAGAATTATACCGAAAATAATGTTTTGTCAATTATGAAAGATAAGTATTATATAAATCTAAAACTAGCAGGTAAGTGATGATACAATTTGACTGAATATAATAATAAAGTATTACATGACTTAAAGCACAAACTCGAGCCATTATTCAATTTTTCTCGATTTATAAAATTTATTGCTCACTATTTTTTTATGCATGTCTTAACAGCTAAAATCTATGTCAAATTTGTAAGCATTAACGAACTTAATTGTAATTATGAGCAACAATTATTTATAGATAAAAGAAAGAGTAGAAACAAATGTAGAATTTTAAGCTTATCTAACTTTAGAGACAGTTTAGAAAGTGTCTAAGCTAAAGCTTTGGTACTTGCTGACCCAATTAAATGTTAAATAATGCTAGCTTAATCAATAACTAAACTAAACGTAAACTGCAAGTTTAATATTTAAAGATCGGACTCAGCTGGCAAATGGATTCTCATCGAATTTAGCACTCAATGCTTTGGGAACTTCATATCGTCCGACTGGATCTCTGTAGATGGGATTCTCCTGTTTCACATTATTCGCCTGTTCCTCATGGAACCGAGCATATTCTCTGGCATCCTTCATGCGAAGGCAACACCACACCAGCCAGATAACAAACAGACCCAAGAGCACTGTGATCAATGAGATGGAACCAAAGATGGCATAATAATTGGCTGGCTCACATTCGACGGCCTGAATGGCCAGATAATTGGCATGATCGATAACCTGATAGCCAAAGTAGCTATCACATTGTATGCCATGTTTATTTACAATCCGCACTAGACACATTATCTCCGCATCGAGTTCCTCGACAAATCCGTAGGTGAAACGTTCATGGGACTCCGCACTAGAACAGATCTCGCTGAGGTTCTTGCAACCCTCGATGCCTTGCTTCTGCTCGATGAGGCAGGTGACACATGGCTCGTAGAACAGACAAAGTTTATTATCCTTCTCAGCATCGATTTCGCAGAAGGTGCCCCGGTAAGGTTCCTGGCAACTGCAGACGCCACAATCGCAACTGCCGCGTCCCGAGCAGATTTCTCCAGTGGGTCCAGTGCAGCCATCCGTGGACTCCTTGCAGTTGCATCTTGTGCCCGACCAGCCGTATTTACAGACACATTGGCCGCAATAACACTCGGCACGCTCCTCATCACAATCGAAGCATTCCAGGCATTCACAAAAGCTGCCCGTATAACCTGGATCACAATTGCAGCTTCCACAATCGCATTCGCCGTGATTGGAGCACACTTGACTTGAGAGACTCTTGCCCAATTTGTCCAGTGGCATGCGACAGGTTTTTAGCAATTCCTCATTGGTTGTGGCATTTGTGGGATCTGTGGGGCAGTTGCAGAATGTCCCCGTCCATCCCTCATCACAGAAACACATGCCACAATTCAAATATCCCTTGTCATCACACTGAAATCTTCCGTATTCATCATCCGGTTGTGGTTCCTCGACGCAAGGACATGGACGCTGCAGTTCCACATCGATATCGATGTATTCACTTAACGATGCCTCCTCCATGCGTATCTTGTGGGTCTGCAAAATGTTAGCTTTAGTATAGTTTAAAATATTTTCCAATTCTATTTACCAGCACTCCATTTTCCGGATAATCTTTAAGCGTTACATCCACATAGAACTCAATCTCTTTGCCCAGATTCACATTGTTGCAGTAGGTTTGTTGTCGCAAGCTGGGAAATTGTCCGGCACAATCCGTGTAATACTTCATCTCTATAAAATCGGGACTGTTGTCTCCAAATTGTGTGCGCTTTACGAAGCTTGCATAGCTAGGAAAGAATAACAAAAAGAAAATTAAATTTATGAAAAATAAAATATATTGGCAAATACTCTTAATAAATCGTTTTGATTATATTTCTTATAAGTATAATCTCTAAAAGAAACCGTTCTTATAAATCAAAATTACTGTTTTAAAATAAGTTAATTTAATATTTTTATGTGGAGAAATTATTTTTTTATGATCTTGAAATTTATATTACCGCTCACCTCTTCTCGATTAATTCCAAAATATTGGATGAATCTGCACTCAAGATCTCCACATT
The DNA here is from genome assembly GCA_035045575.1 of Drosophila falleni. NCBI lineage: Eukaryota > Metazoa > Arthropoda > Insecta > Diptera > Drosophilidae > Drosophila > Drosophila falleni. The sequence goes on along the minus strand of JAWNOV010000181.1, from coordinate 1,483,214 downwards.
GCTGATCTCTTGCATAAGTGCGCTGAGTTCCTTGTAAGTGCCAAAAACCTGTTCCGTAACGGCAAAGATGACATTGATCTTGCGACGCAACAACTCACGATAGATCTCCTCCAATGAAGGATAATCATAGACCAGGGAACCCGTATATTCACCGGCCTTGTTCAAGTGACATTTGCGATCATTACGTTGGACAATGCCGGCTAACAAACCATCGCCAGCAAAGTGCATGAAACCATCTGTGACCAGGATGACGACCTTTCTCGCCTGTTGCTTCCAGCCAATTTGTTTGGGACAGACAATCACCTGCATGAGGGCATCTAGGCCACCTTCCAGGTTATCTAGATTACCAGTTATCTTGCTGCCCGCAACGGCAGCTGTAAAGGCCTTAATATCATCAGTTAGTTTCAGTTGATGACGATATCCGTAGGTTGGTTCACATATCTCCCGTTCGGCGGCACACGGGTTTTCCCGAAGCTGTGGCATTATCATTGGCATTGCGGGTTTATCCGCAAAGGAGCCAAAGCCGAGGCGATAATTATCTGTTAGATTGTGCAACGTTTTCGTCAATTCCGTGCCCAACTTCTCCAGGGTGTCCTTGTCATCGCGCATTGTCCATGTGAGGTCCATCAACACGTACAAATCGAGGGGGTTGTTGCGTGCCGCGCGGTAACTCAGCTTAAGGCGTTGCGTGTTGCCTGCAGGACGAGAGATGGGGCAAGGGTAAAGAAATACATCAAGTAAGAAAAGTTATCTTTGGCATGCCGAAGATTTGATACCCTTCAAGGCCACAGTATATTTTTAAGGGCGTCTTTTAAAAATCTATATCATGAATTAAGATTTTCAAACATAATTAATTCTTTTTGTATTGTAAGACTATTTTTGACCGATTTTACCAATGGCAGCTATCTGATATTGTAGTAATATAGTTATATATTAATTCTATCAGTATTAAGAGCTATCTTGTAAACAGCAAACAATTTTAAATAGCCCGATTTTCACATAAATTTGTTTAATAGGTGTTTAAAATGTTATCAAGTTTAAAACTCACAAGTTTTCTAAATAAACGAATTACAAAAAGAATCACTTATGATGAATAACCGATCACTCCCGTAACAGCTTTATAATATAGCAGTTTAATTAACACAAGATATGTATTAAATATTTCTAAATATATAAGTAATGAATTTTCGTGAAATGTGAAGAAGAATGAAACTTTCTATTCTAAACCATGATGTAAATAGGATTTTCTCCAATCCAACTATATGATCAATAATATATAGACATTGAAGTGTCATCCAGTCTTGCTTTGCGACTTAATTATAATGTCCTGTGTAAGAGTATAAAAAGGGGTTTACTACAGTTGTAAAGTCAAGGGTTAACTGCTCCCCCATTTACGAGCTGTTTTATAGACTGTTATACTATTGGAAGGAAATGGAAAAAAACTGGCAGCCGTAGTTAAGCATTGTCTGCTCTAGATTCGACATTGCACATTGGACTTTCCACATTCCTTGGCATCCAACCCTGCCCACCATAGCAACCCTTCATTACCACTTCGAGTTCTTCGCACCCATTTTAAACGGTTGCCTTCTTTTTTATTAAAGTTTAATCCCTCAGCCTGCAATTTCCTTCATCGTATAACTGCAACTCGCATTGCCCCCTTTTCCCTGTTTTTTTTTTGTGTTCATTTTCATTTTAATGGTCATCAATTCAATGATCTCTCAGCTGGGACGAACCTTCGTAATGACTCCCAATTTGACAATGAGCCTTTCCTGACCTACCCAAAGTAATAATAAATTTTAACCGAACTCAAACATACAAAGTTTAATCAGTTTTTCCCTTACCAAATAATATGTGAATGATATTTCTGTTATTTGAAAATGCCAGACGAAGGTTCAACAGGTTCAACAAATTCAATTAAGCGATAAAGTATGCTTTTTTTTAAAGTGATTACATTCTTAATATAATAGCTTCTAATGTATTACCTTAGCAGTATTTGGTATTATACTCTACGCATCATAAAAAAATATAATCTCAATAAATTTGTTCTTGTTCTCTCTTTTTAGATTTTGATTAAAATTCCAAAATTGGGATTTTTAAAAGCTTTATATTAGGATCGGCAATTTAATCAGTAGTTTGTACTTAAGTAATACTGACAGTTCAATGAACGCTTTGGATTCCCACGCCTTAATAAATACTAACAAACCAGATACGGAGAATTGGAATGAGACATACTAATTGCAGATAAGCAACACATACATACATACAAACACACTCTCTAACACACACAATCTCTTACAGTCAAAACAAACTGTAGAAAATGATGTGTGACAAATCGGCAAAGCAAACAAAACGTTGACACAATTTTCCACAGTCCAAAAAAACTCGATTGGGGTGGTTAGTGCTATGTGTACTAGGTAATACTTCTTACATGTGTTTCTGTATAAGCGAAACACATGTAGAAATGAGAAAGAGGGGAACTATTGATAAGCATGGATAAGATAACGAACCTTTGACCAATTTAAGAAATACGCGTTGCGGTGTCACTTGCACTGCCTGCTCGTCCCGCGTCTCATAGTCCTTGAGGGGACGCTCCTGCAGCAGCGCCATCTGTGGTTGATTCTCATAAATATGCACCTCGCTGCAGTTGAAGCGAAGCAGCGTGTAGCGTGACAGGCAGCGAGAGCGCACCTGATACTCCTGCAAAGAGAAAGAGACAGAAGGAGCATTAGAAGGAAGCTAGAGAGAGTTAGGTGAGTAACTCACTTTATCCGTGCACCAGGCGCAGTCGAGGTGAGTATTGAGGCATCGATCACAGCTGTCGATGGAGTGCATGCATTGCTCATCTGCCGGAAGAGAGAAAGAGAGAGCCGTTAACAGTTCTCTGTGCGATTATATAATAACCGCTAAGCAGCAAATACAAACCTATTGTTATTGTTGCAACCAGCATCAGGCTTAGCAGGAGAAGCAGCAGCAACAACAGCGAGCCGCTAAATGACGGCATTTTTCAGTTTTTTCTCTCCCTCTCTTTCAATTTCGTTTAATGTGCAATTTTTCTATGTTTGTTTCGACTTCACACACAATTTGGCCGTAGAACTTGCCCGTAACAAAACCAAACAGCAACTAATCATTTTTTTCACATACACAAAAAGTTGCGCATTTGTTAATAATTTGTATGTGTCAGTACGTGTGTGTTATCTTATCGTAACTTTTTTTATTTAAATACATAGCCTATAAACGATAGTTGGAGAAATAGCACAATTACAATTCTCTCAAATCGCTAACAACGATATACAATAATGTTAATTACTTTTATAAGCTTTCTTATTCACTTTGTGACATCAAATGTGTAAATTAGTACATATAAAAAGTTTAATCATTTAAATAAATATTCAATTGTGCAGCCGTTACTTTCTGTGGAATGGCGTAAATCAACTAGCTTTTGTCAGCTAACACCACAATAACAATTTTGTAAATATCAGAAAAATATGATGCGTGCTCAATACTGTATGAGTATCTGAATAATTGTATACTTTAAAATAAACTGAATATATCTAAAATGTATTAAACCGAACTTATATTTATATAAAGGAAAAATATTGCAGCATACTCAAATTAGCATCTCTGTGCAACCATGCTTACCTGGTATTTTCCTACTAAAAAATACTATGTACAGCGGCGAATGGTCTTACATAATGAGAGCGCGCTACTGTTAAGTTAACATAGAGAGAGTAACAGTAATGATAAGTAGAAGTAGCTAATAAAAAAGGCTAGGTTTAATTTAATTAATCTTTTGAAACAAATAAATAAAACTCCATAATTTACAGAGCTTATAAAATTTATTTTTATATATATTTTTTGTAAGCCAATCATGTATTTATTCACAGACATTTATTAGAAAAAGTTTTTAAAAATAATTTTATAGCTATGTTATAGCTATGAATGTTATTGATATTGATGTTATTGATGCTGTTAAACGTACGAATCCATTTTGAGTATAACAGTTGCCATAACATTTACTTAACAGTCTGAATTTGACGGCGACTACGAACGGTTGTGTGCGCGCGTGTACCGGCCGCATTATTGAAATTTTGTTGTGTTTATGCGGAAAATCGAATAAAAAAAATTTCAAATGTTTATCAAATGAGCGTCGTATCATTTGCAACAATTACTCCTTAAGAGTGTGTGCAAAGTGTGTGTAATTTCAATCGTAAGCTGTTATTTACGGTGAGTGTCAAGGAAAAGCAAAATAAAAAGAAAAGAAATTACGCGGCGACTGGCGACGGTGTTTTTGTGGCAAATAGGTGAAAAAGTCATTAATAAAAGAATGAAATAGAAGTAAAGTGGAATACATATCAACAACCTATTAAAAAAATACATGTACAAAATAAAAGGAGGCAAAAACGGCGACGGCTAAAGCGACGACGGCGACGGCGACGGCGACAGAGACGCTCAGCGCATAGTGAAAAAGGAATTTTTTTGTGTACTACAGCAAAGTTGTTGCCGCCGACGCCGCAGTCGCAGCCGCAGCCGCTGGTGTTGCTTACTGTTGTTGTTGTTTTGTTGTTGATAGCTTGGTTTGCTTTGCTAAGCTGAGACTTGCTTGCTGCTTGCAGCGACGCTAGCGTCGGCATTGCTTTGTTTATTGTTCACTGTGCTTGTGTGTGTATTGTTACTGTGTATTGTGAAAATTGGGTAAAAACCAAAACGAATGAAAGTAAATTGCCCATTTTCTATTTCCATTTTGTGTGGCTAAATTGCAAAAAGTGAAAAGTTTAATTTACTAAATAAGCGGCTGCGTCGCAGTCACCCACACATACAAACAAACAGACACATTGAGACGCACGCACGAAATAATAGGAAGAAGAAGAAGAAGACGAAGCGGCAAAGTGTTATTCCTGTTGGTGTGTTGTCGTTGTTGTCTGTGTCTATTTTTTGCCATTTTTGCCTGCACACGCTCATTCGTGTTGGATTATTGGATTATACTCCGCCAGCAGCGTCGACGCGCCGCCAATAACGGCACATCGGACACACAGACGCACACACATACAAAGAGATAGACGAAGGCGTCAACGTCGAAGGCGACGCGTCGGATTATTGTCCTTGCAAAGGAACGTGCTTTTAACGTCGCATTTCGTCTGCGGCAGCGACTCCACAAATTTCCACCCACCACCCCAACCCCACAGCAACAAACTGAAAGTGCGAAAGGGATAGACAACTGGAACAAAAGAGGTAAACGAAAACTTAACAAAAACAAAAATAATATTGTAATTACTGCAATTGCCTGCATGATTTCATCGTATTTTCCATGGGGTTTTCCTGCTTGATTCACTATTTATGCAAATCCTCGATGTCAGTTCCAATAAATGAAAATAAGAGTTGGCTGCGTTTTATTTATTGTTCAATTTAATGGAAAATAGTTTGAACATTTCATAAAAACTTATATGCATACAAAATATACTAAAAGAACAAATAGAAATAACCTTGCTTACAAATTGAAGTCTTAAAAAAAATTTCCTTCCCATCCCCCAAACCCCCCCATAAAAAAACCATTTATTTATTTAATTTTTAGTTAAATTTAATTTACTCAGAATGTGTGGGAGGTCTAAAATATATCGACCTATAATTTTGTAGATTCGAACTTTTAATTGAGCCATATAACTTCTGAAAACCTTAAGAAATTGAATTAGAAATAGATTAGCTATAATATATGGCTATAAGAACCATTTAAAGTTAAGTGCCATCGTATTATTGCTTTTATAATTCTTTGAAGAACAGAAAATTTTATTTCATATAAAATATATCATCTAAATGGTATTTCCACTTGTATTAAACTTTAAATCGACGCTTATTAGGTGAGCTTAACGAGTCATTACTGTGCTGCAATTGTGTGCATAATTTCAGTTGATTTTGCAAGGGGGAAGGAAAACTCCACTTGAATCACTCCGAATTCAACTGACGGACTGACAATTTATTCTAATGTTCGTTGTTGGAGTCGATGCCGATGCCGATTCCGATTTTTATCGGTTGCACATAAATTTTTGTGTGCTCCGACTTGGCGTTAAATTTTCTGTGGCAACTTTGGTGATTTATTGCCTGTCGATTGTCGTCGGGACCCGGAGCAGATCCAGCCAATAGGCCGAACTGGGGACGGGACTAATGTACGCGTCGCCATCGTCGTCGTCCCGTCGTACAGATGCCGCGGATTAGATAAAAACGACGGCGCTCTCAATTTATGCGTGTTGCGCCCATTTTTGCCAGAGTTTGCCAATTGGCAATTGCAGCTCCCCCAGCCACCAAAACCGCACAACGTGAAAGAGGGGGAGGTGGTGGGGTGCAGAGGAGAAACTGAAACTTGTCGCGCCCACTAAATCTTTGCCCATGTACATTGTACATGCGTTCGTCCGCAGTTTCAGTCTATCATTTGAAATCATGTTCGGGCGATAAGAAATTATACTGCCGTGGCCATAATTTACGTGATTTGCATGGCTAAAAGAACAGAGCGTACTGTCCCCATGTCCAGTCTTTCTCCCCGGTTTTTCCTCGTTTTTCTTTCACCTCTATTAGGCAACTGTGGAGCAGCAAACAATTTTGACATTTATTGTTTTTAATAGTGGGGCTGAAACATTTTTATGACGACACCTTTCTACCTCCCGACGATAAAAATCTTCATCGAAGAGTTGTCTTAAAAGGTAAATACAAATTCGAAAAAGTGGGGGAAAAAATCAACTTTGAAATTAGCCAAGACCCCGACGTCATAAAGTGAAAAGTGTCATAAAAATTAGTCAAGAAATCACGCTGTCTTTATTTTTTTTTTCCATACTTTAAGACTCTGTGTTTCTCTTTCTCTTTCTATCCTTAGTTTTTTTGTCGCTCGTTTATTTGGTTGTTTGTTCTGACACATTTGTATGCTAATGTTGTGGCTGGTAGAGGTGCAGGCGCTTCCGGCAGTACAGAGAGGACGGAGGGACAGAGGGACAGTGGAACGAAGTCGGCTAAGCGCTTAGAACTCAACTCAAATCAAGTCGAGTCAACTCGTCTTCAGCTCGATGGAGATCTATCACTTTGATGAGGGTCACCTACTAAAAACGAGCAGGAGCAACAGCCTAAGGTCGTTGGCTTTCTAGAGGATTATACTCAATGGATACAGCATATTTAAACTTTTTCTTTTCATTCTTATATTTAGACTGTTTTGTTGATAAAGGACTTAAAGTAGTTGGGGGATTAGTAGAGGCAAAAGTATCATAAATTGAAATATATGTTAGTGTAATTCTCGAAAAACGTGTGGAATTTAATATCCATTAAGATATCAACACGTATTTGACTTTAATACAGATTTTTAGGCAGGAGAAATTTGGGACAAACGGAGAGAAATTTATATTGTTAATAAGGGTGTACAAAAATAAAAGTGGGCTACTATTTGTAGGCTTTTCATAGTATAATGAGAGCAGCAATATTAGTTATTTTGTTTTTCTGTATGGTCGACTAATAGTTTGATGCAGAAATATAATATTTATTCACTTTTAACGTATAGAACTACCAAATAATAGCGTGAACATGAACAGTAATTTAAATATCTTTATTTTATTATTACAGTTTAATATTTTCTTCAACGACTTGCTTCTTTTTTAAAAATGAAATTTCGTTATCCAATTTAGTTTTTACTTTAAAACCTGTACATCTCAATAATGTTTTTATTGCCCCTTCAGTTCTTCAACTGCATTTAGCTTAATTTGTAGCTATAAATAGTTTAGAGTTCTTATCGACTTCCTGCTTGATGCTGAACATATCTCAACCTAAACAAACAGCGACCCCCATTCCCGGCCGGAGTCTATATACAGGGTTGGCATTACTTTCTCCATGGCTACTTATCGGCAATCGTCTTGGCTAATAACAAAGATATCACCAAGGGACGACAACCTTGAACCTGCTGTCAGCCCAGGGCACGGCTCACTTCCGGCTGAATAAAAACATAACATGATGTGACTCAAAGAAAGAATGGAAAAAAATACTGAAAGCCACAATGACACAAAGTCAATAAATACGCCAAAAATTATCACTTGCTCGTTAGCACATGAACACACACACACACAGTTGAACAACAAGAAATGTGTGTGGAAAAACTAAATCCAAACAAAGGCAAAAACTATACAAAACGAAAAGAAAGAAAGTCTAACAGTTTCATTCAACGCTGATGGACACTTAACATCCTCCCCTACCTGCCTGAACAGTTCTCACTTAATCTAGATGCCTCTCTCTCTCTCTCTCTCTCCTCACTCTCCCTCTTTTTCTCTCTGCCAGTCGCTTTGTAACTTGCACATTTCCCAGCAATTATGCGCTGGCCAAACAAAAGTCATTAAATTGCGGAAATCGGGTCACCAAACCAGCAGCGACAAACGACAAACCGAACGCAAACTCAAAGAGCTGACCAAAAAAAAAAAAGAAAGAACCGAGTGAAAAAACACAAAAGAAAAAAATAGATGAAGAATAAACTAAACTGTAACTGAAAATTAAGCAGCAAAAATTACAACTAAATTGTGAATTTATTTACATTTAATTGCGTCTAAATTACAAAACAAAGTGTCGAGAGAAATTGGACTTTAATGCTTGTCCTCATCATATCTCCCCTCGCATTACGCTCCCCTCTGTTCCACATTTTTTTAGTTCTGCTGAGTCGCATTGGCGGCTTTCGTTTTGATAATGATGATGCGACGCTGCCTCTGTCCCTATTTATTCTCTTCTTTCGGCTCAAAATGATAATGATAAAGAGAATGCTGATGATGATATGACTCATTAACCTCAACGCATGACCCAGGCAAATTAGAACTGTGTGTGCACAAGTATAAGAAAAACACTCGTAGCCAACTTCAAGTCTTTTGTTAACACTGTTCAGCAAGATAATTGTTATTTGTTTAACTAAAAGTACAACTTTATAAAAAATTATGTATATGAAAACAAAACTTAGACGATATTTTAAATATATTATAACTTATTTTGTCATCTTTATTGATATCGGAATTCAATCCATTTTGAAAAGCTGAGCTAAAATCATAGAAAACAGAGTTATAATTCATTTTGTTAAATTGAACTGCGATCAATTATAAAGTTCTTATGAAACTTGATTTGGTAGTGTAGGTATAAGTATCTAATAGATACTATACCTTATTAAAAGTGGTTTAGTTTGGTCTTAAAAGACAAAAGATTCAAGTAGAAATTAACATGTTTTCAAAAATGAAACGATATTTCACATCGAATAATAATATTTCAGATAGATGGATATTCACGTGCTGCATAGTGTAATTTTCTTAAGCGCATATGAAAAATACATATATTAACAGATATACACACATTGTGGTTATGTGTGTGTCTGTGGCTTTGTGCGGAGTATCTTTGAGGCCGTGTTTTATTGCTGTTTTGTTTGCTTGTTGACTTTTTTCATTTTTGTTCTTCCCCATTTGTACATTTTTGCTGAGTCAGCTCGTTGGTTGCGGTTCGGCGTTAGAAGTGATACGGATCCACAGCACTTAGCTGACATATTTGCTGCACATAAAAATTTCTTTGTAAAACTTAATGGTCTAGATAAAGTTTAAAGTTTCTAAAACTGAGTCAAACTCTGTGGCATGTGCTCAGCATTTAAATGAGTGGAAAATGAAAAACAAAAAATAAATATGCAAAAAGTCTAAATAACGATGTGCCCCAATGCGATGATGATGATTCAATTGCCTTGTCAATGTTTGTTTCGCAATAAAGCACTCGTATTTTGTTACTTTTTGCGGTGTCTCTTTTATAAATTTCATTGCAATTTGAAACACACCTTGAAACATTTTGTCGTGCTTTGGACTTTTGTCATGTTAGTTACTTGCGAATAAAGCGAATAAGAGGCAGGCAATGTAATCTGAGGCGTCTCCGTTTCCCACGAGTTTTTTTATTTTACTTTGTGGTCGCCATATTTACAAGTACGAAGTTGTTGCAACTTTTTTATCAGCTGAATTGTGCAATTTACTGAAATGGACTCCGCATCGTCTGTGCCCAATTAACGGCTTTTGTATGCGAACAGGAACCAACTGCGTTGAATGGATTGCATCTGTTTAAATCAGAATCTTTCCCCTCTCTCCTATTTCCTCTGTCACTCTGGGGGCCAAATTTCATGAAATTTCAACTGTTTATTGTAAAGTATTGTATCTTAAACGGTTCGGCTTTAATTCTTGCAGCTGCCTCAACAGCAAATGCATCTTTGGTTTATTTATGCTTTGTTTTGTTATTGTTAACTTGTTGTTTACACTGCAAAACATAAAATAAACAAGCGCCGCTGCTGGTGGCAACAAAATCTCAAGTATTAACAGTTCAATCTTCGATTAGACTGTTGAAAAATGCTACAAAAGATTGATAGATGACTGAAAATTTTGTTTTTAATTGCTGCATGAACTTTGCTCTAACTCAAATCGAGTTGTGCTTAAAATTTTTTACTCTTATAGGATAAATAAGAATTTTAGTTATAAGTAATTGGAATTATAAACCAATTGCAAGCTCAATTTCACTGCCATCCATCAAGAGTAATTTAACTGTAAACAGACCTATTAGTGTTTACCTGAAAACTCAATTTTATTCGCCATAAAAAAAAACTAAAATCGATTCTTATAAACTAACAATTTTAATTTTTTTGATGACATAACAAATATCAATTGAGTTTCAATTTTGTGGACAGCTTTAGAGTTTTCATCTGAAAAATTACCTCACTATCTGATTAAACACAGCCCATGTTTTTTTTGTTGTTGCTGAGAAATTGGTGTATTTAACATATAAAGATACATGTACTTTTCATATAAGGTAACAGTTGCGGCAACTTTTCCATTTTCCCACTTTGACACCACATTAATAATGCGCTTTAATTACTGCGGCTATACAAAACAGACGTTAGTAAAACAAATAAAAAATGTAATAATGTTGCAGTTGACAGTGGTTGACTAACAGATACCCCAACCCAAATTTAGTACTTGAGTTTTGTAAAAAAATTGAATTAGATTTCTTAAATTGAAAGCTGACTAAAAAAATATTACAAATCATTGAAATTTTTTTTAAATTAAATAAGAAATTATGTAATTTCAATACTTTGATTTTTTCTCTTACTTTTACAATTTTACATCTTTTTTATTTGTTACAGAGCATTAAAAAATAGGGAATACACCATGAAAAAAATGCATTGCAACTTATTGGGGAAAATGAGCGTATTAACTGTAAATGTGCAAGTAAATCGTGTTAAAAAGAACTTATCATTTGCATTATGTCCTGTCCCCTTCCCTTTGGGCTATTAATATTTAATTGCTGCAGCCTTAATTATTGATCAATTGGTAAAGAGAACGCAGACACGCAAGAAGCACTTCCCAATTATAAGTGAAAAATGAATATAAAAAAGTGGGAGAGAGAGAAAATGAAAAATGCACACAAAAAACAGAAGCAATTTCCGAATGAAGCCAGCAAATTACATGCCAAAAACATAAGACAAATTCTCCTAAGAGAAAAAAATAGATGATGATAGGGAGAAAGAGAGAAGGAGATAGAAACAACTGAAACTAAATTAAGCGCCTTTGACACTAGTAAATGCAGTTTGAAGAAAAAAAAGAGAAGAACGAAAACAGCAAATGCAAAAAAATTTGAATGAAAATTGAGAAAATAAGGCGAATAGAAAGTGAAAACGCAGTTTATTCAATGGATGAGGGGAGTAAGGATTTGTACCAAACATTACGAGCACAGTTTTATTTTAGTTTATCACACGAATTGAGTTTGCAAAATGCGTAGTTTTGGCTCAATGCCAGCATAGACGACAGGACGACAGACTTACAGGATGAGGACTGAGAAGATAGATGCATCAATTGAAAATATCCAAAAGAAAATGGCACTGAAATCGGCAACGACGACAAGGAAGATGGCAAACGTTGACAAGCGTAAAAGGCGAGAGAGCGAGAGGAAAATCGTTAAAGGAGAACAGTGGATTGGTTATATGAAAGTAGTGGCCAAAAATGTTTAAATAAAACGAAATATAGTTCAATTAATAAAAATTATGAGTATCTATAAATTCCCGAAAAAGTAATTTTATAACTTAACACACACACTTTATTCACTTTATATATATTCTATTTATCTGTGATGACTACGCAAAATAAGCTTCAGGACTACCACGATATATAATCTTACCTTCACAATTGTTTTAGGTATTGGCAATCGCTGCTGACAATATGAATATTTTACTTTAAATTTTTTTAATTTTGGTCAACGAAAAGAATCACTGTGCAGAGGGACAAGTATTAAAGGCACCGGAGCAGGAAAATGTCACAAAGGGAAACAGTCAAGAAAAAGCAGACAGACAGACGGAGAGTAAGACAGCCAGCCACATATGTGTGTGTATTGTGAGTGTGTGTTTGCGTAAAATCCTTTAAAAAGGCAATTTCGGGTAGTACTTAAATGCAGACACATTTGCAAAAGGACGAGAAAGGCGCCTGCGCAGGGAAAGTAAGAGGAACAGAAACAGGAACAGGGGATAAGTGATTGGGAATGGAATGAAGCAAAGAAGGGAGTCGAGTTGAAGTTGGCATCATTTCTCTGTGAGTGTGTTCCTGTGCTCGCATAACTAGTTGGCATGTGGAGAGAAACGTTGTCGTTGTCGTTGCTTGCCTTGGCATGTGGCATGTGGCATAACTTGCCAATATACGATGACAGGATGAGGAAGCCAATGGTGTTGCTGTTGCTTCTGCTGCCGCTGCTGCTGCTGCTACTACGATAGCTGTTGCTGCGGATGTGAATCCTGCCGTCGTGAAACGCATAAAATTGTGTCACAATAATTTTGCACGGTTCGTCGGTGGAGAAACTTGCCGCATCAATGCAACTGACAGGATGCAATGTGCTTGAATGTGCGGCATTGCATAATTGCAATTAACACGCAGCAGCCACGGATGACGACGATGATGCTAAAACACACTTACTTAGTGTAACTATAGCTTCCTTAATATACACATACAACGAAATGTGTGTGTAGATGAGCAACATTTTGTGGCATATCCTGCCAGTGATCCTGGGGCGTGTGAAAAGGCATCCCTCTACACCACAGTACACCACATTATTGTGTGTGCACTCAAGTGTGCGCAACACTCAAATGCGAGTACAAAATACTACAAAAGGCGCATTCAAAATTTCACATGAATTCCAGCGCTGCGACAGGCAACAATAACAGCCAACAACAGGGCCATAATCGAAGTAGTTCAGCAACAACAGCAACAATAAAAAAAAGAAACGCAAAAACTGAAACTGAACAACAAAATCAACGCCATCTGACACAACACAAAGAACACTCTAAGTTGCAGTGTGTGTGTGTTTGTATGAAAATATGTAAAATGTTTGTCCCTTTTTTAATTTTGCTGAAATTGTTAAGTGTCTAGTACAGTAAACATCAAGTATAAGCAACATAAGCAGCAAATATATTTATGTATACATAATAAGATAAAAAAAAATCTCATAAGTGGGAATTAAGGATAATGGTTCAATAAAGAAAGTTAGGGTTGGTTTTACCGTTTAATGGAAAAGTTTAAGCCAAGTCTTGATGCCGAATAAAATCGCAAGTAAGTGTTTTTTTTCGGTGGAGAAGCAACTCTGAAGGTTTGTCCTCACTAAAACAGAAAAAAATTTAATTTAAATATAAAAATTTATAATTTATAACTTAAAAGTATAATACACATTAAAATACAACTAACAATTATATTTATACATAAAATCTCTATTTGACTGCATTTGAACTACGTAAGTATGTCAAATTATTAATACTACATTGACAGTTGTTGCTAAAAACGTCAGCAGTAATTTTCATGTGGATTAGTTTAAAAATTATTTTAAAATGCCAATTTTCATCTAAGATAAATATTTTTAATAATTATGTACTTTTAATACGTTTCTTGGCAGTTTTGATGTTAGTAAACTTTTTATGAGTTTTTAAAAATTGCAATACTGCATATGACTTTTAATTAATTTTTTATATTTTCAATTAATTTATATTGACTGCATTTGAAATGCTCTAAATACCTGACCTTTGTACGTTATTTAGCAACGACTGTCAATCGTTTTTGATATGAAATTTCCACTGTACAAAAGAGAACGAAACTTGTGCCTTACAATGTACAATTTGCTCAATAACACGACAGGCAAATCAAGCAGGCAACTAACCAAGGAATGAACCAAGCCAACTAGGGTGCCATTCCCAGCAACATAATGTCGCCCCTTCGTCCCGCTGACAACCCCTGCGCGTGCGTGTGAAACGTGTCCGTTGCTCTTGTAGCTGTGTGGCAGCCAGTTACTTTACTGGTGGCAAAAATACAAAAGCGGCAAAAAATGCACAGAAAAAAAAATTGTTAGAATATTATATTTGTATAATGGCACATGAACACGAAATGAGCAACTCGAAGAGAGAGAGAGAGAGAGATAGCTAGAGAGACCCCCACTAAAATGGGGAAATGGAGCCCTTTAGGGTGGCAACACTGAGGAGGAAGGGGTTGGAAGGCGTTTGCTTTCAACGTGTGATATATTTTATTTTTATTGATTATTCACTATTGCTGCTTCCTTCAACATGTACAAATTTCCCATAATAATTTTAGTTTTAGTTGCAAAAACTGCAGCACACTTTTGTTGTTAGCACTTGGCTAGGGCTATAACATGCTATGGACACTTTAATCATGCTCATATTTTATGCATGTGTGGGTGGAGTTCTAGCCAAGTACTGCAAAGCATGAAAAACAGAGAGAAAGTGTATCCTATGAGACATAAACATATGTATATTACTGCAGCGCAGGGAGTATTGTCACAATTAAGTGGATCTAATATATATATATATAAATATCGAGTATAAGAATTTAGAGAACAAAAAAAACCTAAAATAAAGATATATTTCATTATTATTTATTATTATTTAAAAACCGTATTCAAAATATATATATAAACTTTATGTTCCTTATTTTTTTAATTAAGAAATAAATGTATAACTTTTTATGAATAGAGTATCTTAGTTGTCTCTGATATAATGCAAAGCTTCGTTTCACATAATTACAGCCGCAAACAGTAACAGCAGCAGTAACAACAATAATTACAACGAACATAAGACACACATTGTTTTTGCTGCAATTTTCATAATAAACCAAAGCCAGGCGACACGTTCAACAATAACAACAAACACCTTGACCCAATTTCGCGTTTCCAACGCAGCAAATTCAGCACCAACTACACACTTCTCTTCATCCCACTTTCGCCCTTCACCCCTTTTGCACCCACACAAAAAGTAGAACCTCTCCGTACCTCATTTATCTTTTGGTTACTCTTATTTTTAATTTGTCTAAACATTTTTTTACATTCCTTAGCAACAGCAACAGAAACAACAAGTAGAACAAGAACAACATGTTGGCAGACAAAAAGGCTTTGTTTGCATTTCCACCAACCGTTTCCTTGTGTGCCTTCTGCATAAACAACAACAAAAACAAACAGTCCCTTGTCCCAAAAAAATTTTAAAAAAATGCATACGCAAATTTATACATAAAATACACACCCAACAACACAGAACAGATACTCAGTAATAGGCATGAAGATACATAGATACATCTCCATCCCCATCTATCTGTCTCTATCTCTTGCTTTCTGTGTAGTATATGGAAATTTTTTGTAAAAAGCATATATTTTATGCACTGCCGTTTTGGTTGTGCCATATGCAAAAACTTTTGCTTAACAAAAATGCATGCGTTGAAATTTTGTTGTTTTTTTTTTTTTTGAGTCTCGTTAGGCGTCTGTTTAAAGAAGATATATGTAGTTGGTTAACAAGTTTACTAGTTGGGTAGAAAATGCGCTGATAGAATAGAATAGATTGATTCAGAGCAGATGTAAGATCTTTTGAAAGAATGGATAGAGTTCAGTTTAATCTTTGTGAACTACAACTCAAGAACCAAATCTGACGAATTAGTTTTATTCAAGTGGAGAACATATACTTAATTGTTTACAGATTAGTTAGATTTAAATTTGAGAGTTAAAGATACGATTTACATTGAGAGCATGCAGTAAACATAATGTCTTCATTTCCAAAAAAAAAATACTTTATTGTTTGATCAAAATACATGATTATAGTTAAATAAATACATTTTTTTTTTTTTAACACTTTTATATTTTCATAGCTAATTCCTTCGGAAATTTCTTAATTACTTTTCATATAATTTCTCATAAACAATTTTCTAAGAGCATGCAAGTTTCAACACATTACAGTTGGTATAGTTTTTAGGATTTTAGTTATTTATTTTAGGGCTTGTTTCTGTAGAACTGAAGCTCTAACTAGATTTGCTCAGCTGCATTTTATGGGAATTCCTTTTTGTGGTGCTACCCTGTCTGCTTGGCATATTTTACGCATATTTTGCTCTTGCCATGTAAGCCTCAGCCAAGAGAGAAAACTCTTCGTAAGTTTTTAATTAAAGCGAAAGTGTCGAAAAGGCACGCTGAAAAGACACGACAGACAGGACAACGAGGAACGCAAGGCGAGACGAGGACATTGCTGTCATCGAGGCTTTGTCCAACATTCAGCTTTTTGGCAAAGTGTTGCAATTTAAGTTTCAATTTTTTCATGTTTTTTTATGCTGATCGATAACTTGGCAATTTTCGGTTGAACGTTCTTTTGGTCTGCTTCATCGCCTGCTAACTAGAAAACTTTGTAAAGTTTCTTTGTGGAAAAAGACCAGGGGAAAATAAAACTAGTTCAGCAATGGCAAAATTTTTGACATTAATCAAGTTATCAATATGTTCAATTTATGTAGTCATCGAATCTACAAGAAAAAAATCCTGGGTGTAAATTTGTGATTGAGTTGGGCAAACGGATCTGAGATTATTGCTTCGATTAAGGAAAGTGAAGGGCTCCAAAAAAAGGAAAATAAAATGTGATTCCAGATTGAAGATTGGTAAGAATTGTAGGTACTAAGAAACTTAATTATTCATGTTGTAAAATGCAGTAAAATATAAAAAATAGGGGTGATATTTTTTTACAAAATTTTTTAATTTCCTGTCAAGATGATATATTAATTTAAAATTCTAATAACGGCAACACATTAATTATTCTTATAGATTTATCATTATTTAATATACTCTCTTTTAATTCTGCATGCAAAAAAACTAGCAATTTAAGATCTTTCATCTTTTGACATTTGCACATTAATCTCTTCAGTTTTAATGCGTATGAACTTAAATATAATAATCAAGTAGATTTTGCATTAGGTTTTCGTTTTATGTCTGTCGGTTTTTCGACTTCTTCCCTCTCTGCTTAAGGGGGTCTTCTCATTCAAAACCCGTTTTTTGGACCCTTTTTAAAAAAATTCTTATTTGAAAACGCAAAGAATAGTTGAAAACTTTTTTTACTTATTGTATTAGAAAAGGTTCAAGTAATAAAAAAAGTTTTGCCCCGATACGAGGGGTGTTCAAAAAGTAATGAGACTTCAAAGTTGGGGGTTGAAAAAAAAGGTGTCGTCACGGCGGCCACGATTCCGGGTCACCGGAGCGTCGGAAATGAAAAAAAAAACGGGGTTATAATCAGTATAGATGTAATTCTCGGGTGAAGCAAGATCATAATTTTGTGATTTTTTTTGACAAAATGGCGGCCATTCAAAAAAAAAATTTCAATTTCGAGCTTTTTTTTTGTAGCTTAGTGTAAAAAAAAAATAGTAATAATTTTTTTAAAATTATGATCTTGCTTCACCCGAAAATGGTGACAATTCTGCGTCGATTCCACTTTGTTTCATGAAAATCGGTTCAGTTGAACTGGAGATATCATGGCCGCCAGTTCGAAAAACGTAGTTTCGAGATAAACGCGTTTAAAGTTTGAAGTTTGAAAAAAATAGCTCATTTTGGCGAAGACCTTGCTTCACAAAAAAGGCTGTATCTTCTGAAGTATTTCGAATTTCAAAAAATCCTTTTAGGGGCATATTCACAACTACCCAAGCTATAAATAAATGCAAAAAAAAAAAAGTCCTAAAAAAAAAGATCCTCAATGAGAAGACCCCCTTAAAGTTAATCTGTAAACAAAATGGAACTCAACAATTTGTACAAATTTCTGCCCACGCGACAAAGTCTAAACCAGATTCCCAGACTCTAAAAACATTCCACCAACAAATTCGTTGGCCAAATTAAAAACTTGTCATTTCGATTAGCTTAAAAAAAAGAATGTTTTTTTTTTAACATTGAGAACAGGTTTTACTTAACATTAGTGAGAACTTTGGGCGGTTCCAGAAATTGCCGCTAGCTCTTAAATCAAACGCAACAAAAGGAAACAGATAAAGTGAAGGAATACTTAAGAAGGCCCTTAAAGGCAAAAGGGACGGCGACGACAGTTGCCAAAAGGATGTGAGTGTGGAGCAAAGGTACAGACGGAGGATAAAACAAAAGGCTACAGAAATGAAAAGAAATGAAACAAGAAAAAATGCAGGAGAAGAAAAAAGGGCAATTAATAATAATTAATGTTTTTATCTTTTTGTTCAGCGTGCGCGTCTGTTGTATATTTTCTTTCATATTATTTTATGAGCGCGGCAACAGGAAACTGACCAACATCAAAACCCGAAACTGAATACCGAGCCAAACTCATCTGCAGGTTTCAAGCTCTTTTTCATCTTCGATACCCTGTATCCTTGAATATAAAATAAAACGGGTAAAGCCGGATGAAATAAAATTGTGTTGCTTTGAGAAAGATATGAATACATTATAATCTTTGTCAACGATGGAGGAATTTTATATATTTTAATTATATGAAAAACAATTGAAAATAAACCTTATTTGCAATTTAGATATATTACTTTTAATTTTTTTAAATTGTATAGGGTATCTTATCGTTTCACTCTCTCCTTGGTGCACTCTTAATTGTTATTTTTCTGCCATTGTCGTCGCTCTGTATTTTATTACATTTTTCAGACTGCGTTTGGTTGACTTAATTGATAATTGGTATTTTTTTCGTTCCATTTTGTTGCCAGCAATATATTTAAATATTTCAACATAATTTCATTTATGTTGTTGCAGTTGTGACTTTAAGCAAAAGCAATAAAATCATACAAAAGAAGCAACAGCCAAAATAATTGTTGAAAAGAATCTGCAAACGCACAAAGATACAAATAACTGAATACCAACAACAGGCAATAAAAAACAGCATCAGCACCAACAAAAAAAAAAAAACCAAAAACCAAAAAAAAAAAAGAAAGAAACAAAAATTGTTTTTTGGGGTTTCGTGTTTTATTTCTTTAATTTTTTTTTTAACCATTTTGTGGAAAGTGTTGGGAAGAGGCGTTCTAGCGTTTAAAAAAAATGTTTGTGGCCGTCTGCAATCGACAGCAGCAGTCCGAAAATGTATCTTAAAGTTGTTCAGTTGTTGTTGGAGTTGTTGTTTTGGTAAGCTGCGCCTTCAAAAGCACGCGCAGCCAGAATGTATCTACAAAGTAGTGTGTGTGTATCTTTGTATCTCTCACGTATGTGTGCTGAGCTACAGTTTCATGTTGTGCTTCTGATGCTGCCGTTGTTATTGTTATTGCCTTTGTACAACATTTAAATGCTTAGCTGCCGTTTTGGTTTCATTTCAAGTTTGGCTTTTTTGCTTTCTGGCTTTATTTATTTATTTTTTTTGCTTTTCTTTTCCTCGTTTCGTAGGCGTCAGTTTTATTTAAGCGAATTAAGCTAATTTAAAAGCGATTCGAAATTAACTTTAATGTGCGGCCCTGACGATGTATTGAGGATGAGGCGTTCTATTGACGGTTCTAAACTCTTAAAACACTTTTGTCTAGTCTCGACTCGGCCACGAAAGTCGTGGGTGTAGCTTGGTGTATTTTTAAGTGGCTTCCGTTAGTTGAAGCCTCGGCAAAGAAGGAACGTTCATGTATCTATTGAAATTGTTGTGGGTTAACTCTACTGTCTTCTGCTTGTTATTGCTGTATTTGTTGTTGTTGGGCTCTGACCCAATTGAAGCCATCGTCATCGTCGTCGTAATAATGAAAGAATACTAGAAGAAAAGACAACACGACTACGGAGGACTCTGTACTTACCATATTAAATAATAAGATAATAATAAATAAAACGTAATGAATTTAATAAAATTGAACCTTTATAATATGATCTGTGTGACTAAAACAAACTTTAAATTTCTTTTTTTAACGTTTTTATTATTAAATAAATGCTTTTTATTAATAAATAATATATTGTATCCTTTTGAATGTATCACTTTTTTCACGTTTAAAATTTTTATTAATGCTGAGCCATTTTCTGCCTGTAATGCATACTACCTTTTTAACAAATTTGCTCTATATTGACCCTTGGTAATTGTTAAGTACAGGGACTTAAAAACCGAGAAGTGCAGAAAAAGAAGTGCAGTACCCGTAAACTGCACATATAGAAAGATGGTTCGATCCAATAAGCACACACACACACATTTGTAGTCAAGTGATATGTGTGTGTATCTAAATTGTAGGTAGCACAAGCATGTATCTTAATGAAGGCAATTTGCTTGTCGAGTTTAGGCAAGTTAGTTTACCGAAAATTGGCATATGGCCAGTAGCAACAAAAGCGCCACAAACACACACACACACACACACAAACACATTGAATTACTCACATGGCAAACATACGTATCGATATACACACATACATACACATATAGAGAAATATCTACATCGATTGCCTGTTACAGGAGCAGTAGCCAGGACATGACCAGAGAGCGTGCTGCACTCTAGGGAGCAATGTTGGATGTGAAATTCGTCGACGTCTTCGTCGAACCCAGTGAACTATCTACTTGCCCCTGCCTCTCTTGCCCCTCAAGCTTCTCCAATCTGACCCTGTGTTACACAGCGAAAGAAGAGTTATGCAAGAGTTTGTGCAACATTGCTGCATATATGTACATTTTCGGCATTATGATATGTAGAATAGTGTATATGTCTATTAGTTAGCAGTTGGCTAAAAATTTGCAATAAAAGAGAAATAAACGATGGATTTAAAATGATTTAGATGCTAAGAAAAATCCAGAAAGAAAATTGAAGATACATTTTTCCGTATAGAATAAAAGCATAATAAAGGATCTTTGACCATACATTGGGAAATTAGATAAATAGAATCTGTTAAATTTTAGAAAATGTAAAAATTGATGTTTTTGTTAAAATATATTAAATTATATTAACAAATAATATATTATTTTCCTTTAATTTATTTTAACATTTCTAAACTAAAAACATACTTTTATATAAATCCGTTAAGTTTATTAAGAATAATTAACACTTTTTTAATTAATTATTATTTAAACTAAAAATTATCATTTGCAATCACAAGATTATTTTCTAAGCTCATATGATGTGTTAAGCACTGTGCTACATCCCAGCTTTCGCTCTCTATCGCTGCATAAAGTAAGGGAGAAGTTGGAAGAATGGGTGAGTAAACATAGACTTTGAACACCCTCAAAATGCCAAAACGAATTTTGCTTAAATTGCAAAATTTAATAATCTAATAAGGCAAATTTTAACAAACTATTTAATGGCAAAAATGTTTAGTTACCAACAGCAAGACGAAGCGCAAGCAAAAGCCGCAACCGTATCTAAAAATAGCCAAAGGCAAAAACGTTTAGCTCAGACTGTGTCTTAGATGATGAGAATGCGAAGACGGTGGAGGAGGCGAACTGGACGAGGGGAGGCTAGTGAGTTAAGCTTGTGGGTACAGTAAGTGGAGGGCAACTGAAGCAAGTGAAGTGTAGTCAAGTCGAGAAGTAGCAGCAACAGCAGCCGCGTTTAATGTCTGTGAAATTGAAAAATTTACTCTTTAATATGCGAACGGGAACGGGTTGCTTCAACAGAGACTCTTGAAGTCAAAGTCAAGTCGAAGCATTGGCTGCCGGAAAGACTTTGACGTTGTTGGACATGCTGACAGTCCAAGAGTCGGACAGTCAAACAGTCAAACAGTCGAACAGTGTTCACTCCATTGGCAAATTATGTGGAAGCTGCTGCTGCTGATGCTGCTGATGTTGCTGATGTTGTTGCTGCCCCAAGTGCAGTTAGAGCAATTTCACAACTCACTAACAATCATTAATGCGTCGACGTCAAACGGCACTTGCCTCAGAAGTTTGGCGCGTTCAAGGAAGTCCACAGGCCAAGCAGCCAGCTAATAAGCAGCTCCAGCTCCAGCTTCAGCTCTCAAGTGGCAAGTGGCAAGTGGGTAGGCCTGTAAACGCTGCAAGCTTAAATCATAAACTGCCGGCTCGATGGCTGCTTTATGAAATGGAAAATGCGCCACAAATGAAAAACAACACAAAATCAAATTTGCTTGTAGCGGAGATGGGGGTGAAGAGAGCTAAATGTGTTGAGTTGGTTCAAAATGAGAAACACACAGTCGTCCCTCTGGCTACATTTCTAAAGCCATTCGCAGCGTTAGCTAAATCGACATTTAAATAGAGAAAAGGAAATTAAAAAAACGTCAAGAAAAAAAAAGAACTGGACAGCTTAAATTTAACATTAAAACAAGTTTAGTTTTATTTAATAAATATATGTAATAAATAAATCTTATCCAAACTGCATGCTTAACTACTTATGACAAAACCCCATTAACAATATTTTATGGCAGAATCAATTGCATTAAATGCTTAAATAAATATTATTACTAATATAATTATTGATAACACTTAAACAAATTTTCTGCTATGGTTAAAAGGTTAAAAACACATTTAAATGAGTTATAATTTAATTATAAAATTATATTTAAAGTAACTTCTTTTTTTTATTAATATACTACAATATTACAAATTGAAAGCATATTTTCAAGTTTTAGACAAAACTGACATTTCAATTTCAGAAGTATTTTATAAATAATATTTTTATATACAGATGATTTCATTTCAGATGTAAGATGCATTTAATAATTCCTTATTATCTTTATAACACAGTGGATATTATTGTTCTAAGAAGCTGTTAGCGTCATTACATAATAAAAACTATTATTATTATAAGCGAATGGCTTTTTATATAGAAACCATTTATAAGGCACATTAAAAAGCTTTAATCGCAATAGCTTGGATGATTAAATCTAAATGGCTTTTATTACTATGTATTTTATTTTATTACATATGTTCTAACTATGTATAAAATTCTAGTTAAAGCCTAATCCGTACTACAGTAACTCATATGAAGCGTTATTTGCCATTTAAGATACTCCTTTAGCATATCAGATAGATGAAACTGTAAATGTATGTACATAGGCTCTGTTTAACGATGTTTAAAAGTCTAGAATGAGTTTTGGCTTTGACTAGAAAATCTCTGTCATACTCAAAAGTAAAAAGATAGAAAACTCCCTTTATGTATTTGTAAGTATGCATATATGACTGCGTTGTTAACTTTTATTGGCGAGCTTTAAAGCAAATTTGTCTTGGCCAATGACTTTGCCATTGCTGGTGTTGTTATTGTTGTTGTTGTTGTTGCTGCTGTTGCCTTGGCCTCATCATCTTCCATTGTTGGCACAGCTTTTGTTGCTGCTGCGGCTGCTGATGCAGCAGTACGGCTAAAGATTTATGACGCCGCGTACACGGCGCATTCAAAAATTGTTAAAAACAATTAGAATATTTTAGCAACGAACCGACGGCGACTATAAAAGTTATGCGATGCGGGTTACGGCAAGCCAACACTGTGTTTATATGTATATGTGTGTATGTGTGGAGATGGGGCGGTATGGGATGAAGTCGGTTACGGTACGGGTCTCAGACAGCTGTAAAAATTATGCGCCAAATGACTTTGACAGCAGTCGTTGGTCGGCAAAGTTGCTGTCTGTTTTTAGCTGTGTTCCAGAGCGTTTTGTCTTCTGCCTTTTCGCTTGCCTCTTTTTATGGTCATAACTAAGTACTTATACGACTTATAATTTGGAATCTTTACGAGCTACGAGTTCGTGTCGCGTATACTGCCAAAACGTTGTTAGAAACTCTTAGTATTCGTCTTATATCAATGTTTCTCTATACACTGCTTAAATTTTATATTTTGAATATATACGCAGGCTAAGAATATAATACACAAAATCTTGAATCCATATATCAATCAATATTACTCTCTAGTACTAAAAAATTTTCTTTTAAAGACAAATTTATATGCTAATCGAGTTTAAATTTCAGCTGATAATCAAATGTCCTTGCTCTTTCATTATCCATTTTATTATTTTTAAAATATATTTAAAGAAAAACATTTTTTTAATTTTTAACTTAAATATTACAAAACTGTATAGCCCTATGAATGCATGTAGTTTAATAAATTAATTTATAAATAACAAGCTAAAGTTTCATCTGCAAACCGTTTTCTTGAAAAAAATTTCGAAGCTAAGTTATTCTTCCATTATCTTGTCAAAATGAGCTGCAGTAACGCGAAAGTTGACTTAAAAATATTCACAAAAGTTTTCACGCCTGTGCGGTTCTTGAAAAACTCTTAAAAGGTCTGATTTATGTTAAATAATTATTAACATTCCGGCAGTTAAAGTGCATAGATTTGGCTTAGTTGATAGACCGTAAATAGCTGAGAGACTTTCCCCAGATCGTTAAATATCTTAGCCTGGACGTATACTAAGCTGTAAGTTGGCCTAGCTGGTTGGCTACTACATCACATCATTTTCATCGCTGATATTTGCAATTGTGCGCAACTTCGTTTAAGTCCCATAACTTAGCACTTATCAACGCTTCAGATACTAGCCAAACAACTTGTAGATACTTATCCATGGCTTAAGCACATCTGCTGCTACCTTAGACATACACACTCGTACTTCAACCATCTACATCACATCGAAGTGCGAGTAGATTCTTTCATTCGGTTCATTGGCCATAGCTGAAGCACATGCAACAAATGCCTTGCCAACAGCAGACAACATCGATTTTAGTTCATGCCTCGGCTACTTTATATCATTTTAATAATGTAGTTACGAGGTATATGTGCGAAAGTATCTGTATCTTCTGCAGATGCTCAACAACAACAACAGTCTCGAGATGTTCAAATAGTTTGCACTCAATTTCAATATTTTACACACCACCAAAAAAGCAAAAAAAAAAAAAGAAAATATGTAAAAAAATATATAATAAAAGAAATATAAAAAAATATTCGTGCAGCTGTAAGACTTGGGCAAAACTTGGACTTTGTTGACTTGAAAAGAACACACAGACATGCATACATATCTCATAGATACATATGTTTTATATATTGCTTATTATGTATTACCGCATGTTTGTGTCTGTTATTTCATTTTATTTTTTTGGCCCCTCCGGGACACTCTTGGACACACAAAGTTGAAGTTGCCGCTGCCTTCGAGAGTTAGCTCGAACTCGCATGGTAACTAATATGAATAACTAATAAATCACATTCGGACGGTGATTTATGTGACAGGTGCGTATTGCGATTTGAAATTGGCAACAGTTTCGGTTTCGACTTCTATTTAGAGTCCACAAATTGGACATCTACTTATGACGCTTCTTGTTGTGTCCCCAGCTAAACCGTTTCTCGATTTGCCATGCAAATTTTTTACAAATGGTAATTTTCTTTAAAACTTGTCAAATTTGTTGCGGCAAGAAGGTGTATTTTTTTTTTGTGTTTGCTTGATCTTTGACTCCCCAAAATTATTATCTCAGTGAGGTTTATAGTTGTTGCTTAGATGATTTTTTTGTTGATCTAATTAAGAACATAGTTTTTTTCACAGAATTTGGGAGATTTTTCATATTGAATAAAAGACACTAATGCAGAATACTAGACGTAATAGAATTTTTATCAGCTCTATAAATTAGAAATTCAGATCAAAGCTCAGAAGATTGTTAAGAAAAGAAAGTTGTTTCATGCTTTATTAAACCAAGAAGAAAGTCTGATAGATTAAAAATGCATAACTTCATAATTATTAAATTGAGATTTATATTAGGAAATATCCAGATACTTTTGTATACGGGTCAAGTATGCAACTATCTAGGATCTTTCTATCTTTCTTTTGGTGTTTGTTGGGTTAATTTAGCTAGAGAGTTGTGAAATTACTATTGGAGCAGCACGTGATGAACGACGACTCGCCCTTGGTTTAACCCCAAAAAACGAAACTAATGCGCTCAATTACACAATTCCTTGGAAACTTTGTTAATTTGTTGACTACAACAATGGACAGCTCAGTGGCTCTTGTGGCTCTCTGACAGTCTGTTGACCACACGGCAACACCCCCGCAGTGTTATTAGCCTGCATGAAACAAACACACACACACACACATATATACACAGAGGGAAGAGATATCTATTTGAAATGTTGGCATTATCTGCCATCTCTCTGTAGCTATGAAGTAGAGAAGCAGACAGTCCTCATTATGTAACCTCTCATAATTCTTTCATTAATGAAATTCCCACACGACGACGACGACGACGACGACGATGTTTGTTGGACGTTTCCACACATTATGTAAATCTTAACACAGCACGCAGTCCACCCATTTTCCATTTTGTTGTTGTTGTTGTTATTATTCCCTTTGCCTCCCTTTGGCTTTTATTTCTCTTCATCCTTGTCAACTAATTTCAGGGTTGCGCTCTGTGCGCTGTCATGTTTTTGAAGCCTGTTTTAATTTTTTACTGCTTCAAAAAGAGTGAAGCGAAGAGAACAACAGATATTGTGAGAGAGAGAGTGGGAGAGAGAGATGGAGAGGGAGAGAGAGGAATAGGTAGCTGCATAGCGAGAATATACAAAATTCTGGCTTTTACTTTCCTTACTCTTGGCTCAGCGTGTTTCTTAAATGTTGGCCAAAAACAAAGAATGAAGAAAAAAACTACCTGTTTCAAAAACCCACACACACAGTCAGAGCCCCAAACAACAACAACAGCAGCAGAAGCAGCAACGAGAGCAGCAACAACAACAACAACGACTTTGTTGTCTTTTTGACTCTTCTGTTGTACCTTTTGAGCCTGGTGTGCCTTTCTGGCTGCTTTTAAATACCCTTTACCTTGGCCATATTAATGCGGCTCCCACTGTTACTTGTGCATTGTTGTTGTTGTTGTTGCTGTTGCAGATGTTGTTGTCGTAGCTGCTGCTGTTGCTGTTGTACTTCACATGTAGCTTGGTTGTCATTTGGCAGCGCCCGCTGTTTAGTGTCCAACATGAGGGCCGTTGGTGTCAGGCGTCGACGACGACGACGTAGTTGTTGTTGTTGTCGTTGCTGCTGGCTTTGTTGCTGTTGCATTGGGGATCACAGTCTGCCACAGAGGGCATTAAAGGGCAAGAGGGGATAGCTGAAAGGTAGCCTGATGCTGTATGTATGTTGGCATCTTGGTATTGGTATTTCACTCTGATGTTTGTTGGTAGTCCCAGCGACAGTTGTTGAAATTAAATGCTCACATGTGAGTTTTATTTTCTTTTCTCCAGCAAAACGAACAAAAAAAAAAAAATAAACACAAAAAGAGGAGCTGCAGGAAAGGTGTATCAGTCGCATTGGAGTCAAAGGGCTTTTGAGGATGCACAGTTCCAAAAAGGCTGCCCAAAAAACAGCACAGTAGCCACAACAGCAACAACAACATCAGTGCAAGAGAAACAAGAATGCTTAAGTTGTCTAGGTTGGTCAAACATATAAAAAGATGGTTTTGTGTTGTAACATTGCAATAAAGTTGTGTATCTACAGGCATTTATTGGTCAAGAGGGTTGTTTGATATGTAAAAAAGCCGGTTAAGTCCTTAAAAAAATGTATATATGTATATGTATATATAAAATCTTGTAAACAAAATTTTGAAAATATTATTGTTGTTGAAATAAAGTTTTATTCGTTTAATTACACTTATACTTAATTGCACACAAAAGATCCTTGTCCAAAAGTATTTGAATTTTCAATATAAAAGTAATATAGATTTTTTAATCATATGCAATAAATTCACATTAACACATTTATGTATTAAAGCTAGATGAAGAATTAAGCTCATTATTCTGTATTCTATTCGAAAACGGCAATATAATAAAATTTTTACTGCTTTAAAATTTCACTTTAAATAATGAAGAACTATGTGTCTGTTTTTTAATGTTTACTATATGGCGTGTATATATTTTTTTATATATGTAGCTTATCATTTATTTTATCGGCAGTGAAGTGTGTAATTGATGATTTTCTTGAGCAGCCCTCGCATTTATTATTAAAGTGTCCATCCATGCCTTTGCCTCCTTTTCGACTGCAAATCAAAAACAACTTTTTATGCTGGGAGATGCTTGCACTCAACAACAACGAGAATAATAACAGCAACAACAACAAAAGGAACAACAGCAACAACAACAACATTCAGTGAGCAGTTGAAGGCACTTCATTTGCCCGCTGGATATACTCGACTCCACTCAACTCGACTTAACTGAACTCTACAGTGTTTGGGGGCTTGGGGTATGTTGCATTTATGGCTGCATTTACTTTTTAATTTCGATTGTTGTTGTCCATGCTGTTGTTGTTGTTTTTGTAGTTTCTGTCTCTGTTTCTGTTGTGTTGCACTCCTTTTTCGATTTTCAAGTGGAGTCAATTTCTTATGTCATGACAAGATACACAACGAATACGAATGTGGATGCGAATAAGTAAAATGTAGCTTAAAAGTCAAAGTCGGTGGTAAAAAGTATCTCAGGCAGTGGAACGAAGACAATCAAAAATGCCAGACCGACAGACGGACGACAACAGTTTTTGGTACGATTTGGGGATCTTAATACTCCATGCTCGTTCTCTGATTTCAGAATTTTGGGCTTTTGTTTGCTGTTTGTCCAACAGCAGCTACAACAACAGCATCTGTCGCCCGTAGAATTCTTAGTGTGTGTGTGTGTGTGTGTGTGTGTGTGTATGTGCGTGTTTGTGTGCTTAAATATCTTTACTTATTTTTGGACATACTTGATTGAAGTATTTATGAGATTTCAGGCATTTGTGTAATTTCGCTTTGAGCTTTAAGTTTCCCTAAAACAGAAAGCACGAAATGAGAAAATAAAAACAAAAGAGTTAAATTTAAATGTAGGCAACAACAACAGCAACAACAACGCACAACACAGCAGCCAAATCAACAGCAACAACTACAACTACAACACAAGATACAAATAAATATGTATATTTACATATATGCATGGTCCCAGCCATGTTTGTCAGATGAAAAGATATGTCTTTACATGTTTTAATTTTCTTGGAAATTGTTGTTCAACTCTTGAGCCGTTCAAAGTGAGAGAGAAAGACACCAAAGCCCAAATCCAAGTGTCTTGTGTCTGGGAGCCTTGTCTACTCTATGCTGAGAGCAAAGAGACAACGACAAGGGGACAGGGAACGGGGACAACCTCTTCTTCTTCTTCAGACATATTTTTCATTGCTTCGTGTGCTGTTTTTAAGTGAAATGTTAAACCTTTTGACAGCGGTAGTTTCTTATTTAATTTATTTTATTTGCGGTATTTACTTGTCGGTTGCTTTTCTTTTAGCTTTCCTGACGCTTGACACTCTTGGAATTCAATTTTTGGCTTTTTTGTTTAGTTTGTCTGCGTATTTTAATGTCACACAATTGACGTGGTTAGGCCTTTTTCACCCTGTTAGTCCTCCTCATCCATTTGATCCCAGTTTAGTCTACGTGTTTGTGGTCAGTAATTAAAGTTGACAAAATAAGACTCAAGTTGGTAAACATTTTAAATGGATCTGCATTTGGGTTTCTCAAATTGTTCTTGAATGCGGCGGAAAAATAAAAATGAAAGCAAAGAAAATGGACTCTCGAAATGATTGGAGTCTCTTCCTTTAAACGTTTAAGTCTTTATGGTTCCTGATGATATGAGTTAGTCAAGATCGACTGATTTCAACTTTCAAAAATTCTCTAAATAGAAGTGGGAGAAAACTGATTAGTTTTTTGCATTCCAGAATTTTCAAAAAAAATTTTCTTTCATTTATTAATTTTTTCTCGGTAACTCATATGTATAATTACGGAGGTTGTTGCCATTTTTTTTAAAATAGTTTTTCGCGCTTTCTAGTTTAATTTCGTAGAATTTTATTTGCAGCTCTCTTATAAATAATTATCCGTCATTATATCCAAAGAATTAATGAGCTGCATAATATGCTTAATTAATCTGTCTCATATATTATTGTCTAAAATTCTGAAGAAATTATCTTTATTTGATTATGACTCTTATGGCAACTTTAACCTTTCAAGATGCTCTACTCTCTCTCTCTCTCTCTCTCCTTATTTTCGAGCTTCTCTCACACTGTCTGTGTGACCATTTATCTTGTCTCAAGTTTTTCAACTATTTAAACTTTAGATTACGACAATTTCTCCATTTCTCTCACTCGTAACTCAAAACGCTGGGGATCTACCATTTGCAATAAGAGGACAACAACAACGACAGTACTAAACAGACAGTCATCTAGAAAATTACAAATACTTTTGCCATTGCGCACATAGCACTAGTTCTTGCTGTTGTTAGTGTTCGGGTTGTTTTTGTTGTTGTTGTTGTTGTTTTTGGGGTACCATAGAATTCCAATCAATGCCGCTGCTTCTGCAGAAGTTTCTGTAGAGCGTCATTTCTCAAGCTCAAAACGACGAAACGGGCGCAACTTTGGATTATTAATTACATCAGCAGCAGCAGCAACATGAGGCAAAAAAGATTGTTGAGATTTATATGTGGCCCAAGTGAATCGAAATCGAATCCCGTGAAAACTTCCCCATCACACCCAAAAAAAAATTCAAAAAGGAGAAAAAAGAACGAATGAAGCGTTATCTTCACCGAATATTTTGATACCCTTGCGAGTAGTATTTAATATTCGACTGATCGTTCCTATATGAGAAAGTCAGCAATATCAATTAAATTTTGACGACATATCGAGTTAAGCTGCTCGTTATGATTAAAAATATTTGTATATACTTCGTGAAGTCTGCTCCTATTCTACTACTACTACTACTACACTTCTACTACTACTACTACTACTACTACTACTACTACTACTACTACAATTCTATTACTATTTTAATGCATTTAATATTTAGTGACAAAATTATAATACCCTCTGCAAGTGTATAAGAAGCAGTTGAAAAAGTAGTACGAATATTCTCCTAACATGTACTCTATCTCTGTCTCCACCTTCAGTGTGTGTATGTGTGTGACAATTTTGACTTTTATAAATATTTTGACTTGTTTTTTGTGCTATGCTGCTCTGGTGGTGCTGTTGGGGCTGTTGGGGATGGTGGTGGTGGTGGTGGGGATGCTGCTGCTGCCGTCGGCATATCTGTGACAAAACATCATTCAACGTGTGCAATGATTGATGATGCAACTCAAAGGCAACTTGTACTCAATTTTCAGTATAGAGCCGCTACCCGCTGCGCCGCCTCTGTTGCGCCTCCACTGACTCCACACACATAACTTTACCCCAAGCCCCATGACAAAATGTCACAAATATTCTACAAGCAATTTGTTTAAATATCGCATAAAAACCTGAGTGTGCTTCAAACCCGAAACGGACCATGGGGCGCAAAGTCAGAGGATTGCGTGCCTGCCTCAAAAAAACAAAAAAAAAAAATAATACACTGTAGAGATGATGGGGAAGATGGGCAAAAGAAGTGGAGTTATTCGAGTACCAGGTGCCGGTTGGAAACGAGAGAGAGAAAGAGAGCGAGAGATATAGAGAGGGGCAGAGGAAAGTGAAGCTGCCACAAAAGGCGCGCGCAACCGTGCGGCAATTAATATGTGAGCAAGCTGCAACATTGGCCATTACCATGTGCCTTCAACTTGAACACAAAATAGTTAACTAAAAGGCGGCCGAGTTGCCCGAGTTGTTGTTGTTGTTGTTGCTGTTGTTGCAGTTGTAGACGACGTAGATCCAAAGCTCGAGTCAGTGTAGAGGCTGTTACCAACGGCAACGGCAACAGCAACAGGAACGGCAACGGCAACAGCTACATGATGTGCAATTACAAGGCGCACTGCAACAGCCAACATAAGTGCAATCGCTGCCTGCCCCGCCTGCATAACTTTGCAACACAGAATCACCGTGCAAGAAGGGGCAAGCAAAAAACAACAACAACAACAACAACGAAAATGGAGGAAGAACAGAAGAAGAATGAAAATATTGCATCTTCTCAAGCATTTAATCTTCTTTGCGCCTTTTTTAACCTTTTATTATTATGCCTTCAACGTGCAAACGTTTTGCTACGCTTTTGCCAGTCCTCTCAGTCCTCCCAGATCCTCCCGGTTTCTCGGTTCCAAACTCAACCGAACCCAACCCAAAGTCAACTCCAAAACCTTCCCGTTTCGTTCATTCATGCGTCTCGCCTGTGATGCCTTCCGTTTCGGTCGCATTTACTCACACGCCATGTCCCCAAAGCCTCGGATGTGCCCCTCCAGATGAATTGAAGCTTCTGGCTTTGTTGCCTCCAAAAGCTTTTGTTGCTAATAATTTCTTTTCTCTTTTGGCTTGACTTCTCGCCTGCTGCAATTAGAATGCGTGTTAAGTGCAGATACATAACCAGATACAAAGAGATACATTCATGGAAAAACTTTGGGCTAGACAGGAATGCACTGCACCCTTTAGTTATAAGAACATATATATTTACTTATATTCAAATGATGGTCCATAAATTTCAACACAATCACAAATTTAATTAATTTTTTTCTGTTTCTACTAACCCTTCATACAACCCTTACCAAAAAAAAAAGGAAAATAATATGACATTGTTTCGGTTTTCAACAGGGTTCCGGTTATTTGGATTCTTAAGCCGTTGATTGGAATGTTTTTCTGTATTCACTCTCTTTATCTTTGCCCCTTCTCTCTAATATATTCTACCCTATAAAGCCGATTTCACGCTCTTATGTAGGTGGTTGAAAACTGCAGGCAGAGTTACGATTTACGATAGAGGGTTCTATTAACAAAAGGTCTTGTATGGGTTTAACAAATAGCTGGAGCGTGAGGATTTTCAATTAGAAAGGTCGCTTGTTTTCTTTTCTTTTTTGTTGAACAGGACCGATTGAATGCATTGAAAAGCTCGCGGTTTATAGCGTCAATTTGCCTAATAGAAATTTGCATTAATCCTTGGCCGAAATCGTAAAGCTATAATTGTGCAGCTATGCAGAAGTAATTGGGCATCTAAAAATAACACTGTTTTTCTTTGTTTGCATTGGGACAGTTAAAATGATAAAATTAGCATTTCTAGCTGGGATAAAATGGGGGAGAATCCATTCAACCAACTTAGTGATATTGAAAGAAAATTATAAAAGCTTTGCTTTAGTATCCTTACTTTTATAGGCAAATATAAATATAAATTTGAAAAAAAATAAATCTTTTCTATAAAACATAACTAAAAAAACATATTTCTTAAATTTGTAAAATAACTTTTTAAAAACTAATGAAAATTTTAAGCTATCTTTACTTATTGAAAATATATCGAGAATCTTTAAATCTTGCTAATCATATTCAGCTTTTCCACAACAACTTCACAAACTTAAGATGACTTACTGCCGCAACTACTCACACACACAAACACATTTAAAAATGCTTTTTTAAAATGCCCAAGCAAAGTATCTGACACTCGTTGTGGAACTGTATCTTATAAATACGATTACCTGGCTCACACTTTTAAGTGCAGGCCGCAATGCAGCGCACATTACCAAGTCGTTGCGAACAGAATGAACGAACGTTATAATTTCACGAAATATTTTCATGAAAAAAGCATCTACTGAAAAATGCATTAAGTGCAGCAACAACAACATCAACAACAATAAGGAAGCTGTGCCTGTATCTGTATCTGTGTCTATGTCGGTGTTGCAGGCAACAAAGCTTGGGCTTGCAACACGGCCCGACATATGCTTAAAAAACAAAACTGGCTTCAGCTTTATGGCAGTGGCAAACAAACAAACAAATACAAACACAAACACAAACATACACAGAGAGACATAAACATAAGAGAGCGCCAAGCGCAGACAAACAAAGTTTACTTTGTATCTTTTGGTGGCAGATTCTTGTTGCAGCTTTTCTTTTTTATGTGTCCGAGGTGAGTGCAACTGCAACTGCAACTTGCAACGGCGACTGCGCCTTAATTCTGTCCACAATTGCAGAACATGAGCTAGGCGCATATAACATATAGAAAATGCACTAAATCTCTGATATCCGAAAATGTTCGGTGTGCATCTATGAGATACATTCCTATATGTGTATATGTATCTACATGAGCATGCCATGGCAAATATTAAAGCTATGTTCTTGTCCCTGTCGTTGTTGTAGTTTTTGTTGTTGTTGTTACTCCTTGAGGCTAAAGATTTCATGATTTGCACTTTTATGGAAATAATTTTTCGCATTCGTTTTACTGCAGCACATTTTGTGCAAGACAGCAATTAAAAATATTTAATTATCATGAAAAAAGTTGTCGGGTAACATGCACAACATTTCTCACATGACTAGAGATACTATAGCTCATCGCCAGACAGGCTATAGAAATAAAAAGAGACAGCTATATATAGAAGGCTAGTCCAGAAGTAGAGAGAAAGAGAGAGAATTAGTGAAGTGTTGGCATTAGAATCTACCGAAAAAAAAGGCATCGTCTCTGTGTGTTGTGTGTATTTGGAGGTTGCCAAACATTTCCTGTTGTGATGTAGCTTTAAAATATGTATAGAAGAAGAAGAAGATCATTTTCTTGGGAAACGATTTGGCAGCGTAGAACTTAACACGTTGAATTTCTCTTTGATATTAACCGAATACCGAAACCGAGAAACTTTTTTGTCTCACTTTTTTCCCCTCAACATTTTCAGATATTGTTTTTTAATGAACTGTCGTGTGTATTAAGCTTGATAATAAAGTAAATAATTTATTGATTATTTACAACCGAACGGAGTGTGTGTATTTGTGTGGGGTGTAGATAAGCGTGAAGAAAATGAATATGTTTATGGTTATGGAATTACTTTTAACAATAACTGAGAGCAGCTGAAAATGGGCCTATGAATGGATCGTTATAACTGAAGAAATCACTTAAGCACAAGAATGCGACAAAATGTTTAAAGCCAACAGGCTTATAATATGGTTTATAAGCTGAAAAGAGATAGGGGCATATTTTCCTAAGAGCGTATAGAAATAAAATGCGTTTCCCTAGTGTCTTTTGCTTATGGATGCCTCTCAACAGAGATTAGATTTAATGTTTGCATAAAACTCTTTAAGATTAGAAGAATCTCTTTAATAATCGACTTGAAGTCAGAATTTTATTGAGTTTTTTAGAAAAAAAAAATGGAAACAGGAACTGAGCGTGGAGTGTGTTGACTATTCTCAGCTGTCGCATTCCGAGTAATTATAAAATTACTCATATAATAACCGGAATTAGTCAAAGGAATGAGCTCCACAAATTGCTTCTCTCCATAAGCTAATTAAGTTTAAGTTGGCAATGAATGAACGAACATAACTCTTGCTACTGAAATGCATCAAACGCATTCATTGTCTAATTATTTAAGATACCTCAACTCACCAAGAAGAACTTGGCGCCCTATAAAAGAAGAAGAAAGGGGAAACTAAAGGCGATGGCAGTCATGACCATTGGCTGTGCAGTAGTTAAGTGCAAT
Source organism: Drosophila falleni (assembly GCA_035045575.1). Taxonomy (NCBI): domain Eukaryota; kingdom Metazoa; phylum Arthropoda; class Insecta; order Diptera; family Drosophilidae; genus Drosophila; species Drosophila falleni. Next base: position 1,447,662 of record JAWNOV010000181.1, on the reverse strand, counting down.
TTGTAATTGTGTCAGTGCCTGAATGCTCTTCCAATTTAATTAGCCATTAAAACGTGTACGTGTGTGTGTGTGTGTGTATGTGTATGTGTGTGACGTCACATGCCAAGGTGATGCCAACTACGTGACGGCAGCTTCGATTGCAACCTGTCTCCCACCTTTGCACAGGTATCATCGGGAAGGTATTGACTTCAACTTGTTGTTATTGTTGTTGTTAACTGGACTACCGAATACCACCTTATCAGCAGTACATAGCTTTGGGCTCTCTTTCATTCAGCTGAATGCATTTTAATTCTCTGTTTCTATTTTTTCCCCCTATTTGATGATTGGCCTTCACTAATTAAGTTTTTCCTCTCTCTTTCTATTTACAGATGGTAAGTGTACTCAACTACCCATCAAAGGGATCTCTCTATAATCAAAGCTTATGTGTAAGTAAAATCAATTCGAAGCTGTGAATATATTTTCAAAAGTGGATGCTGCTAATTAAGTTACAATCTAGCTGATTTTCCCTTTCAGATTTTTAGTTTTAGAAGTTCTTATAATTCTGTGTTACTCATTACTTCAATTTATAAGTAATATAAGCTATTACACAAAACTCTTCAAAATCACCAAAGAATTCTTAAAGCACTGATATTTAGTTCGCTCTCTCATTTCTGAATTGAATTTTTAAAGCAAAGTAATTTTATTCTATATAAAATTTACATTTATTAACTAAAAACTGCTCATTTAAAGTGTAATTTACCCAATTAAATTTATTGATTATGTAATGCATTCAATTATGCAGTCTTTAAGTGTTTTCGCTTCGTGTTTTCTAAAATTCCTTACATAAGTTGCTCCACTTCTGTACGCTCCCATACAGTCTCCGAGAAATGATTGTGTATAATACATACTCACAAGAATAACTCATGCAATGCACTCATCTTTTTCCCATTTGCCATTAATGGCAATAATTGCTGTTCGCATTTAATTGACTGATTGCCACACGAATGCCACACAGGTGAGATACGCAGGTGTCAATCGATCGCCCCAGACGAACACACACACATTTCGCACTTTTGCTGCGCTCTAAATAACACAAATTTAATTAAAATTGCAACACAGCTACATAAGCTGAACACGAGAGAAAAAATAATGGAAAAGCCAGTCCTTATATATATATATTTATTTGTCATATAAAAATCAATATTGTTGGATTATTTTATTTTAAACATTTTCACGGAACTAAGCGTTCAATTATGAAAGATTAAAGCCATCAAATCTTTGCATCTGAAACACTCAGTCATATAATTCCCATGATTTATTGATGACTAAAGTGCAGATTATTAGAAAAATACGAGATGAAAGGAAAATCAAAAAACAAATGCATATTTATTTTATTAAAAGCTAATTCAATTGTCTGACTGTGTCTCTGTGTGTGGCTCTTGTTTGATATATTAACAACAAACACAAGACATGTATAAGTACATATAAAGACATATTTGTATGTCCTGGATTGTAGTGTAGAGCAGCGGACCGTCGGCAATCATAATAAATGTTCATTGAAACCTTTTAAAATCGCGCAAAATGCGGCGCACCTCAATAAAGGCACTAACCCAACAATAAATTTCAACGCCGCCACGATCCACAAGCGGTGCAGGATTGAGAGTGAGCGGTGCACCACCAAAGCAACAGCAAAGCGGAGCAAAACAGGCACATAAACATTAATAAACTTGTTGCAATCCAAAAGATAATTAGCTACAGTCTAGGCAGTAACAACTTGTACCACACACACTACACTACACAACACCACAAAGCACCATCGCACCATCGCACCACGCAAACACACATCAATAAAAGCACTGACCAAAAGACACTGGTCAACAATTTGCTATTTAGTATAGAGTTTCATTAAAAAACCACTATAGCATGCCACGCTCTTTTGTGTATCTTAAAGATACATACATACATATATATGTATATAGTATCTATGTATCTGTAAGAGGTACATTTAGGTGCATGTGTCTGTAGCCCTGGTTCCCGATACACTGTTCCCTGTTTGCTGCCGCCTGCCTGCTGTCGATCATAATTTAACATAAAAATGATTTGATTACTATAATTTCTTTTGTGTTTTGGTATCACCTGGTAAGCTCATTTACTACAACGGCAACGCCGCCTATTACTCACACCGGTCCCCAGTCTCCAAGTCTCCCGTGCCGGACGCTGTTGTGGATCCCTGTGCGAAAGAGGCATTCGACATTCGGCTCCCAAGACCGCACCGCATGCAGCGTGTGTCGTTTTGTACGATATATACTCTGAAAAGATGTACAATAACTGCGGGAAGGCCCAGACCAAGATCCATTCCAAGCGCACGAAAAAAAAAAACAAGTAATAATGCGACAGTTGAGTGTGCTCGACTGTGAAAGATCCGATACCTGAAACAATTACAAATAATTTGCAGAATTTGCTTTATCTTCTAGTTTGCTTTGTCTCCTCTTCTATTTTATTGTACTTTCAATATTTTTCGAATTTTTTACCCGAGTCATTATAAAATTTTAAAGACACTCTGGAAGTATGATGATTATTATGTATGTCAAATTTCAAGGCCGTATCTTTAAAATGGTTTTTGTAATTTGAAATTTTTAAAATACATATGTACATAAAACATTTTTAATAAAAAGTTTTAAAATAATTGTGATCTGCGTATTGGAGTATTATTTAAAAATTGGATAGTTGTATAGTATTGAAAATGTCTCAAATTGTCTGTTACACGCCTTGCCACAAACTTATAAGCCTCTTCTACACTCTCGTTACGGGTCTAAATACTTGCAGCGCCCCAGAGTCAAAGTCGAGCTGACAAAACCCGTCTTGCAGTCGAAGCAAGGCAGGAGGGCTATAATAACGTTGAGAGACCATGGCCAGGGTACTGTAAAAATATCTTGTTTCATGTGTGCGCTGGACGTTAATAGCAGGCCAACTCAACTGCCGCTGCCGCCTTCGTCCAAATGTTGTCCATTCTGTCCAAACGAAAAGCATCTCATCGTTTGCAACGTTTGCTGCTGCTGCTGCATCTTCTTCTTCTTCTTCTTCTGCTTTTAGTGAGCGCCGGCAAGAGTCAGTCCACTCAGGCTATAAAGGCAGTCAGTTTCTGGCAGTCAACCTTAGCTGCATTTCATCATTCATGCACATTATTTGATCCCCCCTCTCACACAGTCTCTGTATGTATACGTTTGTATCTCTATACTCTAGCAGTGAGCCTTCTTACAGTCTGGTTTTTCATGGTTTTAAATAATAATATATATCTAAAATCAGTCGAGAAAAAACATTTTTAGCAATAGAAAAAATTAAATAATGACATTTTAAAGACTCTAATTTTTATAGTTTAGCCCACATTTATTGTCACAAAAATTTAAAAGTTAAAAAAAATGTTAAATTATTTAAAATTTAAAGAATTATAAGGCATTTAAATGTTAATGAAAAAAATAATGAAAGAAATAATGAATTATTCGTGAATTCTAGAACTATATGTTAACTATATTACAGAAAGAACATCTTGCAGACTTTTTTTGATATAACCTTTAAATTTTGAGCTTAAAAAATATTTTATTTGCTATTATTATTTTTGAATGTTTATTTAAATGATTATTACTCAATGATATTTCTTATACTATATGTGAATAAGACTGAATTTATCGAAAATGAAAATTCTAGATTCCAAACAAATTATCTCTCTATATTATGATCCAATCTAAAAGTTACCAGCTAAAACAATTCTCGGTTTATTTATTATTTAATTGTGCCATAGATAAACGCAGTCGTTGCAATCATTTCTTAACTATAACCTGTTTAATCCTTTATTTTCAGCATCTGTCGCATAAAGAAGAGTATTTAACTTTCAGTAGATTGGAATTTACACTTAATTCTCCTTTTTCTTTGCAAAATCCTCCGTGTTTGTCTGTCGTGTCCTGCTGCTTGCGTATCGCATTGGCCAAGCTTAGAAGCAGATTGAGTTACATTGCTGTGGATTATTATCAACTGTATTATCTTCTTTCTTTCTTTCATTTTTTTTTCTTTTTCGTATAACATCTTGGCGTTGATGGCGGCGGCGGCAAAAAAAAGGCAAATAAAATTTCGTTACGCTGCTGTTGCGTTTATTTCTCAACTCTCAGATCCCAAGTCCCAGTCTGAAACGGAGTCCCAAGTTGAAGCCTGACTTTGGAAGAAGCTTCATTGGTTTGGTTTTGGGGCTACTTTAAGGTTTCTGTTGTTTTAATGATACCCGCTCAGGTTGTTTTCTTCTATCTTTGTCTTTTCGGTTCGCATAATTTCATTGCTGCAACATGTATCATCAAGGTTTTGGGGCAACAACTGTGTAAATTATGATCTGTGCATATATACGAGTATTTACCAATTGGCATCGCTCCAAAAAATCCAAGGCTTGGGCTTTTGTTTCTGTAGCCATAAACCATAACTGAAGTAGGTGTCGTCGTTAAGTTTGATGTGGCACATTAAAACTAGACCCGTTTTTTTGCTAGCTACTCTACCCCATGGGGGCACTTTATGGTTACCGAGCGAAAAAGTGGAAGCCCACATGAAAATACCATGCTTTGCAGGTCTTAATTTCATTTTAGGTTTACAAATTTTATTGATCTTAAATTTTTTATTTTTGGCATCATCATGAACCACATTTCTCAATGAATTCACTTGATACACATTGGGACTATTATTTCTTGAAATGACATTAAAAAAGAACTATAAAATTGTATGTATTTGATTTATCTTTCTATTCTCTAGTCAGGTGCTTTTAAAAGCTGTCATTATGGGATAGACAATATTTGAATTTATTGCTTTTCTCAGAAGTATTTGACGTGTGTTAATAAACGTGTTAGCTTTGCTTTGATTTATTTATAATCTTGGAAATTATGCATAAAGTTACATATTGGTTTATAGAAAATTGGTTTATAGAAAATTAATAACTTTTTCTAGTGAATTATTTTAAAGTACTTTAAGCTCATATAATAGTTATTTTAACATTATGTACTCCCTAAATTTCCAATAAATTTGGGCAAAATCTCTCTTTAATTCTATAGCTATTTTTAACTTTATTGAAGCTGCAGCTTTTTCTACTGCATGATGGTATTTTCGAAATTTAAGAGCTTCCTCATGCCAAATGCTATTACATTAAATATATTGGCTGCAGTGAATCAATTGTGGAGCGCTTCAGTGTCCAAAGATCCCAAAAGCCCTGGCCATCTAAATGTGGGTCACATGCCACAGACAAAAGTTTTAAATCATATTTAAAGTGGGGACGAGAAACCAAGAAGAAGAACCGCTGCCAAAATGTGTGGTGGTGGAAGGGAGAATTGGCTGGTGTAAAATAAGAAAAACCACAGAAAACACACTTGAGAGTATTGCACCACATGAAACGGTGGCGGTGATAGTGGTGGTGGTGGTAGCATACCAGGAAACTATAAAAGACAATAGACGGCAATATGCCAGCTCAGGTTTTGTGGTTTTCATTTTGAGCTTCCAGTTGAATCGAGTCGAGTCGAGTCGAGTTGAATTGAGCTGAGTTGAAGCCCTATACATGAGCCATGAGCGTGGGCCTAAGTCAACAACAAAAGCAACAACGGTCACCGTCTTTTGTTAAATATATATATATAAGTATGTGTGTGTTAAAGAAAAACCTTTCGTATGCTTTCTTTCTATGTAGAGCGAAGGGTAAAGTAGTTGAGGAGATGATAGCCATGTTGGATGTGTGCTCACGCATTAATATAGTCAGAGTATATAGCGAAACCCAACTTATATATATTACTTGCTGGATATAGATGTGTGTGAAACTAGTTTATGACAGGCCAAAGTCTGCGGAGAATGCGGGGCAAATAATGTTGTTTATGTGCACAGGCAAAATCGTAAATATGACGCACAGAGAAAACAAACAGGGCGCAAGGACAGGAGCTAAAACCGACACTGAGAGGGACTTGGGACTTGGGACAGGCAGAGAGAATGTTATAGGTAAACACGAGAAGGAGAAGGAGCTTTGGACAGGCTGTAGAAGTGCAGTTCGATTTGCTGCTCATGGGACAAGTGCAAAGTAGCCCATGCCACAACACTCGCCACACAATTGCAATGCCATGCTCCCATTGTGGTGTCTGCATTGGTCAACAGCAAGAGCTGCAACTGCTTTCTGCCATCCTGCCGTACTACCTGCCTGCCTGCGGCTTGGGGCATGAGGCATGAGGCAAGTGCTCTGTCCAGGCATTGCTATGACACTCAAACTGCAGCTCACCTGGTTCTTCTGACTCTGACTGGCTCTGGTTATGGCATTCAATGGCCAATTCTCCACGCAGGCGTCGTTCTTCCCATGACACTAGCCCAGCTTTGTGCTTATTTGGTTACTTTATGCCTTTTGCAATGCTATGCTGCATGCATCTCCAATTCCTTACCCCTATCTCGCCCTCTCTTTCGCTTTTGCTCTTTCATTTTGCGCCTGTCTGATAATAAAGATGACAAAATATCTAGAAAAAATCATAAACTTTGTGTGTATGTTTGGAAAAATAATATCTTGCAGATATAAAGTACCATTTATGTCGTGCTTATATCTTCTTTCGCCAAGTCGTGAGGATACCAAGACGTTGCCTCCTCCTCTTTCATCTCCTTTTCCTCCTCCTTCTGCCTTTCTGCCTTTCTGCCTGGCCTGGCCATGCGCCATTCGCAGTGCTGTCGCAGCGCAGCCGAAGCGGTTGAGTTAAGTTAAGTTGAATCGAATTGAGTTGGTTGCCTGCGTGTCTGCTGCGCACAGTGGTATGAAAGCAATTCTTATTACATTTTTAAAAAAAGCTATTATTATTTCTTTTATTTATTAATTATTTTCGAATATATGTAATTTAAACATTTTAAATATTTTGTAAAGTCGATTTTATGTTTCGATGTTAAGCTCAATCTAAAGTTTAGATATTCATCAGTACTATAAAGTCTTTCTTTTCAGGACAAAAGTGTTAATAATCTGAATTACTGTTACATTTCTCTGCGTTTTAAATTTTTTAAAACTTTAATCTTCGCTGATATTTATTACCGCCAATTTTATTGCTATATTTCTCCACTTTTCAAGTTCATTATTAATATCTTCTTGTCTCTCCGTTTCTTAAGTCGTTTTGTTATAAATTTATAAAAAATTTAACATTTATTTAGCTGCTTTATTTAAATTTTACAGTTTTATGTGTTTTAAATTTTTAACAAATTTCTTAGTGCTGACTCTCTAGCTTTTAATTTGATTTTTCTGCAACTTGACTCCAAGTTCAAAGAGTTCTTTGTATTCCCAACTCATTTCGTCTTCCATTTGTCTTAACCTTTAGTGCATTATTTCAAGCGCTTCAAATGACAATCTAATTTATTTTTATATGTTGCTCCACTGTGCACACTGCACTGCAACACATCGTCTACACATGACGGCGACGGCGGCCAATTGTCCAATACAGCGTCAACGATGCCGCTGCAGTCGCCGTCACCATGACCACGTTGTTTTTGTTGTAGTTGTTGTTGTTGTTGTCTAGGAGCAGTGCAGGCAGGGCCAACTAGCCTTGGAGGGTTAGGAAAGGGAGTGAGATAGGGGGGGAAGAGCAGACATTGCGTTGAATCGTCTATTGAAGTCTTTGTACTTGGCTTGTCTTTGGCCATGGATGTTGTTTGAGCCAAGTTAGCTGCTTGGGTTTGCTTGGAGCCTGTACGCCTGGTATAGATGCTTTCATTACGAGCTTAGTTCCCGTCACAATCAGTTGTTGGCATCGTTTATGCCGCATTGCCTCACACACACAACAGGCACAGCAGTGGAGAAGAAGACCAAAGCAGGAGGTTGATTTTAGAGAACTAGTTGCCAGGCTGCCTCTGCTGTGGCAGCTTCTTCAGCAACGTCTTGCAACTTATCGCAGCACACACACATATACAAAAACATATGAGACTGTGCCGCACACAATTTGCATGTGAAGATCTCTGCTGCACCCACTGTCCCTGCTGGGGCGCCTCAACAAAAAACCGAGTCGCATCGCATCGCGTCGCGTCGTCACCCACTTCCTTCGATGCTGCCACCATTGTACGTGCATGTAATTTATGCGTTTAGATAACACTTTGCTAATTTTGAATGGCATAAATTTTTTATACTCCTTTTTCTTTTTCTTGCATTAGAAGGAGAAGAACGAGCAGAAAAAGAAGAGAAGGTTGCCAGCCGTGGCATGTCTGTAATTGTGTGTGCGTGTGTGTATTTAGTATTCTTTTTTTTTTTGCATAGCATGCTTATGATGATGTATTGATTGTTCGAGGTGTCAGATTTGTTTTCTACCTACGAGGCAAACGAGCTGCCGCATCCCCCAACCTCCAATCCCCATTCGGATACTTTGCCTGTCTTGTTGCACTTTTTTCTCTTTTGCGTAATTAAAGAAAATATTTGAGATATGCCGAGATAATAGTGCTGGAATGTTGTTGGATTAATTAATTGAAAATGAGTAGTCGACCAGTCAACTGAGACGACGACGACGACGACGACAACACCGCTGTCCATTGGCTTATTTGGCTTGAAGTTTCGCTTCGTATTGGGGCGAGTTTGGACCATGTCGTCGCCCGTTTGCTTATCAGTGGCAGCGTTGGCTTTTTATGGCCAACACACAACAAACAGCAGCCACATGAGAGCAACAACAACCACAACAACAACATCAACAGAGCGACAGTCTCCTCTGACTTGCCAATCGAACTGGCAACGGAGTCCTCTTCCACATCTTCTTCTTCTTCTGCCTGGGTATTGTGATTAATAAGGATTTTCAAGTCGTTAGCCTCGCGTATTTTTGTTTTTTTTTTTATGGACACGTCTGCGACAAGGCTGAAACGAGAAGTCTAAAACTCCAACTGAAACTTCGACTGAGACTAAGACTGAGGTTGAGGTTGAGGCAGGCAAATTACCGATTTCAACAATGTCGCTCAAGTGGCTTAACTTTAACTTTGACAAAGGCCTGGTTAGGAAAAGAATAAAAAAAAAAAAGAAAACCGGCAGCCCAGTTGCGAAAATTTTGATGCCTGAATAATGATGTGATAACCGTAGGCATAAACTGGCCAAGCAACTGTCGACTTCGGACTTTGTCGACTCCGACTGGACTCTACGGTCATCGCAACTTTTAGCTAGATACAATTACCAGTGGACACTCGAAAAGTCTGGGAGGTGGTTCCATCTTTATTCACATCGCAGCTGCAGTTTCTCTATACACAAAAAAAAAGTTTCTTAAAGTTTTCAAATTATTCTAAGTAGGGCAGCGGCAGCGACAGCGACTATAAGATTAGTCTGGGGAAATGCTTCCTTGGACTGAACCCGGGATTAGACGCTCGAATTAAATTTGAATTAAATTTTGCTTAAAGCGCATCAGAGTGAACTGTTACGTAAGGAAAGTCAATTGAAATTACAGTTGAGAAGCACTAAAAAAAAAGGGGACCACGTGGAGGATGCCAGGATTGTAAATGAATTGCTTAGCCGAGGATGAAAATTGAAATTATTTTTAAATTGTTTGGAAATCAAATTAGAAATGTAATTTTAATAACATTTAAATTTTCTAGAATGTAAATTCTGTAATATCTTTAGCAATTGAAAATCAATACAATCATATATATTTGTTATAAATAATAGTACTCTGAACTATAAAAAAAATATTCAAGCTTTTGCGTTAAATAATTTTATATCAAGCTAATTAAAACGCACTGTTTACTATGAACATATATTTGTATTTTCAATGATATTTTTTCTAATAACTTAATTATGAAGAAGGCTCAAATTAGGCTAATGAAGTAAAACTTTCCTCAGTATGGGAGAAAGCTGAAATTATTTTTAAATTGTTTGAAAATTAAATTAAGAAAGTGACAAAATTAATTATCAAATTCTTAACTCTATTACACCGTACTACTATATCTTTTGCTATATAAAAACTACTATTACTAATTCCCAGCTCACCAGTTTACAAATTATTATAGAATTTTAGAAATTTAAAACCAAAATTTATTTTTTAATACTTTCTCTAAATATTCTTTCTCATAGTTTAATTATCAAGATGTCATTAAATATGATTTAAACTATGCTAATGATGAAAATTGCCCTTAACATGTTCATTCTAAATGTATTTTAAGTTGTGTGGCTTTCGCAGCTGTCGTTGACACAGCGGGGCGAATGAATGAAAACTGTTTTGCTAATTAAAAGAACAAGCACACAAAAAAAAAATAAAAAACAAGAAAAATACTATAAAGCGAATACAGAAAAGTATAAAAGAAAATATGCATGCCACAAGCAGAAGTTGCACTGTTGCAGGTTTCGAAAGTCTTTCTTTTCTCAGCGGTTAGTTGCAGTTGCATACCCATTTTTAATCATATGCGGTACTAAAACTCAATCAAATTTCATTGCCCGGGCCTCGATGGAGGCAAAAGCACAACTTACATCGAAATCAACTTTAAAGGTGAGCGAGCGGCATATAAAAATAAATAAAAATCTGTACGGAGTGATGAGAAAGAATAAACAGTTATATGTGTAGTCAAGATCACGTTTGTCTTAATTACATATCAAATATATCGCCATGCTGATTGATCCCGGCAGCAGCATCTAACTTGGAACATAAAAACCAAACATAAATTTGAGTTATAAAAACGCATGTTATGCTGCACTTAATTAGCGGTTAACCTCTTGAGAGGGAGAGGGAGAGAGACGATGAAATGTCGATGAGTGTCATGCCCACATGCGCTCCCAGACAGTTGAAAGAGACATCGAGTCATGCCATCGAAACAGATACGGATACAGATACATGCTCCCTCCTTTTTTGACTATAATTCTCACAATTTGCCGCTGCGTGTGCCACCATTTTTTCAGCTTGAAGTCCGTGCGACGAATGCTGAACTGAAAATGTCAACAATATAACAGCAGCCAACATCCAAATTAAATGGTGTGAATGAAATTTTATGCCGAATCATGCGAGGAAAATGATGAAGTTGCCGACAAGGACAGCACCCCAAGAGTTCCCCGCCAAGTGTGCCATATCACGCTTAGTTAAAATTATATTGCGGGCCTCATTTCATTTGTTTATGAAGCAAAGAACCGTCAGTCAGACAGAGAGACAGTCAGTTGGCCAGTTGTCATTAGGACCAGTGTGCCAAGTCTTTATAATAAAGATGCGTACGCAAATCGGGCACAAAATTGAGTTGAAAACTATTTGAAATTTGTGTGCTAGAAGCGTTGCCAAAAAAAAAAGAGAAAAAGCAAACAATCATAAGATGAGGGACACAGTATTCCAACACTTTTGGCTAGCAACAACAACAGCTTTTAAATGAAGTGGAGACCATTAAAGACGAAGACGTCACCAACGACGACGACAACGATGAAAAAGAAAACGAAGACGAGAACGACGACACTTGAAGTTCTTTTTGAGTAATTTCATCTTGTACAAGTAGTTTTGATGTTTGATGTTGATGCGACGCCTCTGCGAAGTATGGGAAAATAGGTTTTTATTCAGTTAAGAAGAAGAGTTCTCTAGATTTTTTTCCCCGTTTTGTTGAAGAGCATTTTGACAAGTTTATTTTATTTTATTTTTGTAAGAATTGGTTAAGAGTTGGCAGCAAAAGTTTCAAGTGTCGGACTGCGAAGAGTTGTGTGAATAACTAATGAAGATGCTTGTAGAAAGTATAGAATTGGAATCTGTAAATGATATGGGGGGTATTTTATAAATCCACAACCAAAATTATGGAAATCAAACTGAAATTAGGGATTCTTTCTGATCACCAAGAAAAGGACAATATATTTTTTAAGAAAGGAGAAAAGCCAAAAAAAGTAATTTGAGAACAACCCAAAAACAAAAAAAAACATATCTCATAATTATAAAAAGATATTTGGAACTCGAAATAATAAATATAAAAATCGAATTCATAATATCAAAACAATGCCGAAATTTTAGGCAATAGAAATAAAACCGACTCATATTACATAACTTTTTCATTCCCTAAAGTATCTGAAGCGGCCTTTAAGAACTATCTAACCCATGCTCAACTCAATTGAATGACAATTAAGCGATTCATTAAAAATGACAGAGCATGAATTGAATTGAGTTGAGAGTTGTAGAGTTAAGAGTTTTGGGTTAGACATGGAGCTGAAGTTAGAGTTGGAAGAACCCAAAAATAGTGGTTGCAATAAAGAGGAAGCCCGTCGTCATTGCTGTCGACTCAGTGACAGCTCTGGCAAATGCGTGATGCGTTTCCTATTCCAAAGGAGATGGAATTGAAAGTAGTTGTCGTTATCCGTGTCCGTGCCCCATTCCCCGGATCCGTTACGGCGTACGTGCACAAGTATTTGGTTTTTATTTTTGGCAAAAAAAAAAACTCATTTAAAACGGACACTGGCGTCGACCCGTTGCCACTTGAAGGCGAAGCCGTAACAAAAATAATAAAGTAAGAATAAAACTAGTGAGAATCGAGCGCAAAACGGCATGCAAACGACAAACGAAGCTGATGCTGACATTTGATGCCAAATTTTCAAGTGGAGCGAACGACGACCAACAGCCCAAACACTTGAGGAATTGCCGCCGCCATCGTTTAAGAGATGATGGCATGAGATACTCGACTGACTGACTGCCTGACTGCAGAGACATTCACAGAGTCGTAAATATGAGGCACACAAACGAAAGGAGCAAGCCTGTCAGACTGACAGACGAGGAAGAGGACATTAGTATACAGAAGCTTGCTACAAACTCGAAAATATTAAGTCGAGTAAACACGACTGTTTTAAACCCTGTACGCATTCTTAAAAAAGGATAAGATCTGGATAAATCTAAACTAAAGTAAAAATATTTGTGGAGAAACTCGAGTTTATAGATTTATAATGTTTGGTATCTATGGCAATTTCTCAGTTGTTTATGCTGATCAAGAATATATTAACATTTTATGAGGTCAGACATGACTCTTTCTGCTTGTTACGCATAGACCCTTTGTTGTTTTAAGTACAGGGTAGCAACAAATAGAAGAGAACCAATCTCAACACACGATGACAGCAAGCAGAGAGTAAAGACGCAGATCACGGGGCAGATAGCCAGGTCCAGACTCTGGGCCGTAAACTGGCGACTATGAAGATATATTAGGCAAATAGATGAATGGGATAGCAGCATGGATGGATGCCCTGTCTGTCTCTGTCTCGGCTAGGGGAAAAACAATTTTTAGGAAAAACTTTTTTCAGCAAATGCAAATGGAGTTTGACAATGTTCTGGCCACAGACATAGATAATCATAAAACGAAAAAAAAAAAATGTTATCAGCCCATGTTTGTTGTCTTATGGCTTATGATGTGCACGATGATGAGTATTAGATGAGAGTTTTCATAAAAGGGAGTTTTCTATTTGAAGTTTCCCTCTTGCTACCTGGCACTCGGAAAGTCTCAAATTACACGCACATAAGTAGAAAAATCAACAGAGACAGCATTTTTTTTTTTCGCTTTTTTTATTACAATAGAACAGAACAAAAGATGCGAAATATTTGCTGCTCTTATGCTTGGGAAACATGGCAAATGCTGTTTACAGTGCTGTAAAAAAGTAAACGTACTAGCAAGTAGTCGTAGACGTAGACGTAGAAATACAAGCTGAAATGCTTGCCAGCTCAGCCGCATAAATACTCTCCAGGGAGTTGTTATGTGTTATGTTCTTGGTGAACGCAATGTTGGAACTATTCCTTCGGCATGGGCTTTGCAAATGGAACGGTAAGTTGGGAGGGGGGCTTGGGGGTACCCATGATTCAAAATATGCGCGTATTTGGTTGCGTTTCGTTGGGTTTTCTTTTTGGGGTTTCAATATGCGGTTCGGTTCCTGAGGCACGCAGCGTACCATGGAGCTGCTCGTGTTGGTTACATTTTGCACCTAGGGTGAATCTTTTTTTTTCCGGAGGGGTCCTCAAAGGGGGGGTAGGTGGTGGAGAAGGGAGTGAGGGGCAGAGCGGGACACCACCCAGGCAGCTGTTTATGAAATACTCCTCGTACTTGCGCTTGTATATCAACATGTATTTATGTATGAAGCGAATGAAAACATAAACAACAAGAACAGCAAAAGCAACAACATCCACAACAGTAGTTGCAACAAGAAAAGCGTGGCGCTATTGTTGTTGTTGTTATCGTTGTTGTTGCTGTTGGTGTAACAAAGGCATGCACGGAAATATGCTAGAAAACGGGCAAAACTGCAAAACGAAACGCACTGCGAGCACAACAATTTATGGGCAACATTTAAAAAATACATGCTGAATTGTTTGCGGCAGCATAAAAAGTAGCCAAACGATGGTGGCTACTGCTTTTGGCGGTGCTACCAAGTTGAAGGGAGCACGACCAGTGGTAGCAGCAGGAGGGGAAGTAGCTGTAGCGGTCGCCACTTGCATTTCTTTGCATAAATTGCAACATTTCGTTGCAAGCAATGCGACGCGACGCGATGCGACCCAACGCAAGTGGCAAGTTGAAGCTACGTTTAGGCAATTTGTCATAGGTGAAGCTGCTGCTGGCATTCTCAACGATTGCTGCATTGGATGCTGAGATACAAATGTATCTGCAGATTGCTCCAAAAAAAATCCATAACTGAGTGGAAAATTCATTTACATTTTCCATTTGCAGCCAAAGAATTGAAGAAATTCTCAAGTGGAATTTTATATATGTGTACAATGGGTTTTCTTGATTTAAGAACACCAGATTACCACATTGACTGGCATTTTCTAAACGACTTAATATATATAACTTCAATTTATTTTATGATTTTTTGATGTTGATTGTTATTATTTTATATTTTAATATATATGGTCAGATTTATCAACTAAAACATTTTTTTGACAATATATAAAAATAATTTAAGTACGAAATGTAATGTATAAAAAATGTAACGCAACTTATGAGTGTTTTAAGTGTCACATAAATATTGAATAAACTGCAAAGTTCAGAATAAACGGGGCCAATTGAAAAAGTGATACACATTTTAAATGTTGAGAAAGAAAATAAAGAAATTAAATGCTGTGAAAATATTTAAATTGTGCTAGTAAATGTTGATCTGCACTCACTTAACTGTGCGCTGTCAAGTTTGAAGTGCACACGCCCAAACAATTTTCAGTAGAAGACTGAAAACTAAAAACGAAAAACTGTTGGTAGCACACACACACAGACACACACACACACAGACACACGCACACACACACACTCGCTTCGTGAGTCTCTTCACACACAAATCTGCCAGTCTGAGATTACCCCGTAGCCCCAAAATGCATTTACGGCAACTCAAATGATGCAAATCTAATACGAGTACTCGGCTGCTGCGTTGCAATGGCAAAATATAAACCTCTCAAGTGCAAAAACCATTCAAAAACTAAGCTAAATTTATTTAAGGAACACACACACACATACACCCAGACATTCAGATATACGTACATATATAGACAGGACCAACTACTGACGATTGCAGTGTAGTTTTTGCTTTCGTCGTCATTGTTGTTGCTGCTGTTGTTGTTGTTGTTTCTGCTATTGCTATGCACATTTCACTTAACTGAAATAAAAACTGAAAAGAAAAGCCAACGCAAATGCGAGCAAAGCCCAACCAAAATACGCCAGAGCCATTGCAATGGAGAGTGGAAAGCAGCAAAAACACTACAGCAAAAAATAAAATAGAAATTGTAGTAGAATAAAAAAAAAGAAGATTGTATGAAGAAACCAACAACAAGAACAACAAATGTCGTCAGCCAAGAGCACAAGAGTTGGGGGGAATCGTCAGTCGGCAGTCGAGAGTCGCGACGATGTGGCAGGAATAAAATTCACGTGGCGATTCACACACACACACACACAGAAAGAGAGAGAAAGAGGGAAATAAAAATCAAACTCTTGGGGAAAATGCTCGCAATGCCACAGTCTGGGGCAAGTTTCAACTGAACCGACTGTTCCTCTGTTCTCTTTGGCTGTGACGTGTGCATGCAAGGTGCTCGTATAATGCGTTGTGCGTGTTAAAAGATAGTTTTGCCTGGCTCAAAGCAATGCCAGGCGGGGCCCAGTCCAACCAACCATTCATCCAGCCAACAATCCAGGCAGTCAGCCATCCAGTCGCTGAGGCGGCAGGCAAGTTTCAGTAGCAACAACAGCGACAGGTAGTTTTACACATTGAAAAATCCCAAACACCATGACACGGTCCTCTTAATGTTCCTGTTCTTTTTGCTGTTGCTGTTGTTATTGGAGAGGGTTGGGAGAGTGGAATTCGGCAGCTACTGTGTCTCTGTGTGTACTAGGCACACTAATGGGTCTAGGGATCAAGGCAAACGAGAGACAAATGCAAACAGAGTTGGGCCTGAAACGTTTTTTTGGAGTTGCACTCGGCAAAATTTTTAAGTTTGAAACTGACAAATTTAAAAAAAAAGTTTGGCAAGTGTGCCTTAAAAAAAACATGATTATAACGATATTCAAAGCTTACATTTATGTAGCGATAGATCGATAGACTTTCAAAAAAATATCAGATTTCTTTTCTGCGCAAAAATTTAAATAGAATTTTCTCAAAATCATTACAATTTATTTGGCTTAGTTTAGTTTCTGTAGTTTCTTTATTTCTTTCAGGGACACTTCAAATGTCTGACAAACTAAGGATCCAAGTAACTTAAAGTTAGATTTCATTTTCAGTTACTTTTTTTTAAATCTTTCAATATTCAACATTTAAATTTCTCCCAGTGCATTTGCTAAGAACTCCACTTTTGCGTTGTTGCTGTTGTTGTACGTATATTTCAATTGTTAAACAAACGTTTCGAGGTGACCCTGCATCTAGGCCCTATCGTAATAGCAACAACAACAACAACAGCGACGATAGGAAAGTTCGTTTTTATGCGCGTGCTTCTCACAACACTCAGCTCACACCTCTCCATCTCCATCTCCCTCTTTGCATTTCTCTCCATCCCTCTTCGGTACAGCATTCCCCTTTAGTTCTGGGCCCTTTTCGGTCTCATGCCTTTTGTTGTTGTTCTTGTCGTTGTTGGTGTTGTTCCGCTCCTAGACAAATATTATTGTTCCCAACATGCCGTTATTGCATATTTGCCTTAAATATTTTTGAAATGCTGCTCCGAAGTGTGAATGAAATTAATGCGTTGCGAGCGTTCGGAAAGAGAAAAAAAATATGAAAAGAAATGGGTAAAAACTCAGTTATACATATGTACATGTTAGGTATGAATGTTCGTCTGTGTGTCTGGTTCGGTGTGTTTCCCATATCATTTTGAATGTTTTGTTTTGTTTTATTTCATTTCATTTTCCGTGTGCCATGTTTTTCCCATTTTTCACACAGATGCAGATACTCAGATATTTTTACACAGAGGCACAACCTAAACGTTATTAAATGCAGGCAAATGCCTCGTTGCCTGCCTCTATGCCATTTATAGTTGTTGTTGTTGCTGTTGTTGTTGTTGCTGCTGTTGTCGTGTGTGTGCAGTGGCAGAAAAGAGCGCAAAAGAGCTGTTGGGAATTTTTTTTCATTTACTTTTTTTTTTTTTTTTGCTTTTGAGTGCTTATTTCTTTTTTAAGTATTGCCTACATTTGGGCCAGGTGCTAGCTGCTAGTTGGCCAGGACTCAGTTTACAGTGGTGGCAAATATTGCAAGATATGCTAAGTAAATTAACTTACATAAATACATTTTATATAAGCCATATTTGAATATAAATTGCCTTAAATTGAACGGTTCGAAATGTTCTAATATTTGTTTGGTAATGGTTGAGACTATGCTCAGTTGATATATTAGGGATTAAATTTAAAAATTATTTTCTCTAAAAATGTAACATTTTTTAGGATTAATAAGATTAATCAATAATTTATATTTGTCTTAGAATTGCCAATTTGTTGTCAGGGACTATTAATTAAAACTAAGAATTTAAATTTATAAAATACAATTTTTTTTTAATAAGAAATAAATTTTTATTTAGCAAAAGAAAGAGAAATATTAAGTTCAAATTCAGAACTTTAGTTATTATACTCTTAAGATTAAAAACAAAAATATTTAGAATTTCATGGAAATACCCCATGTATATTTACTAGGAAATAAAACCGTATTAATTGTTTATTTTGCGAAATTTCAATAGATAACATGGTTTAATAAAACAGTTTTTAATATAACAAACTTACAAATTCTCCCACAAACGATTTCATTCTTCTGCAATCGAATGGACAAACGTTTTTCTTAAATCTTGGCTAATTTATGTGTGGCAACGCACTAAATAAATCTTTAAGCATCCCCAAGGAAAGGAATGGTCAGACACCTGTTCCGTTTCACGCGTCAGTTGGCCAGAGCTACTGCCAGTCATTGACTAAACGTTATGGGCCTCTTTTCAACACCTGCTCACAGCTGTTGGATCCACTGTGCGAGGAGAGATTCCCTCACTCGCTCGCTCGCCTAATGCTAAGTAGCTTTAATGCCTTGCCATGCGCAAGGGAAATTCGGAGGCGTGGTTGTACATTCATTTGGATATATATATATAAATATATTTCTCTCAGTTTTTTTTTTGTACACAAAATGCCGCCTTAAATGCTACTAATTAATGAGGATTTAGTGAAAACTAACAGTTGTGTGCGAGTGGAAAATGTTAAAATGAAATGCACATTGCATAACCTTTTTTTATGCCGCCCCCGCGACATATTTCAATGGTTGCCTTTGCGGGTATTAGCATATAAATAGAATTTTAAATATTTTTCGGGGTATTCGGGGGTACTTTGAGTGTACGAGTATTTACGTATATAAGAGCGAGACCCTAAATAACCCTGCCACAGATATGCAACACATTTAAGCGATATTTGAGTATTTCTCGTGGGCGGCAATGAATTTCATTAGGTTGCGTGTGACGTTGGGTTAAAGAGCTGCACAGGACGCGACGCCTGTGTAAACAGGAAATGAGCCTAGGCACACACCACACACATCAAACACACACAGGACCAGGACCTAAGACCCGGCATTTAACGCACATACAAATGTAATCAATGAAATTTTATGTGCAACAGCAACGCACTTTGTGGTTCTGGTTGCTCGAGGTTCTGGTTTGAGTTGCCTCCGGGTTTCGGTTCAACTCATGTTTATACTTAGAAATGATTTTGGTTATCGCTGTTGCTGTTGTTGTTGTTGTTGCCTGGCGTGTTGCTTTTATTTACACTCGCGTTCTTTATACCTTTATAACTTTATTTAGCTGCCGCAAACAGTCTCAGATACAAATTACAATTGCGGCGCGTAAAAGAAATTAAAAAAGGATTTTTTTTCTCTTTTCTCACTCTTATTTTTTTTTTTTGTTTTTGTATTTGTAACCTTGTGTGTATTATAATTTGGTATTGTATTTTTTTTTTTTTTGTACATATTTGCTACACCTTTTGCGTCCAGCTCACAACTAATGCAAATATTTTACCTTGCTCTCTTTTCAGACATTTCGTTCGTGCGTCCATTTCGGCTAATTGCTTTGTGTTTCTTGTTGTTGCTGTTGTTGCTCCTCGTTATCGTTGTTTTTGCTGTTCGTTGGAATTTGAATTAAGCAGAGCTGAGGATGTCTGATGCTGTTCAACAAGGTTCGTATCCATTATAATATGTATTCTATTTGTGTTTGATATAAGCAACAACATTTGGGGATTTTATTTCAATTTTTGTTTCTCTTTTTATTTTTGGCTTAATTGCAAGCTCACAGAGGTCTTTAATTATTTAGGATTTACTAAGAGTTTGCTGGAGAAATTGAGTAAACAAATCACTTATTGTTAATCAAAATGTTGTGCAGATATTCAGCTTCACAATTATTATAGAAACGAAAACACAATTTAACTGGCAAAAGTAATTTGAATTGAAGCCTGAAATGCAATTAGTTTGTCTTCAAATGACTTAGTCTGTGTGATTGGTAAAAACAAGTTGATGGCTTAAAATGAAATAATGATTAGTTAGTTTCAAATTGGTTGTATATATTTATTTTTGAAAAAAGCAAGTAGAAGTTGTTTATATAGTTTGTCATGCATTAAAAGAATATTGAAGGATTATTGAATTGAATTTTTCTACTTTAAATCTTTGTCGATTGATTGCTTGAGCTACTTGACAGATGTGCATTTAATGAATATGCGTTTGATTAGCAAGAAATTGTATAATGAAAGCCTGATTCCCCGTAAATCTTTTTGCATGTTCTATAACATTTCTCAGTCAAATAGAAAATACAAACTGTATCGCATTTCTTTCGATTACGCTAAGAAGTTGTGTAATTTCCGTGAATGATTGCAAGACTTCTATTTATCGATTGATTGCCAAGGTTTAGGATCAACAAAGTTCCTATAGGAACAATCTAAAGTGAGCGAAAGTGAATTGAGCGCACTCGCATTACAATTGCAACAATTCACATGCTCGAATCTTGAACTTTTACTGCCCTTATCTGGGCAGAGGTAAACTGCCAACTAAACAACCATAAAAACCACTGCCAAGTTACCCAAAAACCCCAAAAAAGAAAGACAGAAATACAACAACTTTTCTAGCACTCGTAACCATCACAAATCACTTTAAACAGAAGGACAAACTTGAGAAAGAGTGAGAAGATACACACACACATAAGTACAGTGAGTTAAGGAAGTTTTCAGTCGAAATCTACTTGCACCTGGTACGCCCACTTAGTAGCTTAGCCAAAGCTATTAAATCTCGGCACTTGTTTTTGTGGGTAAATCGGTCGCTTGCCTAAATCGTATATCTGTAAGATATACAATCACTTAAATCGCTGAGCGGCTAATCCGCTCCTTTGGCTTATCAGACTTCAAACGAGAAGACAGAGAGAGAGAGAGAGAGAGAGAGGAAGAGAGAGGCCAAACTTCCCCAATGAAATGTTGCTGCTCGCATTTCAAATGCTAAATATCAGTTTTCAGGCCAGGCAAAGGCGCTGAAGGAAACAAATCAATAAACCTCAACATATACTTTGTTCTACAACAGCACACAGAGAAGAGAGGAAGTGGAAGTGGAAAGCAAACCTAGAAGGCATATCAAATTTTTCACATTTTTGTCCCTTCTTTTTCGATTCCGTGATTGTGATTGACGTCTTTTTGCAGTTCCGTGGAACGCCCGCGGGGCGGAGTTCAACTTCGAATTGGAAGTTCTTTAGAGACATACTTTCTTTTTTTCTTTTTTTTTTGCTCTGTTTTCTCTTCTTTTCTTTGCTCTCTGATTTGCTTTTACTTTCGATTTGGCTTTTGTATTTTGGCATTTGTGCTGATTAGCCTGGTCGGTTGCATTGGGTGGATGGGTTTTGTTTGGACTGTCTGTGTGTGTCTGTGTGTATGTGTGTGTGATTCATGTTTTTGGGTGGTGGTAAAAAGAAATCAAATGTTGTCCTTTGCCGGCAACGTCTAATCTCTGGAGCATGCTAATAAACCAAGGATCGGAAGTGGGAGAAGAATACTACCATAGTCCCATTACAACAACTCTCTTCATATCCAAGTAATTTCATGCAAATAACGTATTATACGACAACCGACACTGACTGTACGTGTTGTGGATATAGAAAACTGCCTCCCAACAATGCCTTTGACAATAATCATAACAACGGCAATGAGCAGGCGACATTGCCCCGAGGGGGGGCTATGGGGAATACGACGTAATATTTGTCAATAGCCCGGCACAACAATTGACAACGGAATACAAAAGGCATAAGGAGAAAAAATATTGAAAAAAGAGAACATAGTACTAACAGGAATAATACTTAGTATACGCGTGCAGGCAACACATAAATAAATAACAGAATGAATATAATAACTAAGTGAGAATGTACAAAATTTGTGTGGACAATGTTCAAGAAAAAATGGGGGAGGTTGTCCAATGAAACCAATCGGAACTGCAGCTGTGAGGTTGTTAGGGTTTGATAAAAACACAACGATACAATGGCAATGAACATTGTCCGATTGTATTGGGTAATTAAGATCTGATTAAGATAAAGCCAGCAGTCGGTTGTTTCAGTTCAGTTAGGGCTTAAATCCGGGCATTACGTGAATGATTAGCAATAAAAATTGATTTGGTAACTTTGATAAATGCAGATTATAATAATTGTTTGGAATTAGTTGAGATTGGCCGTGGAGTGAAATTTTTAAT
Organism: Drosophila falleni; assembly: GCA_035045575.1. NCBI lineage: Eukaryota > Metazoa > Arthropoda > Insecta > Diptera > Drosophilidae > Drosophila > Drosophila falleni. The sequence goes on along the minus strand of JAWNOV010000181.1, from coordinate 1,425,572 downwards.
AGTTTCTGTGTTTGCCACGTTCAAAAATGTTTTATTTTCTTGTCTTGTTAATACTCCTACTATGACAGTGAAAATAATTTAAATAGCATGTAGCGTGCTCATAAAAATAAATAATACTGTATCAAAAAATATATAATTTCATTTTTATGATTAATTTTAGAGAACTTATTTCTGCTTAAATCTATTTCGAAGCAAAAAGATATTTTTCTGCAACTGCTTGTATTTAATTTTTTTTACTGCAACTCTCAGATCATGCTTTAAATGTACGCTTTTTGAAACGGGTTCTTAGCTGCGGTTTAAGCGTAATATATATTTATATGTGGTACACTGAAATCAGCTAGTTAGCAGTGCTTTCAGTGCAAGCCACGCCCACTCCGCCCACTTAAACTCCCACTACTTAGCCTCGACAGCTGCAGCGCCACCTATGATTCGCACTCGCATTTCACATCACATGATGCACAGAGTTGCCCCGCTTCCTTCCCCGTTCTCCTCTCTGTATCTAAACCTCAGTAAACTCCCACTGCATTTCTTGATCTCTTTATGTGCGTGTGTGGTGTGTGTGTGTGTGTGCGAGAGAGAGCTGGTGTGTGTTATCTGCAGAGCGCCACGCTTGCAGCTAAACAATGAAGAACTAATCCACAGAGCATACAAAAGAATAGCTATAAAACTTGTGGCCTGACTGACGAGGTGGAGAGTTGGCGAGAGTGGGAAGGGAGGCGAGTGTTTTCAGCATAAGGCCACTTTATGGCTGGCCTTTGCAACAATTGTGCAGCGTTGCATTCAATCAACAAACTTTTTAAAGCGCAGTTACAAAACTCGCAGCAATAGCAGCTGTGAACTTACAACAACTGACAAAGTACGTGCAACGTGGTGGAAGACACCAAGCAGCAGTAGCAAAAACAACAACAACATCAGCAGCTTTTAATTATGACAATCAATACTCAAATACACACACACACACACGTATATATATATATACATATACATATGTATATGCAACTTTATTGCTCTCTGGGTGTGTGTATTTGTGCCTCATTGCACATTGCTCATCCTTTGCCAACTAGTGCAAATAAAACTTGATTAAATTCCATTGGCGAACTCCAATTTCGCCATTTGCTTCGCTCCGGACATTGACCAAACACAAGACTCAGCGCGTTCGAAAGAGACAGAGTGGAAATTGAAGAGAGACAGAGAGCAGTATATGAGGGTTAGGCGACAAGCGAGCGCCTAGATTTCGGTTGCATATTACAACAATCAAACATAACCTAATTAGAAGATGCTCAGATGTACGTACACTGCGCAAAAAGTTTGCAACAATTAACGAACTTTGATTAATGATGAAATCAAGAAAGCTGATTTACAATAGAATAAGAATAAATGCTGCATGGCTAAAAGATATCCATAATTGAGTGTAGAAAATATTTAAAATAAATTGAATGTTTTTCAGCTTAAATTTATTTGAAATTAACCATAGTATTAGTGTTTTTTTAAGAAGGTACTTCCTTTTTCAATTGTATCTTGTACTCGTTAGTTTCTAGATATTATATCTTTAACAGCCAATCAAACAGTTATTTGGAAATGATGAAAGCTTTTAAGCAATACTATCTCTATTTTTGATTTTAAAAATACTAGAAAAGTTGATATATATTTAAAAATTATTTTTTAAATAGATTTCTGCTTTTGCTTAGCTATTTCTTTACCGTGTAAGCTGACAGCGTTGCTGCTGCATTATGCGCTCGCCTTTGCTGCTGGACGTAATTGCAAGGATTTCTCATCCTCTGTTTGCCCAGGCCTTCAATTAACATGTGCGTCGCGCACTTTCTTTGACTCTTTCCCTCCCGCCCGGTTTGCCTGCAAGCAACAAATTGGGGACGCATGAGGACTCAAAATGGACGCCAGACAAGTGTATTTGCACAGCATTATTATTAGTATAAGTTTGTGTGTAGTGTGTAGTGTGCGTATGTGTGTTATAGTCTCTCTGTAGTGCCGACAATCAAACACACACTCAAAGATTAATCCTGACACTCACTTGCAAACTAATTACATGGCTCTTAGGTCAGCACTGAAGTTGCCCCAATCCCAAACTCTGAACCTTCCACTGCCCCTTCTATGTACATTATGCCCTACAGGCAACGAGACCAAATAAGCTTCCCCTTAAACGAATATTGGCCATAATCAGTTTGCCTCCTGCCACTGATTGTTGTTGCTGCTGCATGTAAACATCAATTGAATGCAACATTTGATTGGCAATAATTGAAAATAGTTGTTGTACATTAAGAGTGTGGACAGAGGGTTGGGGCACGTTGGCCCTTTATATTGACTGTTGCCATGGTTGCTTTTGTGTCTCTCTGGCTGTAAGTGTGAGTATTTTATTAAATTCACACCCATACACACACACATAGAGAGGCACAGCGTTGTTGTCTCGTTCTCAGCATCATCATTATCATCATCATCATTCTTGTGCGCGCTTGACCAACAATGGCACCCACAACAACAAGAACAACAATGTGTAATGATAGCCCCCACTACAAATGCGTATGCCTGCCACGCCCCCAACCGCTATGCCTCCTCCCTTGTAAGTTACATGCAATTTCATTTAACTGCTGCGAAATCAAATGAAACGCAAGCGACAATTCTCAGGCGCTGAAGCTACTGCAAATTGCTTACACTGAAAATAAAAGACCAAGTTCTAAAATCAAGAACAATCATCTTAAATATTTTGTTCTTAAAATAAGATTATTTAAGACCAAATTACTAAAACTAAGATTATTAATCTAAAAAATATTAAAATCTAAATATAAGAATAAAAATCTTAAATTGTTGGAAAAATATAAATAGGTACTATTTCGTATCATGCAAACAGTGGCACCGTGGCGCTCTGGTTAGAAAGGCCGCTTGAGTTGCAAAGCAGTTGGAGGCGGCTCGTATCAAATTAAAACAAAAATTAAAAAATTACTAAAGCAGAATAAAATGTACAATAAATAAATCAAAAATTAAAAATACAAAAAAAAATATAAAGATATAAAATAATTTTTATTTATTTTATTTTTTAGTTTTAGTTTTAAGAACATTTATTCTTAAAATAAGAACTTAAAATCAAGATTTGTTCTCTTTATTTAATTTAATTTAATTTAAAAATCTTAGTTCCGAGACCGAAATCTTGATTTTAAAACATTTATTTATCAGTGTATGCGTAGCCCAAGCTGAGTTCTGCTCTTTCTGTCTCCATTCTCCCACTTTATATTTGCATTACTACAGTGTATGTGTGTTTGTGTGTGTGTGTATGTGTGTGTGTGTGTGTGTGTGTGTGTGTGTGTGTGTGTGTGTGTGTGTGTTTTTTTTTTTTTTTTTTTTTTTTTTTTTGTATAGGGGAAAAAAGCATTAAAAGCCGAAAAGTGTGGGACTTGCACCCACTAAAACGACCCCTACTCTCCGTTTCCCTCTCGCGGAACCACCGCTAAGTATTACCTCACGAGGGGGAGATGGCATGAAGGCCTCTTCTAGAGTCTCATCTAGAGTTTGAATTCGAGTTGCGCTGTCTTTCAGCGCGACGCAACGATTTCATGATATCTGCAGCCATGTGGGTTACAGCGACCCAATTGTTTTGCGAGCTAAGTAGGATATCTATAAAGTCAGTGACTATGAAATTCCTCCCAATATTTAGGCTTAGCTCTTCCCGTTCAGCAGAATATCTAGGACAGACAAAAAGGACATGCTCTGCGTCTTCAATAACCCCTGCACAGTGTGTGCAAAACGGGTTCGTCTCATGATTAAACCTATAGAGATATGATTTAAAACACCCATGTCCTGTCAGTAGTTGGGTCAAGTAATAGTCGGTTTGTCCGTACTTCCTACTCACCCACGGCCGTATGTCCGGGACAATTCTTCTGGTCCAGCTGCCGTTGGTAGCAGCTCTCCATCTCTCCTGCCATTTCATCAAAGTCGTCTCCCTCTTTACCGCTGCGGATCCGTTGTACCTGGTTTCATCAGCTAGCAGGTCTAAGGGGATCATTCCAGCAAGAACCAGTGCTGCATCTTCGGAGACAGTACGAAAGGCACTGAGCACCCTTAACGCGCATGTGCGGTATGCCGCCTTACATGTCTGCCCATACGCCTTGACTGACATTGCAGGTGCCCATATAGGTGCTGCGTACAGGATGATGGACCTTACCACGTTGGATATGAGCCACCTACTTCGCTGTCGAGGGCCTCCGACATTCGCCATTATGCCAGCAAGTGCGGTCGTCGCCTTTGTCGCCTTGCTTGCAGCGTAATCCAAGTGGTACTTGAAGGTTAGCCTGTGGTCTAGCTGGATTCCAAGGTATTTTATGGCCGGCTTTGAGGTTATAGTGCAACCGGCGACTTCGATGGTAGCGCATTCTACGGCCTTCCTGCTGCTTATGAGGACTGCTTCTGTCTTGTGGGCAGCTAAGGAGAGGGAATTGCTTGCAAGCCAGCAAATTACCTGTTCTATGGCGACGTTCGTACTGGTCTCCACATCTCTAAGCTCTTTTGCCACTGCGACAATAGCGATGTCATCGGCAAAGCCAACGATGCGGGTGCCCGGCGGCGTTGGTAACCTTAATACAGCGTCATACATGACGTTCCACAGTGTTGGGCCCAAAACTGATCCTTGAGGGACGCCACCAGAGATTCTATGCTGTAGACGGCCGCAGGAGGTATCATACAACAGAACCCGATCCCGAAAGTAGCTGCTTACTATGCTCACGATGTACTCCGATATCCTCAGGTGGTGCAGTGCGTTCATAATGGAGGGCCAGCTTGCAGAGTTGAATGCATTGCGCACATCCAGCGTTGTTACCAAACAGTACCGCTTTTTTCCTCCTTTCCATCGTTCGCCCTCAATCGCATTGCTGGCTATCTCGACTACGGCCTTGATTGCATCAACTGTGCTCCGCTTCTTCCGAAAACCAAACTGCCAGTCCGAAATGCCGCTCCTTTCTTCCAGTTCCTCTTCCAGTCTGTTGCATACGATGCGCTCAAATAGCTTGCCCACAACGTCTAGCATGCACAGTGGCCTGTATGCAGATGGATCGTCCACGTTGCCTCCTTTTGGGAGCAACACCAGCCGCTGCAACTTCCACCTTCTTGGCACTGTCCGCTCCCTTAGGCAAGTGTTGAACAGTTCTGCGAGGAGTCTCGGGCATTTTTCCGCAATGAGCTTGACGACCAGCGAGGGGACTCCGTCTGGTCCTGGGGCTTTGCCTGGTTGCAGGTGTGCTGCTGCCTCTAGCACTTCGTTTGGCTCTGTGTATCTCGGTGCTGCTCTTGTCGCTTCGGTCACGAGTTCGGCTGGAGGGTGTTCCGGAAACAGTGCATCTACAATGGCACGTAGCTGATCTGGGTCTGTAGGCATCGGCCGCCTTGCCAACTTTCCCATTACCATCTTATACGCTGTCCCAAATGGTTGCTCATCTGCTTCGGCGCATAATTCCTTCCAGCATCTTGATTTGCTGCGTTTGATGACCTTGGTGAGAATGGCTCGCTTCACCCTGTAATCCTCTAGCAGTTGTACAAAGTGTGGTCCTCCTCTTGCACGTTGCTGGCGACGTCTTGCTGCATGGCATTGTCTTCTCGCATCTGCAATGTCATTGCTCCACCAATGTACTGGCTTGCGTCTGCAGCCTCCTTTTCTCCGCTGGATCATAGAGGCATCACAGGCATTCTTAATCGCCAACGCGACTCTATCTGCATACTCATCTGCGTTTTCGCTGGGCCGTATATGCGTGGTGTTCATCATTAGGAGAAGGGCTTCCTCATCTAGCGTCTCCGGATTCCACGTCCTGAACGACGGCTGTCTTCTCATTCGCAAGTTGGACTCAACGGTGCAAGTGATTGCTTGATGGTCGCTGTGTGTGTATACGTTGGATACAGACCACTTGGCGTTTCGCGCTAGAATTGGGCTGGCGAAAGTCAGGTCTATCACCGAACCTCTTCCTGCTTTTGTGTAGGTATGGGCGTTACCTGAATTGAGCAACGTCACGTTCAGCACAGCGAATGCATCCAACAGCATTCTACCCCTCGGTGTAGTCCGAACACTGCCCCAGTCGGTTGCCCAGGCGTTGAAATCACCGGCAATAATCACCGGAGAGCGTGTTCTTGCATCCTCCGCTAGCTCGTCCAGCATCTCGGCGTATTCTGGGATTGGAATACTAGGCGCAATGTAACAACTATATATGTATAAGCCGTCACATTTGGCCCTCACAAATCCTCTCGCTATGCGTTGCTCTCTCAGTTGTGAAGCAGGGCTCCCACAGCTCCAAATGGCGGCTCCAACATTGTGGTTCTGCACCCAGCTTCCGTCCTGCCTGGCACTGTAAGGCTCACATAGAATGGCTACATCTATACTACTTTCACGCACCGTTTGGCTTAGTAAGTCCTGTGCGGCTCTGCAATGATTTAAATTAAGTTGGAGGAACTTAATTTTTGACATTGTTTATTGCCTTCACATACAACGGGCAGCCCCTACTAAGCGTGTGGTGACTCGTTTTTTGCTCTCCAGCTCTTGAGCAGAGTATGCAGCAGGCATTGTTGGAGCAATCCTTGGCAGGATGGCCTTCGCCGCCACAGTTAAAACACTTCTTTGATGCGTCGTGCTTGCTTCTGCAACGTGCTGCCATGTGTCCGAATTCCAGGCACTTAAAACACCTACGTGGGTCGACATTACTTCGGATATTGCATACTGCCCATCCAATACGAATGTGTCCCATCGCGAGAAGCTTGTCTGCGACTTCCTTGGAGAGGAGCATTGATGCAATCTGTGTGCCACGGTAACCCTTACGCAGCTTAGGTGCTGATTCTACCGGTAGATCGCCCTCGACATGCTTTATTATCTCCAGCATAACTTCTTCGTTTGTTGCCCATTCCGGAAGATCTTTTATTTCCACACGCACCTTGTCAGAGATCACTTTAACATCTGCAGTCTCGCCGAGTGCTTTCTGTACAGCTTGGTGAAGCTTCCTTGTTGCTTCATCGGCGGTCTTGTTCATCTGCAGCAGAACTTCACCTGCAGCAGTGCGCCTTACACCACGTACATTCTCCTTGTACTGCTGCAACTCGTTGCTATTCTGCACAGAGGCGAGTACTTTAGCGTAGTCTGCCGCATCTTTGCATTTAACCAGTATTGCATCTGGTCGGCCCCTGCGCCTAGGCGCTGGCTTCGCCCTGGATTTAACCTTCTGCCATTTTGGCTCCGTATCTACAACGACCCGGACGTCATCAGCGGGGACACGCTTTTCCTTCGCATTTGCTGCCACTTGACTATATGTCGCGCATCTAGCAGCTGGCGTGGACACAGACTTACTTCCGGGTAGTTGCTCTCCACTTCTGTTTTTGTTGTTGCTGCCTAGTTTGGCAGTCCTCCTTTCGTTCGGCAGTAGGGATGGAGTGGTCTGAGAACCATTATCTGTGGTACTCGGTGTAGTGGTTCCGCTGCTGGGGCCATGTGGACTTTGTGAATTAGCGACCATTTCCAGGTATTGGCTAATTGAGATCTGGATCTGTTTCATCCTGACATATGCCTCCTTTTGCTTCAGCGTCACGTGTCGAACTGCAGGCTTCTTCTCCGTAGTTTGGAAAATAAGGTCGTCTAGGATCTCTCCGAGCTCGACTATTTCCATCCTAGGGGATGCACCGGGACCTCGCTGCTTTTTCGGTGGAGTTTTCCTCATCTGACCATGTGGGCTGGTCTGCTCCCTGCTCCTCTTTGGAGTCTCGCCATTGTCCTTCTGAGACGTGAATGTAAAGATCTCTTCACGAACTGCTGGTGGCGCAGAGTGCGGTACTGCTGGTGGCGAATGCAGAACCTTTGCGCTATTCGCGAATGGGTTTCCCAATGTTGTCCTTCCCGCATTATCTGTTGCGCCAGTCCGGCTTACAGGCGCTGCAGATGTGGCAGTTGAAGAGGGTTGCATTGACAACTCATCCATTCTCATCTACAATTGTGTCGGTAGGGGACTCCAACGACGGTCAAAAGTTTCCCTTCGACTTAACTGGTGGAGGTTATACCGCCTCGACTCGGTCACCAGAGCCCCTTTTACTGGCACCACTAATGTGGAGGGGTTGGCTGTAGGTCAGGTTTGACCTTTGACGCCCTTATGTACCCTACCGATCGATTGTACGCTGTGTTATTATTATTATTATTATTATTATTATTATTATTATTATTATTATTATTATTATTATTATTATTATTATTATTATTATTATTATTATTATTATTATTATTATTATTATTATTATTATTATTATTATTATTATTATAATTATTATTATAATTATATTATTATTATTATTATTATTATTATTATTATTATTATTATTATTATTATTATTATTATTATTATTATTATTATTATTATTATTATTATTATTATTATTATTATTATTATTATTATTATTATGTGTGTGTGTGTGTGTGTGTGTGTGTGTGTGTGTGTGTGTGTGTGTGTGTGTGTGTGTGTGTTGTTCTTATCTCCTACCCCTTGGGGTCATTTGTTTATTTCATCTATTGTAAACTGTCATTACTTTGTCATGGCCAATCCGTTTTGCTGACTGAGTTCCCAACAGTTTTGCCCATTTGTTGCATCTGCTTGGACCAATTGTCAGTCATTCGTAATTGGCGCTGGCAAAATACTTAACGCAGCTTTTACAACACAAGAAATCCTGTTAGCAGCTGCCCCACTAGATTTATTCTTTTTCATTGCATTATTTTTATTTCACTTGGTTTAAAAATGATAAATTGACAGCTCTTATCGGGTATTATCTTTTGCCATTCAGCTCAGGCAGCATGATGATAACGGTCACCATATTTTTTTCTTGAACTTTAAGCTCTGTTTACCTTCAATTATAAAGTTTTAAGAGGATTGCTTAAAATACTTAAGCATCTGTTGAGAAGGGCTGCTCTTTAAACTAATGAGCGTTAATTCTTTTTAATTGATGCTAAATCGAACTAAGAAATATCACTAGTTTTATATTTAGTATGAAAGCAATTTAAAAGTCATTTTGATATTATTAAAATATTAATAGATTGTTTAAATCCAAACCATTAACTAATTAATTACAATTGGTGTTAACTATTCATATTGCATCAAAAAAACTGATTGATTTCTATCAATTAATTCTTGCTTTACTAAACATGATAAGAACATTTTGCGCTAACACAATAAATTTAAGCATTTTCATGTATTATTTCAAGCTATTATAAATTTATATTTAGATAAGTCTATGTAATTATACAAAATACTTTAAATCGATCTTAAAGTATTTTGTATAATTACAATATGAGGATATGTATTTAATTTGATTTCAGACATGTAATTCCGATTCAATTGCATATGCATGTGAAATGAAGCGCTTTGAGCTTTGATCCTCTTCAGACTATGCCCGCACCGCAATTGAGTGGCAATCACAGGAAGAAACGTTGAGGAACGCATAAATTATGTTGTGGCATGAGAGGCATGTCTGGTTTATCAATATTAATCCGCAATCATTCAAACATTTCATTAAATCAATTGCCGGTGCTCAGATAATAAATGCGCAGAGCACACAGAGCACATCATAAATTCAAAAGTTAAACACATAATTAAAAGCACTTCAAACTTGACGTCAAAGCTACAAACAACAATAACAACAATGACTGCGATAAAAAAAAGAGAACAAAATATTGCAAATTAAAAACTCATACGATAAATACTTGCAAACGTGGACTAAAGTATCTATAGCTGTATCGGTTACTGTATGTGGAAATGTATCCGTATCTGTATCTGTATGTTGCAGTATATCATTGGCGTGTGTCTATGCAATTGTTGTTGGCGCATATTGTGGCTATTAATCGCATTACTTATTAAATCAATTAAAAACTTTTTCAAGCGCATAAATAACAACATTTGCTGGATTCACAAACGTTTCAGATTTCATATTGTTGTCCCCCATTTCAAGAGAATATAATCTTTTATTATGTTTGTAATGCATTTTGTCTGCCAGCACTTATATTGTTGTTGCTGTTGTTGTTGTTAATGTTGATTTTGATGTAATTATTCACACTGCAATTATACGAAATCATGGCAAACTTTAGCATTGCTTTTGCTTTATTGTTGTTGTCATTTATTATGCGACTGTTTTCCGTTGTGTTGTTGTTGTTGTAATTGTTGTTGCTGCTGCTACTGTTCATAATCTGCAATGAAAACATGCACAAACACACAGCACATACAAAACAAGCGCATTATTATGTGAAATCATATCAAAGGATTGCCATGAACAACATCAACGAACTCACATTGCATAATGTCATGGAAGTGGACAAGATGAGTTTTTGCATCGTCTATATTTCTATCTCACTCGCTCTCTCTCTTTTTCTCCCTCTCTGTCACTCACATGTCTATCTGTTCTCGGTCCGCTTGTATCTGCATTTTGTACCACGAGCTCGGTAGATGCATCTCTGCTGTAATTTTATACTTTTGCACACAACATACACTCTTCCTATTTCCCTTTTCCCCCTTTTCCATCACCCACCATCTGAAGCAAATGTATCTATGAGATGGCAATGTATCTGCATTGCCCTTAAGTTCATCATCCTTAGTGCCATTGAAATTAAATCTAGGGACGAGGATTTTTGTGTTTCTTTTTTTTAGTTTTCTGTTTTGACAATATGCAGATTTGAGTACCCTTTTATGACCAAAGGTATAACGAATCCATTAGCATTAAAACTGATAAATCTTCTTTGATATTATGTATCATAATTTTTGTATTTAATTACTTAAAAAACAAACTTTCGTTAAGAAGTAAAGTATATAAGATTCTTTATAAAGCTGTTCGATACATAGAAGTTATAGATTTGTCTTGAGATGTTACTATGCAAATATCTGGAGTATATAATGTGGACAGTATTATTATCTTTAAAATAACTACTTAAAAAATAAGCTTTCTTTAAAAAGTAAAATATTAAGATTATTAATAAAGCTGTTAAAAATTTAAGAACTTTATAAGAAGCGTTACAAATGTACTTGAAATCGCTTGAAACTTGTTTTTATATCGGATTGATTTGAATCTCTCAAAGTTGAATTTCTTTTCGAGTAGCGCTACAAAGTTGGTAACAAAATGTGACATACACACTTGCTCGCAATAATTCTGAGTAGAAATGTGAAATGAATCAAAGGGAAGCGACAAGCAGACAGAGAAAGAGAGAAAGAAACTTTAGTGCACATACAGAATCTCAAGTTTTGAACTTAGCTACTCTCTTTTGTCTCACTCACACAATGTCTTTTGCTATCTCTGTCTCTAACATTGTCGCCGCTGATGATGCGACTAAAAGGGGAAGCGTTTAATTAAAAACATTTTGTATACACTTTTGCTTCCTTTCTGTGTGTTGTTGCTCTTGTTGTTGTTGCTGTCTGTGTGTTATTGCGATTCCGTTTGCAATTGCTCTGCCCTTGCTTCGCTTGTTAATGATATCACCAAATTGTTGTTGTTGTTTCTGTTGCTGTTGTTGCAGATGTTGTTGTTCTGTTTCTGCTTTTGACTGTTTGGTTGTCAGTTGCCTGTTGTATTGCGCTGCGTTGCTTGTTCGTTGCTGTGTTAATGATATTTAATGATGATGCTACTGCTGCTGCTGCTACAACTGCCACGCCCATCCCTCACATTCCCCGCCCCCTTCGCTGGCATTCAACAACTGCCATTTGCTGCATTTGCAGCACATGAAAATTTGTTTGGCTATGGCGGGTAACAGCGTTTGATTTTGGCCTGGTCTGGCTTTTAATATGCACATGATATCTGAAATCTCTGACATTTCTCTCTCTCTCTATTTTCAACTCCCCCTCTCTTCCTCTTCCCCTTTATGCATGGCCTAGCTTTACCAGCGAAAACTCATATATGTTGGCTAGCTGGCGCCAGTTATTGCCATGGCTTTTTAGACCGCTGGCCCCGCAGGCCACAATCATTATCAGTTTTTGGTTTGCGCTTGTTTGTGGTTCCTGCGAACGGTTCTTCGCATTGATACTTAACCACACACACCAACACAAACTCACACACACACATACGTACACAATGTATACATTCATTTTCTACACTGTGCATTATGAGCCAGAATTTTATAGTGGCTCTCAACCGTTGCACTTGTTGCTTTTACCAGGCTGTGAAAAGCTATGGATCTAATTGATGTTGGCACCACAAGATTTGGCTAATCAATGATTCGTTAGATACGATAGCCCAAAAAGTAGATGAAGCATTAGCTACTTATAAATGATATATTATGTTCGTATTGAAAATGAAGGGTTTAATTATGCTATGGTAGAATAAAAAATTGAAGCATATTTTTGGGCAAATATTTGCTATGATTTTTGTCAATATCTTTTGCAAGTTCTCATGCGTCTAACTTTAGGTTTGGTCCTATTATTATTTACTATACTTGTGTTGCTATGTCACTATTTTTGTATTGTATTTAACGCTTAATCTAACAAAAAAAAAGAAAAAAAAGAGTCAATATCTTATAGATACTTATCTCATAGTAAAATATTAATGCTTAAATAAAATAACAAATAATTGATGAATAAATTATAAATTATATTTTGTATTATCATATCATAAAATATATTAACAATAATAGTCAGAAATTAAAGAAATAAAAATAAACCAAATATATATATCTGTATTTAAATTCTACCCCGAACTTTTGCTGAATAGAATAATATCTCAAGTATTTACAACAGTTTTCTTCAAGTTTTTACATTTCATAATATAACATTAAAGATCTGTCGCAATTCTTGAGATTTAAATGGTAATAATACCTCATCTGACATTCCAGTGACAATCCCATATTACCTGCATTTAATTGCTCTCAATCCCCTTCGAATAACAACACAAAAACTTTGCGCTTAATTACAAACTCTTACACACACACAAAAGTCCCCACCATCCAGTTAAATCTTTGCCAGAAATTCCCATATTCTTAAACACTTTTGCGTTTGGCAATCTTTGACTAGAATTTGACAACGCCAGCTTTGCCACTAATTTATGCATTTACCCGCAGCGAGTCGTTTGTGAATAGAGTTTGAGTGTGAGTATCTATGAGATACTTCATGAGATACTCGTTGGATTTGGCGGTGTCTATTGCTTTTCGCTTAGTGTATCGACTGCTCAAATCTGTCGCCTCCTCCTCTCCCTCTCTCTCTCTCTTTCTATCACTCTCCCTGTATATTGGCTTCTCTCTTGACTAAAGTTTATTTAATATGCGTGCGGCGTCAAAGATGCTGATGATTATTCTGTCAGGGCGTCGGCGTTGGCGTCATTCGTCTGCCTGTCTGCCTTTCTGCCTGCCTGCCAGACACGCCCACAATCCATGCATACAAAAATAACAAATATTGATTGTCGTTTGCCTAGTCGAGTAAAGAGAACTGGGGTGGAGGTGGAGTCTTATGTGGAATTTGTGTTGTTGTCAACGCGGTTGCCTTCATTTTGGCGAATGCTTTTAATCATTTTGCTTGCAGTTTGACGGGATTCATGCATGCAAAAAGGCATGTCAAATACCCAATCCCTTACCTTTTGTGAACGGAACACTGCGAATAATTGCATTCTATAGCGAGCTGGCAAAATTACAATAATGATTTCCATTTTTTAATTTTAATTATTGCTTATCTTTTTTCTATGTTCTACAATATTATTTTATTTTTTTATATATAGATTCTTTTAAATCTATACGTTTCATATTGTGAATTCAGAATTATTCTGATAATTTGATAAAATCAAACCCGGCTAAAAATAAAAAATAAAAATTTGTATTAGTTAAACATTGTTCATTCACAAGAATTAAATATAAATACCTTCGACGCGAGCGAAATATAAATAATTTCTTCATTTTTCTCAGTGTATAATGTGGTTTATTAATTATGTGTTGTTTGCCAACTCTCGCACAGCGGTGGAATCTCTTCCTATTTTTTTTTTGACCAAAATGCGCCGACAGATAACCACCAAAAATTTTTATCTCTCTCTACCACATGTGCTCTGACTCGCTCAATTTCACACACTCGCTGTGTGTGTATGTGTGTGTAAGTGCATTATTCTTCTGATTATACAAATTATTATCAACGGTTAGGCAGACATTGGAGCTGGGCTCTTGCATTTATCATCTATTCTATTGTATGATTCATAGTTCCATGATATGCTTCAATAGACTGAATGGCTTTGGCACGCTTGATAGGCTCCATTAAGCCTAAGCTTTCCATTTTACCCTCCTCTATTTTCTGAATACCAATGCCTGTTCTCTTTCCAATGTGTTTTTGGATTTTATGTAATAAAGCGCAGTCTGTGCACAATTGAAATTTATAATTAGTAGCCAGACATACACAACACACACACACACACATATACTTGCATGTTTTATCATCACCCACACACACTCTCAAACACACATATATGTATATACTCATGTGTGCATGTATTGAATATGATTAATACTTCCGAAGTTATTTGTTATTAGATTACACATAGCCTGGTCTCTTATATATAGAGTGTACAACAGCTGTCTATCCCTCTGTCTTTCTCTTTTACACACACACATTCTCAACTCTATTGCTGTCTCTTTCTGTTTGTCTGAAAGCACTGTTCTATTCTATCCTCCGTGCATTGTGCGTTTCTATTGTTTGGCAGCCTGTGCATTGTTTTCGTAGTGGAAACTGCGGTCTCTGATAACAGTTTTTTGGGGGGCGAAGTCAAACTTCAAATTGAAAACTTTAATTAGAATTATTCTTGTTGCTGTACATGTTGTGGTTGTTGTTGTTGTCGTTGTTGTTGTTGCTACTGCTACGTCTGGCGTGCATTGTCAGTGACGGAAAACGCGCCATAGACTGCGTCCAAAAACACTCAAATGAACTATGAGCTCACCTTTGTAAGAGAGTAAGAGAGGGGCCAAGAGTTGGAGAATAGGGGTGGCGAGCTATGTTCAGGGTTATACCAAAAGTTGACGCAAAACTTTGCCTCAGGAACTTGACGCGTGTTCAACATACTTGAGCGCCTCTGTTGAAGAGTTGCCGCATGCGGCATGAGGCATGAGCGGCACAGTGGGTGATGCAGAGGTAAAGGCATGTGGTAAGTGCAGTTTTAATAAGTTAAAACTTTTGCCTCGGAAAATCAGTTAGCCGCTTACTTTTTTTTATTCTTTTTATTTTCCTTGCTTTTTTTTTCTTCCCATAGTAAAAGTTCTGGAATGTCTGGGACTGTCTGGGCACGCTTCCACGTCCCCAAAAAACCTAGAAAGACATCGAATCGCTTTTATCAATCATTTAGCTGTTGTTCTTGTTGTAGTCAAACTGTTTCCGGCTTAATTGTCAATTATTGGGCACATTTTTGCGAAAATGTTTTCAGTTTCAATCAGCCGCAACTAATTTCGACATATCTATAACTATAATCAACTAAATATAGAAGTTATACCATGTTCAATTTTATCGTTAAATATAGCAATAGAATAAGTCCAACAAAAAATAATAACAATTAGAGTTCAATCAATTTATTTATTGAAAATGGTTATAAACTATAATAAAAGGCAACAAAATTGTCGGTTCACGTTATTTGAACGGCCTCTGACCAGCAAACCCCATTAATTAGTTGGACCGCAAATTAGTGGAACAATTTCTGCACTATTTATTATGCGAATTGAATCGAAATTTATAATACACTTGTTCAGAATGGCCATGTGAATACTAAGACTAAGATTAAAAATAATGTTTTACACTAGACTTGCATATAAAACAAACTATAAATCTATCAAGCATTCATCAACCTTTTTATCTTTCAGCATAGGGAAAGTTGTAAGAGATCCGTCGTTCTCTTCTTTGTCAACTAAATAAAGAGAGATATCAGATCGATATACTAAAATTATTTACAATTAAGCCCAAATGTTTGTATTCATTTGTAACCAGTTCAATAGAAAGAGTATTTTAAATTCGTCGACCTAAACATACTTGATCTCTTTTATATGTTTTATTCTCATGACTCGTGCGTATTTACCAGTTTTTTTCTGTTATGAAAAATGATTTTCAGTCAAATTTATAATAATATGGTTTGCATTTGATTTGCATGTTGTTTTTGTTATTATTATTGTTATTATTTTTTATATTGTGGTTGAATCATTATTCGGTTTTAAACATTCTCCTATAGATATTGTTATGTTAAGCGTACGATTATTTTGTCAGAAATTGATTTTTAAACGATAGAAAAGAACGAAGACCAGATTAGTGAAGTTTTGGACTTCTTTCTACTCTTCAGATTTACCTTTGCTTTCCTTTATTAATAATAAATATTAAAAAAAAGAGATTCTAAGATACAAAACTATTTTTTTTTCTATTCATATTAAAATTCAATAATAATTTTTTTAAAACATTATATTTAAAATATTCTCTTTTCCGTTCCTTCTATTGATATTATTAACGATCCTTTAAAGTACCCTCAACTGCAACAGATATTCAAATGAAGGGCACCATTATCTATTTGTTTTACTCAGAAAGCTATAAAAAACTCTTGAGTAAACACTGTAAATAACATAAATGTGTCACAGATCAATTGCCTGACAATTGCCACACAAAATTTTATGCGATCTATAGAGAAATATATCCGTGGGTTGAAAGCTCTTTAGCATCGATCATTTATCAATATCAATTCGATTTGCCCTCGTGCCACACATCCGTTGAATTTTTAAGCTCAGAACGTATTTCAATTTGACCGCACACATAAATTGGAAAGCGTTGAAATTGGAATATTGCCGCATTGCCATATTGTTCTAATTGCTGTCATTTGTTAGGTTCCCCTCTCAAATAAAACTGAACGAAATGAACTGAAATGCGTGTCGTTATTTTGAAATCAGCTGGCACATTTAAGGGCCCCTAATTGATATTAAATAATAGCACAACAACAACACACCCAAAAAGTACAACAAATACACAAACACACATACGACAACCTGTTACGCAAAATAAATTCAACCCAGCTCTCAGAAATATATATATATACTTTTTAATAAATGCAAAGTCATAAATAAACTGATGCCCAGGTACAAAAATGGGACACCCAGTGAGTGCGGCAGAAGGTGAGAACCAAAAAGAGTTGGGGGATAGAAAGAGAAAAAACGTAAAATTAATAAAGAACCGAAGCACACAAAGGCGGGAAAATGCGAAACAAGCCAAAGCTCTCCATAAAATTTAACAGAAACAAAAAAATCTTTTGTAATTTCTCAAAATTCTCAAACGTTTATCATACGATTTGTTTTGTATTGTTTCGTCATTTCTTTATATTTTTTTTGCCACATATTTTATATATTATTTACGCATATTACAACCGGGTTCCCGATGGAACCGTGACTAATTAAGCAATTTCTGAGCCAATCTCAACTTGGTCTTTTACCCCCCTCCTCACACGTTTCAGCCCTCTTCCGCTTTGCGGCTACAGTACGATTTAATGTGCAGCTCTACTAATTATTTATGGCTTTACTGATTATTTATTTTGTTGTTTTTGTTCATTTTTCTGTTGTTAATTTATTTTTTATTTTTATCGCCTTACAAACTTTAATTTTATTGTCTGCTCCATTCGGTAATCTGTGCAGCAGCTAAGTATATTTATGATGTGAGCGCCTGCTCTATCTTCAGGGTTGTTAGCTATGTGTTGAGCTTTGTGGAATGTCTGATGCGTCATTAAAATATGTTGAATTAGACATCTTATACCTATATGTATCTTATGTTATTAGACAGATTAATTGACAGTCATAGCAGTAAAACTATAAATACTTATAGAAGTCCGATAAGATACTGGTAATAGTTCCCCAAAATAAAATTAATTGAGAAATATTTGTACAAAAACTTGTTTGATTATTTTTATAGCATCTTTAAAATATTTTTCTAAGTAAAATGTCAAAAAAAAAAATTGACACAAGTTTAAAAAATCTCAAAAAAATGTTTTTCCTAAATAAAATGTATAGAGTTTAAAATAGCAACTTCGACATACCGGTCAGGAAAGAAATTTAAATATCTTAAGAAAAAAATTAAATTATGATATATTTGCTGAGATCTATTGTGCCATTTTAGTTTAAAAAAATATGTTTTTAAATAAATTCTAAGGGTATTTCAGCTTCTGCTTTTAGCCGACGTGAATAGTTCTTTGTGCTGTTCCCTTGTTTATTTTGTAGTATTTTTTTTTATTTCAAGAAGTTTAGTGCTTCATTAAGCAATTCGAACAGACTTGGACTTTTGTTTTAGCATCGAGTGAATCGACGTTATCTCACATTTCTCTGTGTTCTTTTTTGTTCCGTCCTTTATTGCTTTTTTTCGATTTTTTCATAAGCGCGTAATTTACTTAAGCTGCTTTTGGCTTAATATGCGCATTTTAATAGATTTGTTCCACTATCGTCAAGGCAATAAATTATAAAATTCTTCTCAACGGTTGGCCAAGTTGTTCTACTCTCCCCTCCCCTCCCTTTCCCCTGCACAGCTCTTAGCTAACTACCAATATTTCCCTTTTCTCTGTTCTCTATCCTCTCATAGCTATGCACTTGCCTGTTTATATTGCCTGCACAGACTGTGCCAGACTCTGAAAGCTTTTGAAAGCGGCCTGAGTGCCTCTAAGATGCAACTAATGATAACGATAGAGCCGGGAGTGGAGCAGTTGTTGTAATTGAGTGAGAGGGCGGGAATTGGTTGGGGAAAGGGAGGGGATAGGGATTGCAGCTCGATTAAGCTGCTTACCTGCTGTGGGGCGTAGCTGTTTTGGGTGTAGCTGCTGCATCAGCGTTGCGACCTCCACACAGCTGACAGCTCAATGGCCATTGCTCCCACCACAATACTCTCTCTGTCTCTCTCTCTACACTGATAAAAAAATGTTCTAAAATCAAGATTGTGCTCTCAGAAGTAAGATTTTTTCTCTAAAAAATGCGTCGAGAACATAAAATTCTTAAATTAAGAGAACACATCTTGATTCTAAGAACAACATTTCAATTAAGACCAAGTTCTTATTTTAAAAATAAATGTTCTTAAAATTAAAACTAAAAAATAAAATAAATAAAAATTATTTAATATATTTATATTTATTTTTTATTTTTAATTTTTAATAATTTTTTAAATGTTGTTTTAATTTGATACGAATGGGATTTGAACCGACGCCTACTGCTTCTTAACTGAAGCGGCCTCTCTAACCAGAGCGCCACGGTGCCACCATTTGTTTGATACGAAATAGTACCTATTTATACTTTTCTAACAATTTAAGATTTTTATTCTTATATTTATATTTTAAGATTTTTTAGATTAACAATCTTGGTTTTAGTAATTTGGTCTTAAAATAAGATTATTTTAAGATGAATGTTCTTGATTTTAGAATTTGGTTTTTTTTTCAGTGTATACGTTTGTGTGTGTAGGTTGAGTTGGTTTTGTGTTGATTTACAGTTGGCTCCATTCATAATTATCAGCTGCAAAGTCAAAGCGCACACAGGGAGGCGGCATCGTTGCGCTTTTTCACGCTTTGGCGGCTCATTAAAAGCCAAATCTCCTCCCTCCCGCTCTCTTTCTCACTGTATCTCTCTGCTTATGCCACGCCTTAACGCTCTGCTGAAAGGGTGTGTGAGTGTGTGACGGACCACAGTTATAAATTATGTTTGACTATGCCACAAGATTGATAGCTCTCCATAGGCCTCAAAGTGCAAAAGGCCAGTGTGCAAATGGCGTTTGTTGCTGCGCTTTATGCCGTGTGTGTCATCTGCGCCTACATTTCAGGCCCGTGTCTTGTGACCCAGTTAGGACCTTTAATTAGCATATATGTATGTACGTACATATGTTTGTGCAACGCGACAAGGCAAACATTGCTTACAATACTGTGTCTGCATAGCCGAACGCGTTCCGCTAATTTCTGCGCCCCAAATTCATGTTGCATATTTCAGCTGCTCTATCTCTGTTTCTGTCTTTCTCTCACACTCTCTCTCTCTATCTCCCACTGCAACTGCATCCATGGTCCAAAGTCCTCGTGGCAAATTTCTTAGCTTAACGCGAGAGAATTTCAAATTTACGACTGTTATTTCAAATGCATGCGTTGTGTTGGGAGAGCAAGAACCCACCCACGAGAGAGAGAGAGAGGGAGAGAGAGAGACAGCAAGTTAACCTCTAGTTAGAACAACGTGTTCTTTTCCAAATAGAATGGGAAATGCATCGGAATATATGTAGTTTGCTTTGCTGCGTTTATTTTAAATCTGCTAAGAGATGTTTCAGATTTTACAAAATTAAAACGATTAATTATACCCTGAGCCCATTAAAAATGGGCAAAAAAGGGTATAATGTGTTTGGCAGGATGTATGTAACAGCCAGAAGGGGGCGTGGCCGACCACCAAAAGTATATATATTCTTGATCAGGATCAACAGCCGAGTCGATTGAGCCATGTCCGTCTGTCTGTCCGTCCGTCCGTCCGTCCGGATGTTTGAACGCGTCGATCTCAGAAACCATAAGAGCTAGAGACATCAAATTTGGTATGTAGGTTCCTGAATACCATAGGCAGATCAAGTTTGTTTTTATTTTTGGATCGGTCCACTATATCATATAGCTGCCATAGGAACGGTACATCGAAAATGAAGTTTTAGTATGGAAAAGTTTTGTGTTTGTTGAGATATCAAACCCAAACTGATAGAATATGCATCTAGGCTGGTAGTATATATCTTGACCAAATTTGGTTAAAATCGCATAACTATATCATATAGCTGCCATAGGAAGGGTACACCGAAAATGAAGTTTTAGTATGGAAAAGTTTTTTATTTGTTGAGATATCAAAACCAATCTGATGGAATATGCATATGGGCTGGTATTATACATCCTGAACAAATTTGGTTAGAATCGGTCTAAAATATCATATAGCTGCCGTCGGAACAATCGATCGAAAATCAACTCTCAGTACAGAGAACCTGGGTTCAGGGTATCCTACTGTCGAGCGTGCTCGACTGTAACCGCCTACTTGTTTTTAAAATGTCTTTGTTACAATAATATATTTTTGCAGCTTAATTTAAAGCAAAACTTCACCAAATATGCCCAAAGCACGCCTTGTAAAATTGAATTTCATAACAATTGACCTTTTTTTAACATTATCCAATCATAAAGAACACTGCAATACAAAACGATATGACTTTAATATGATTCTTCGCGTAAATTTAATTAATTGTAAGCTTTTATATGACTTCGTTTTTAAAAACAATTCTGAACTGCATTAAAAAAAAAATGTAAGCAACATGAAGAACTAGAAATTCTTTCATTTTCCCGCAAATCAAACACTACAAATTTGCACTTAGTTATTTTTTCATATTTAACAAGAGCAAATTAGAGTAAAATGTGTGTATTTATAGTTCTACAGTGTTCTTGAAAAATAAAGTTAGAGTTGAAATGTCATATCAAGTATTAGTATAGTCACATTATATTCGTTATTATATCCCCTTTATCAAATTCAAACAAGTTTGTGATTATTTCATTATGAAAAACAATTTTCAACTATAACCAGGTAAACTGTACATTTAATCAACTTTCAGCAAACAAATCGTGTACAAAGTGAAAAACTAGAAATAGCAATAACCAAATGTGCAAATTTTACCACCAGTATTTTGTTCTTTTTCGTATTTAGCGAAAGCAACACCAACACTTTTCGTTACAATGTAATTTTCACGCTGCTTTTCCCTGCCGTACTCTGGTCCCTTTGGCATTCCTTATATGTATTTACTGCTGTAGTACAATGGTGTGCTGTGCCCTAATCCCAGGCAATCCATCAACTCGGAGGCTACAAGGCAAATCCAATTCGCTTCAGCTCTTTGCTGCTGACGCTGGCGGCGACCACACAAACAATGGCCTCAGGTCATGCAACATCCAAAACCAGCTGAGTAAAGCCCCTCGAACCACTTCAATTTCATGTAATCTCTTTAAATGTGAAACAGCGTAATACAACAATAAAAAGTAACAAAAGCAATGGCAAACAGTAAATGATTTTTCAATACCCTGTAAGGTTAAAAATATATTGATAAATGACTAAAATTCTATACATTTTAATTATTTATAGTTTTATTTTGAATATTAATATTTTACATTTTAAAACTAACTTTTGAAATTTTTGAATGATATTTAAGCAAAAACCATTGTTATAGTTTTTGAGATACTACCCTGTACCCTTCATATTATTTACAGGGTATTACTAAAAATGCAGCACACGACAAGCTTGCACTTCAATCGTTACTCAAAAGTTCATCGAAATAAATTCTTTGCGAGAAAATAAGAAACTTAAATGAGTTTCAATTTCTTGAGTGTTTGTTTTTTGTTGTGCAGTGCTTCAAACTGTCATTTCGTTTACAGTTAAAAATTGTATAAATAAATCTATTAGATGATGCCGAGTGTTATTGTTGTAACTGCTATTGCTTTAACTGTTGCAATGTCACAGTCGAATACACTTTATTTGATTTCATTACGAACATTTTTCAGCTTTTGTTGACAGAGCGCAACAACAACACGGAAAGGGAATGACAAGAAGAGAGTGTAGCAGATGGAGGAAAAACGCTCTTTTTATTACTTTCATATATATGTATGTATGTGTGTGTCTGTGTGTGCATACAATGCATACAAGCAAACATCGATGTCAGAATTTAATATGCTGTATAAATCGTTTTGAGCCATTGACACATTCATGCGTTCGTTTCATATTCGTAGAAAAGGCAACGGATATAGATACAGATACAGCGACAGCGACAGCAACAACTACAGATACACAGTAATAAACAAAAGTGTTTCAAAGCGCAAAGAACAACTTAAGGATACCCTTTATTATATGGAATTTGTGAACAGAGCTTGTTTAATATTTTAAATATTTATATTTAAACTTTCATGAGTTCCTTAAATTTTTTTAAATTATCAAAATTTGTTAACAATTTGCTTTTTAAAATTTTGTTAACCTGTTGAACTCTCCACATAATTACAGGATATAAAAAAGCAACGTACAATCGTAACATGGTCGTAACTCTCTGCTTCTATGTATAAAAAAAATTGTTTATATTTACACGATGCTCATACACACACACACACACATGTAGTAGTATGTAGATACAAGGGTTTTTTTTCTTAATTTTTGTATTTCTTTGTTTTTTTGTGCAGCATATAAAAAAAAATATTCACTCTTATTGCTTTTCGAAGCTTTTCCATTGGTTCACATTTCATTTATTTTCACTTGCAGTCAACTTGACTGTGTGTGTGTGTATCTGTGTGCACTTCACAACTTAATACACTTTATTATTGAAAATATTTTTTATTACCAAGTGGGCTGTGCTGAAGCTCTTTCCCAGAATTTGGCCCTGACACGCGGCGCATAGTTTACCTACCCCACAGTTTGTTGCTGTTGTTGTTGTTGTTGTTGCTGGTGGGCGCATTGATTTGCTGCACTCGTTCCATGAAATACAAATATCGAGTACAAAGCCCTACACTCTCAACTGAATTGAACCAAACCCTGCCCCTTGTATATTCATCGTACAACATACAATTTATATGTATTTTACTTTTTTTTATCGCTCGGATTTTGATATTCATGTTGCATGTTGCTGACTTCTGAAGTTTTGGCAAGTGGAAATTGTTTTTGATTTCTTTTCCAGTTTACGCTTTTTCTTTTTATTTTACTTTTGTTCGTTTTCCATTCATTTATGGTAGGGGAACAAGCTTCACTTTGTTTATTTTAATTTACATTTCTTTTTTCAAGGATATTCGACCATTTTTTCTCTACTGTTTACTGCTCTATGGTTTTGTAGCGGTTTTGTATACCCTGTGGTCATTTACAGTGGGCAAAAGCAGGAGGCATATGACAAGGATGTTAAGGAATATGACGAGGAAGTTGATAAAAGTTTTTTTTTTACAATTATATTTATATAGTTTACAATTTAATCAAAGAATGTACTCATTTACTGCTAATCTTGAAATTTTTAAAGGTATATCTAAGTCGCGATTTCAAACTTGTTTTATATATTTATATATATATATATTTTTTTTTTTGTTTTTTTTTGGCAGTTATATGCAAATGCCGTTAAGCTTCTTTAATGAACTACTTTTGTGGGTCCACTCGTCGGCTTACTTATTTGATTCAATTCAATTTGGCGTGTGCCACGCCCTCTCCTCCCACTTTTCCCATGCGCATAATTTATGTGCCGCTGCCACATCGCCCCTCTCCTCTCCACCCCCTGTCGCTCCACTGACTGCCTCATTTGCCAAAGTTTCTAAATATACGCTCGATTCGTTCGCTGTGCTTTTGCTGTATGCGTCAGTTTGATAAATGATATCAATTTCTTATGAACTGCTCCTGAATACAAGTGAATATATACAGTGTGTATTCTCTGAAAGGCGTCAAAGTTTGTTTTGCTTCTCGGTTTTTGCATTGTTTGTTTGTGTTTGGGTTGGTGTTGTTGTTTGTTATGTTGTGTATTCCTGTTCATCAACTGTCGTCATTTTGCCAATTTGACACTTTTAACGGCTGCGCACTTGAAATTCAAATGCTTTTTGCTGCTTGACAGTTGAGCATATGAATTTTTAATGGGGCATGTGGCAAGCTTTTAG
This sequence comes from Drosophila falleni, assembly GCA_035045575.1. NCBI lineage: Eukaryota > Metazoa > Arthropoda > Insecta > Diptera > Drosophilidae > Drosophila > Drosophila falleni. Next base: position 1,400,978 of record JAWNOV010000181.1, on the reverse strand, counting down.
AGAAGGCCCCCAGAGCACACGGCAACAACTCCATATGGTTAAACTTATCAATATGCTAAACATTCTGTATATGTGTGTGTGTGTGTGAGTGTGTGTGGTTTAATGGTAATGCTAAGTAAAGTGCAAAGTTAAGCACAACAGATGCAGGTTATTATTAGACACACTTCTAAAGGTGGCCAGAGCGGACTTTATTGCTTAATCTTGTAAGAAAAACGTTTTGAATATATATAGTCGAAAATAATATAAAAGCACCACGACTTTGTCTTAAAGATTATTTATTTTTTGCAGCCAAAGGCCAATGTCAAATAGAGAATGTATTAAGTCTAGTCTGAGCTGAGATTAACTGCATTAACTTGACAATTCTACAACATATTCTCCACTGAAACAATTTCTAGTCAGAATACTTTGAATTGTCATTTATATTTAATTTTAAATTGAAATGCGCCAATTATATTAAGATTTTAAATGCAGTTTCCAAACTTTCTACTCTCATCTATCTTATTTCCCGCTCTAAAAGATACTTTAATTTTTTCTTAATTCTGGCTAGCTCAACAATCAAATTGCTTTTGATTTTGAGCCTAATCAACGCAACAGTTAAGCTGATAACTTCTACCAATGTCACATAAACCAACATTTCTAACGAGCTGAAAATTAAGAAAAAGCCACATGGAAGACGATGGAAATGAAACAGAATTTGTTGGCCGGCCACTTGGCTTACAGGCTGTCGGCTATTAGCCCAGAAAAACACACATAAAGAGCTGCAACACATTAGCAAGAAACGACAGACAGACCCTCCAAGTAGCTAGACGACTGACGACAAAAACAAAAAAAAAATTGCCGCCAGCCCAAGCAGTTCCCAGACTAAAAAGAGAGAGAGAGAGAGAGAGAGAGAGAGAGAGAGAGAGAGAGAAAGAGAAAGAAAGAGAGATAGGGAATGACCAGAAGGGGCAAAGGCGGAGCAGCGAACTAGAAAAACTTTCGGCCACTAATCTATAATGCTGTCAGCCATTAAACAACTGAAAAACCAAATTTGTAACTCATTAAAAACCCGAAAGAAAAAAAATAAACTGAAACGAAACTCGACTGGAAGTGAAATGACTGATAAATGCCATTCCGGCTGCTCTTGGGTTGTCTCATTTGGGCTGCCAAATAATATTTAATTATAAACAAATAAACGCAACCGTCTAAGGCCTCGGGCAACACAACGGGGTCGTCGTATCTATTCATGTATTTTTTCATGTTTTTTTGGGACTTTTAGCTCGTAAAAGGTGCAGAGTGATTAATTGTATGTCAGGGAATTAAATCAAATATTTGAGAGTTGTCACAGACAGAGACGGACACGATGAATGGTCTGCTGCTGCTTCACTGGGCTTTATCTGTCTATTCGAAATCACGAAATGCAAATAAAAATGACTTGAAAATGCCATAATAATTTTCCTTTCTCGACGTGCATGAAAAATTGAAAAACCAATGCGCGTCCAAAAGATAACAAATTCCTGTTCAACCTTTTTTTTATTTCACTGTTAGATTAAGAAAGAAAGCAGAGAGAGACCTGAGGAAACAGACAGACAGGCAGACAGGCAGGGAACAAAAAGATACATTAGCATATATCAATGCCAAATGCAAATAAATCATCAATAACATTTCTTCTCCACTTATGCACCACTTACAGATACTTAACCGCGAAGACAAAGACGACTGCCAGCTAAAGAAGAAGAAGAAGAAACAGGAGAAGACAAAGGGAAACGTAGAGAGAGAGGGAGAATTGCAGCTGCAATTCTTTGGCCCAGAAGCGTTTCTGTCATATGCATCAAGCGGCGCCTTTGCATAAATTGACGCGACTCGGATAAGCCAAGACTGGGGGACGGAAAAACACAACAAAAAAAAAGGAGCTGGAAGAAAAGCCGAAATGGAAAGGCAAACATAAAGCAATTTTATGCCTTTTTAAAATGCGTCAATTGACTGAAACAACAAAAGCGCGCGACGACGCGAGCTGAAGGAAAATTCAAGAGAATCGCATGTGAGCACGTTTTCCCAGCAGCAACAAGAAAAACATAACGCAAAGCGGAGCCCACACACACACACACTCACACAAATCAAATACAGTCGTATAAGCATATCGAAAAGGAACCGCAGGACAACGACAATCGACATACGTAGCTGATAAGAAGTAGAAGGGAGAGACGCCAAAAGGAAGAAGCAACAGAAGAAGCAACTGAAGAAAAAGCAAGACGCCTGATGATGGTTTGTTGACGACCAACAAAAAGTTGTTGAGCGTGTAAACATTGGCAAGTATTGAAGTGGGAAAAAAGCAACAAAAAGAAGCAGAGATGATAAAGAAGTAGAAGCAAGAAGGACCCTCAGAAGGAGCCACATTTATAAATGCGCTACAGTTACAAATTATAGCCACAGCTGTGCGTGTGTGTGAGCTGTAAACCATTTATAAATGTAACAAAAAGCAGACACAGAGCCAGTTGGGCGCAAGTGCAATGCATAAATATAAACAAAGATACAACTTGAGCAAGCAGCTAAGCAAGATACAACAATAACAACAACTCGAAAGCGTAACAGCGTTATAAACAAAAAATACAATCGATAACTTAAAGCGTTTGCGAATTACATTCGTATCTGTGAGATACAATTTAAAAAGCCGTCAAGTCGATGACAACAAAACAAAACAAAAAAAACAAACATAATAACGATCAATGTACAATCGCAAATAAATGCAATTTCTGCAATTGTATCTGCAAGATACATTAGCGCTGAGGGTGTGTCCCGACTCGCGAATGTTTAATGACAATGACGCGGCGTGCAGTGCATAAAATACTGGGAATTTACGTGCCAAAAATGCAATTTGCAACCGTAGATACTTTTTTGTAGCTGTGAGATGCAATTGTGAATAGTGAAAAGCAGGACACAGCAAGTGACAGTTACTTAAACTCTATTTATATAGTGAGATATATTTGAAAGTGTGAAAAGTGCAGCGAAAAACAAAACAGAGCCTAAGAATATTAATGACACGCCTTCTGTTGAATTTGAACAGTGAAATCCATTTGTATCTGTAAGATACAAATGCAATATTTATGTTAAAGTAGCAATTACTGCTGAAATTCTTTAATATGAACAGTGAGATACTTTTGTAAGAGTAAGATACTTTTTCTTAAAAGTGTAATAACATTTTTTATAGTTCACTTTCAGTGTCAATAAGCGAGTCACAACTTTTAAAGTGCCATTTGTGAACAATAAGTGTCGAAGCGTTATCAAAACTTTTGCAGCAAAAACACCAAAGCCAAAAAACACCAGTCAACCAAAGCCAAATTGACAAACAGCGAAAATCAATATGAAAAACCAGTGAAATCCTTAACGCAATTTTCACTCAACGTTTTACGATTTTTTCTCTCCCCAAATTCATTTACAGAGCATTCACAATTGGCGCCAACAGAACCGCACAGTCGAGCAACAACAAATGGAACATGTTGATGCCGGTGCTGGAATACAACAAACACATAGCAAAAATACCAAATTGCAAAATGAGGTCGCTTAGATTGTCGTCGATGCGGCAACTGCAACTGCAACTGCCTCTAGTGCTGTTGTTGATGCTACTCGGCTACAACAACAATAACTTTAGCCAGGCACTGGACACTGCAGCTGGCAGTAATGGTGCTGGAGGAAGTGGTAGTAATGTTGGTTCCAGTTCAGGAGCTGCCACAACATTGGGCGGACCACCAGGCGCACTGAATGCCAATCTCACGGAACTGGGAAGTCCCGGTGTGTATAATTCGACAAATGGTTTAATGCTAATTACATGTTTAAGCTCTTTAACTCTCAACTCCCCAAACAAATTTCGAGTTGACGCCGCCATTTTGGCAATTATAAATGAATGTATAACTCTGTGTCTGTGTGTGTGTGTGTGTGTGTGTGAATTTTCTTGTGCGCATTTCCGGCTTCCGTTTCCGTTTGCTGTTATGCTGCTTGGCGCAAAAAACTATTAGCCACTTTTAGCTAAATAACCACGCCCAGCCGCCCAACTCTTATATTCTTAGCATACACACACACACACACATACATTGGCAAAACACTAAGCATCAATTAACCCAATTTTAAGAATCCATTTTCACCTGACTCCGGGTCTGTGCTAAGCTTTAGCTTTTCTCTATATTTTTCTTTTATGTTTTCTTTCATTTTTACTGCAACTCCCACCTTAAACTCCCAGCCACTCTCTCTCTCTCTTCCTCTCTCTCTCTCTTTCTCTTTCTGTGTGTTGTGTTTTAGTCTGCTAACATTTTGGCACTGCCACCCAAATACTTTTTAGCACATTTTAAGTCATGCCCTGTAAAGAAAATGTAAATAAAAATGATATGCAAATAGTTTATTCTGCATTAATTTACTTTTATTCAAATTAAATAATTCTAAAAATCATTTTTAAAAAAAAACAGTTATACGCTCTTCAAATTTTGGATTTATTTATTATAAAAATTGTACATATGTTGGACAATGAATTTTAAAATTAATTTTAAGTAATAACAAAAATTTCAAATTCGAAAATGCAGGATATCTGTTAGTTAATCCAATCTTATTGTGTGCCCACATTTCGAATTCCCAAATGGCGGCGTCGTCGTTCAGCCAATTTGAAATCCCCAACCAACACCTCCCTATACTCGTACATACATACATATATAATATGGCTCGCCTCTTTCCGGCAGCTTCTTTTGGTATTTCTCTCTCTCTCTCTCTCTCTTTCACAGGCGCTGTCTTGCTTTGTTGTAGTTTGGTTTTGGTTTTGGAGGATGCCTTGGATGTCTGGAGAATTGGAGCGTCGAAGCAAAATATAATTATAATAATAAATCTATTGATTTTAATTTACAGCTTATTGAATAATTCACATGAATATTACAAAAACATTTTTTTTTCCACCTCACGCAGCATTTAATATTATAAAATTCTTATTTCCAGCTCGCTCGTTCATTACAAATTGATGAGCTTGTAATCAGTGGCAAATGTTTTCCAATGAAATTAATTTTGATTTGCATTTGTTCATAAATAATTAATTTTCATACATTGAGCAGCTTTTCCTCTGATATTAATCAAATTATACAAATAATTTTTAATCTTGTTTTATCTCCACTGCTAGTTAAACTGCGATAATTTTTAGTGTTTCATGTTTAACATGCGGGTGACATTGCAGTGGAACAGCTGCAGCAGTTGCGAGTTGATGTTAAAACAACCGAATGATTGATTTGCCAGCCACCATTTATCATTGAGAACAGTTAGGAGCAGCTGCTGAAGACTCTCGAGATGGAAATATTTAGAAAGACCGATAACCTCAATAACAACCAAGTGGTTAGTTTCATTGAGAGCACTCTTCAAGCTACTTTTGTTAATCAGACTCTTGACACATTTATTTATGTAGGTGACTGTAACGGCTTCTTAACTCATACGGGCCATAGACGAATAAATGATGTAAATCCATTGGATACTCAACATATCAACTTGTTAGTTATGTCTGTTTTTCCAATTACAACTTTAATCGGCAGCAAAAGTTTGTGTGAAAATCAATAAATTTATTTAGTTATTAAAATGTAAAATATTTGTATATACGCTAAGTAAATAATACGAGAATAAATGTAAATAGTTTATTTATTATTACAAAAATGTATTCAAGCAAGAATTTGTAAAATACCAACTAAAATGTGCAAAATAAAATATTTGTAATTTGAAATAGAAAAAATCAAATATATGAAATTCTCATTTCAAATCGGACTTTGCTAGCGTGTTTGGCAATTTCATGTTACATTTCAGTCGTTGATTGGTAAGAGGGAGGGAGGAGAAGGGCAGGAAGTGCTCTGCCAGCAAATGCATCAATAAAGATAACGTTACGGCCTACGTGAATGCAGCTTAAAACGTGTTTAATGCTAGCTCTTGGCCAGCCTCTTAGCTTGTTTTCTGGCCTGAGATAGTCGTATTTTATGCGTTCGCTCCATCAAGATAGCCAAATACAGCATAGTAAGAGGAAGAAGTGAAGAGAAAGATCTTAAATGAAGGCAAAGTGTTGATAAGGTACGGACGAAAAGATAAAGTCAATCAATCAGTTGCCACAGCGTCTTTTCAAGTTGACTTAATTATCTAAACTACAGACTATTTTTAGCAGATTAACAACAAAATCTCCATCGGTAACTTAATATGCCAATTGCCTGTGAACAAAGCCAAAAAGAGTTTAACTGCCTATGAACATATTTAGAGCTATTCGAACACGTCTTTAAATGCCTTTTATTATAATATTATACAAAATATTCGGACAACGAAACAATTTGCTACAAGACACAACAAAAGTGGTATTAAATTTCAATAAAAGTTCAATAGGAACTAGTTTTGTGAGACTATGTCAGCTGATTTTTTATTTTAAGTTCAGAAAATTTCAGAAGCTTTTGTTAAATTAGCTTGAAAATTACCTGATCAATTTTCTACGACAACTTTGCGGAAAATTTCAGTGCAACTAAAAATAGTCTAAGAAAACTTTGAAAAGACGTCAGCCAGCCAAGTCCTTTCAACTTGCACCCAAACAAATAGCCTGGCCATAAAAAGTTCTTCAAATATTTATTTACCTTTTTCTACTTGCTGTTTCTTTTATTTATTTCTCGTTCTAGCTTGCTCTTTTTTTTTTTGGTTATGTGTATTAAATCCGAAGACAAAAGTTGTGCCGCCACTTTTTGCACCTGCAAAACTAATAACAAATCTTTTCATTAGTTGCGTTAGACAAGTTAGTTAAAAACTGTACTTTATGCAAACAAATTGGAGTTGACATGAAGTATATAAAACAAGACAAAAAAAGTAGAAAAAATTGTCTAAACCAATAACCTGCAAGAAAACAAAGCCGCAGATAGAGTTTGAAACTGCTTGCAACTTGGCTCAAAAGTTGTTGCTTCCCTAAGCATAATGAAAACATAACATTTAGTTAGCACTTCTATTTATAAAAGCCAAACGAGTTAAAGATGGTAAGAGAGATGTTGAGAGTAAGGCCAACAGCTTTCCATTAATAACTCAAAAATGTTTTTGGCTTATAAAAGTTCAGCACACCTTTTAATGTTTCCTTTGCTTAGGGTATGGCAAGTGTCTTTCAAAGTTTTCCTTCCTCTGGTTTTCTTTTCTTTGCCATGATGGCGTTGTTATGAAAAACAAATCAAAGGAGTTGGAAAGTTGCTTTGCGATTCTATTGACTTGATGAGCGGGGCAGTTTGCTTTCTTTGCTCGTTTGTGGGCAGTACAATGACTCTAGCAACAGCAGCAGCAACAACAACAACAACGAACACAAGGACTAACCATCATGACAATGGCAATTAAAGCAACAACGTTGGCAACTGGCAAACTTTGTCCATAAAATATAAAAATAAAACAGAAACAGAAATCCGAAAAACAACAACAACTATGGCCAAATGGATAAAAACTCTCGTAATAAAGGAAAATTATGATGATTTTCTATTTGGCATCGCGTTTTACAAAATCATTTTCGAAGCTCTGGCGCGAAAAACAAAGCACCATAAAAGCAACTTGACAGAGGAGCCTCAAAGAAAGCGACAAAGCAAAGCGACCCAGCCAAAGAGTGAGAGATGAAGATAAAACCGGAAAAGCAGTGTAAAAAGAAATGAAATGACAGGAAAATATATATATTAAATTATAATAATAACAATGTTTGCAGTCCAAGTACGTTTAGTGAAATCATTTACAGCTGGATTAACAATTAAATTGTCAAATTGGAAGTATAGAATCCAAGATAATTGTGATAACATAGATGAAACGGAAACAATAACTATACGAGTTATTTATACTTGCTTTTAAATGCCCTCCACTTGGTTGGAAAAGGGTGTAGAAGTCGGCGTGTAGAAGCTTCTGCAAGAAAAATATTGGGATGAATATAGCTCGAACTTAGATACACCACAAAGAACAATTTACCAAATTTAATTAACTCAAGGTCTCAAAAAAAAATTCATCCCGATTATTTTAAAATTCATTTACTATGAAATACACATTTAAGAAAAGCAACATTTGCTTGCATTTGTCAGCTGATATATAAATTTAGCCAAGTATATAATCAATCAAAAATACAAAATGAACGAGGACCTTTCTTCAATTGCACCTGAGGGAGCTCAGTCATCGAAACTAAAGATTATTAAGAAGAAAGCCATTAAGTTATTTAGCTGGCCGAAGAAAGTGCAATATAATACAATTCGGGAGGGACGAGAAGCTGTGCAGAATTTCTTTATATATCTAGTATTCTTGACATTAGCCACAGTTTGGTAAGCTAATTGACAGATGATTGATGCTCAAAACTTATCCAAATATTGTCACAGTAACTCAAACAACTTACGATTCTAAAATGTATTTTTATTCAAAAATGTGGGGTCAACAATTGGCCTCAAGAAAGACAGTTCTAGAGCCGGGACATATTACAATATTTAATAATATTCACAGTTACCAACAATTTTGGGACTTTGTTCAATTTACATTTCTACCACTGCTTGATCAGGGAGATTTTAATCGGAACGATTCGGCATATATATATAAGTTCACCAATGAGACAAGACAGTTCGATGAGATCTTTGGGAATGTTAGCAATCGTACGATAATGCATGGAAATGTATTGCTTGGACCTCCGAGACTTAGGCAAATACGTGTCAAAAAGGGGCATTGTAAGTATCATCCAGTTTTCTCCAAGTATTTGCCCGACTGCTATTCGCACTACACTTGGTTAACTGAGGATCGTGACGAATACAAAGGAATAAAGTGGGAAAGCATGTCTAAGGCCGGTGCGACCCCACTTTGGGGAGAATTCGAAATATATTCTGGTGCCGGATATATAACAAGTTTCAGCTATGACAATGAAGAGAATATTCAGTTGGTCAAGAAACTTAGAGAGCAAAATTGGATTAATCATGGTACACGTTTACTTCTACTAGAATTTAGTTTATATCATGTGAACACTCGTCTCTTTGAGTTGGTTAAGTTAGTAAACCTCTATATCTATATGTATTTCTTTGCTTTATGATACTGATCCTACAGATTTATGGTAGAGAATCCTCCTACAGGTAGACGTATACCCATGGTAAAGTTACGCACTCTTCAGACGTGAATCTTTCTTCAGTAATCCATCCCGGCTTATGAACGTTATTATCTTTGCCCACTACGTTTTTATTTTTTTCAACAGCTACAGTGAAATTTATCTTATTAATGACAATGGGTTTTTGTAATTATATAAGGGTTATGATTAATCTGGCAGACTTCTCGTGCTGTTTGGTAATTGAATTTATTAACTGAAAAACCAAGTTTAATATATCTTCCTTAGTTGTCTTATTTGATGTTATTCCTCAATTTTACTCACTTTATCATAATAGAGGGTGTAATGCGCCATGTGAAGAGTAGCGATCAGTATATTAGCCTCGATATATGTTGGGCGATAAATATAATATATAATAATATTGCTGGATCTATCATATTCATTGCCTGGATTCGACTGCTGTACTTTATTGTCTTCAATCGTACAATGGTCATATTTGTATATTTGGTGCAAAAGGTAAGTATTAACAAATTTTAAATAACTATTTGAGTATAGTTTATTCAAACTCGAAGTTACAAAATGTTGATGTGAAAGAATATATCGATTTCAGATTTAATATATAGACTTTATTAACTTTTTTTTTTGTTTTTTTTTAAATTTTTGTCGAATTTCACATGGTTTTTTACAGAATTTTGAAAGGTGTCAGAAACAAATTTAAAGTGTTGTTTTATACTATTTACGATATAAGGAGTTGATTAAACGTGAAAACTTGAGATTTAAAATTTTGAATTTTCAAAATATCAAAGGGGGGACCACATGCATCGAATCCATGATTTTGAGAAATATACATTTTTTTTGAAAATTAATTAAATTTAAATGCAGAATGAATTAGGAGGCCAAACAATAATCAAAATGACATTCCGCTTGAAAATCGGTTCAGTTTTGACAAAGTTATGGGTGGTTGAAGTTGGTCAGACTTTGGATCTAACAACTTTACAAGTCAAAATTTTTGTCAAATTTCACATGATTTTTTACAGAATTTTGAAAGGTGTCAGAAACAAATTTAAAGTGTTGTTTTATACTATTTACGATATAAGGAGTTGATTAAATGTGAAAACTTGAGATTTAAAATTTTGAATTTTCAAAATATCAAAGGGGGGACCACATGCATCGAATCCATGATTTTGAGAAATTTAAAATTTTATTCAAATTTAATAAAATTTTAATGCAGAATGAATTAAGAGGCCAAACAATAATCAAAATGACATTCCGCTTGAAAATCGGTTCAGTTTTGACAAAGTTATGGGTGGTTGAAGTTGGTCAGACTTTGGATCTAACAACTTTACAAGTCAAAATGTTTGTCAAATTTCACATGATTTTTTACAGAAGTTTGAAAGGTGTCATAAAACAATTTTAAAAATATTTTATTTTATAACATTTTTGAGATACATGTATACCATTTATTTTTATCATTTTTTAATTTCATATTTTTAGAGCAAAAAAGAAATAACTGGCTTTCTGTTAATATTCTTGGTTGTATTTATGGCTTATGCACAGTGTGGCATGATTTTACTTGGTGGCAACGATCCACAGTTCTGCAATTTGTTAACCTCAATATTGACCTTGGTGCGATGGACTGTGGGCAATGCACAGTACAATAAGATGACAAATTATAACCAGATAACCACATGGATCTACTGCATATCCTTCGTTATCTTTGTTTATATTATGCTGATTCTTGCGTTCCAGGCCATTATGATTAACACTTACGATGAGGTTAAACAGGTTGTCATGACTCGTCCCTCTCAATTGGGAACTGTCATTAAATTATTCTTTAGAGATATCTACGATTTAATTTATTTGCTGGTTTGTGGAAAGCGCAAACAAAGACCTTCAATTGATTTGGATGCAAAAGGTGAACATGAATCAGATCAGCGCATAGATCCACGACAGGCAGCTGAAATGGCTGCCATGCGTCAAATGGAGCAAAAGTGAGATACTCAACTTAGATAAATTCAATTTATTCTGTAAAATATATTTTATCACAGAAATCCAACCAGCATATCACAACCAGATTATCTAATTGGGCGGTTGTTACGGTGTGTTGAAATTATATCCTAAGCGCGACAGAGCAGGGATCGCAAATAAAATAGTTTTATTTCAAAAATTAATTTTACCTCTTAAAACAAAAATCATTTAAAAAAAGAATTAAATTTTAATTTTTCGAATAAAAATCAATAATGATTTTCTTATATCAAATGTCGTTAAAGGACAAATACTTAGAAAAAATTTTTTTTTAATTTCATAATAAAAATTTAAAAATAAGATTTATATTATGATTTTCATATAAAAATTTCTATTTTAATTTCTCTTTAATATTTTTTATGCATTTTGGTCGAAAAAATAAGAATTTAAATTAATTTTTATAATAAATATTACTCTTATCTTGTGCGACAAAGTAAACAAAATTAATTAACCTTTTTTGCAGCACTGCCAAACGTATTAAGGAATTGGAGGAAGTCACTAACCAGGCTTTAAAGCGTCTCCTTGAGTACAACAATCTCTTACATAATCAGCATAACATGGCAGAGATGCGCATTAATAACACTCAACCAGATGATGAAACCGTTGCTTAATCCTTTTATTTCATTAGAGGTTGTGGTCAATTGTAATTAAATGTTTTGAATAATAATTATTTTTATCATATGTGAATCTGAGATAGTTACTGTATTTTATTTTAAAGATGTCAACAATTTCCCTTAAGTTCATAAATAGTAAATTGTAACAAAAAGATAGGAATATTTTGTGATCCATTTAAATCAATTAAAGTTGGTTTAATAATTAATTTCTTCAACACAATTATGAATTTTAAACACGAACTAAAGCCTTTCGTGTTTCGAAAAGAAATCACTATTTTAAATTAAAGAGTTTCATTGAAATTAGTGCTTAAGTGAAATCAAAAGAAACATATTAAGTCTTCCTGAATAGAAAAATAAACTGATTGTATAAATAATAATGATGTATCATTACTTTGGGGTAAATCATAAAAGTATTTATTGTTTTTTAATAACTATATGAGTATAGTTTATCCAAACTCGAAGTTACAAAATGTTGATGTGAAAGAATATATCGATTTCAGATTTAATTATTATTTATTTTTATTATTATTTTTTTTTTTTTTTTTTTTTTTTTTAAATTTTTGTCAAATTTCACATGATTTTTTACAGAATTTTGAAAGGTGTCAGAAACAAATTTAAAGTGTTGTTTTATACTATTTACGATATAAGGAGTTGATTAAACGTGAAAACTTGAGATTTAAAATTTTGAATTTTCAAAATATCAAAGGGGGGACCACATGCATCGAATCCATGATTTTGAGAAATTTAAAATTTTTTTGAAAATAAATTAAATTAAATTAAATTTTGAAAGGTGTCAGAAACAAATTTAAAGTGTTGTTTTATACTATTTACGATATAAGGAGTTGATTAAACGTGAAAACTTGAGATTTAAAATTTTGAATTTTCAAAATATCAAAGGGGGGACCACATGCACCGAATCCATAATATTGAGAAATATACATTTTTTTTGAAAATTAAATAAATTTAAATGCAGAATAAGTTAAGAGGCCAAACAATAATCAAATGACATTCCGCTTGAAAATCGGTTCAGTTTTGACAAAGTTATGGAAGTTTGAAGTTGGTCAGACCTTGGATCTAACAACTTTACAAGTCAAAATTTTTGTCAAATTTCACATGAATTTTTACAGAATTTTGAAAGGTGTCAGAAACAAGTTTAAAGTGTTGTTTTATACTATTTACGATATAAGGAGTTGATTAAACGTGAAAACTTGAGATTTAAAATTTTGAATTTTCAAAATATCAAAGGGGGGACCACATGCATCGAATCCATGATTTTGAGAAATATACATTTTTTTTTAAATTAATAAAATTTAAATGCAGAATGAATTAAGAGGCCAAACAATAATCAAAATGACATTCCGCTTGAAAATCGGTTCAGTTTTGACAAAGTTATGGAAGTTTGAAGTTGGTCAGACCTTGGATCTAACAACTTTACAAGTCAAAATTTTTGTCAAATTTCACATGATTTTTTACAGAATTTTGAAAGGTGTCAGAAACAAGTTTAAAGTGTTGTTTTATACTATTTACGATATAAGGAGTTGATTAAACGTGAAAACTTGAGATTTAAAATTTTGAATTTTCAAAATATCAAAGGGGGGACCACATGCATCGAATCCATGATTTTGAGAAATATACATTTTTTTTTAAATTAATAAAATTTAAATGCAGAATGAATTAAGAGGCCAAACAATAATCAAAATGACATTCCGCTTGAAAATCGGTTCAGTTTTGACAAAGTTATGGAAGTTTGAAGTTGGTCAGACCTTGGATCTAACAACTTTACAAGTCAAAATTTTTGTCAAATTTCACATGAATTTTTACAGAATTTTGAAAGGTGTCAGAAACAAATTTAAAGTGTTGTTTTATACTATTTACGATATAAGGAGTTGATTAAACGTGAAAACTTGAGATTTAAAATTTTGAATTTTCAAAATATCAAAGGGGGGACCACATGCATCGAATCCATGATTTTGAGAAATATACATTTTTTTTTTAAATTAATAAAATTTAAATGCAGAATGAATTAAGAGGCCAAACAATAATCAAAATGACATTCCGCTTGAAAATCGGTTCAGTTTTGACAAAGTTATGGAAGTTTGAAGTTGGTCAGACCTTGGATCTAACAACTTTACAAGTCAAAATTTTTGTCAAATTTCACATGATTTTTTACAGAATTTTGAAAGGTGTCAGAAACAAGTTTAAAGTGTTGTTTTATACTATTTACGATATAAGGAGTTGATTAAACGTGAAAACTTGAGATTTAAAATTTTGAATTTTCAAAATATCAAAGGGGGGACCACATGCATCGAATCCATGATTTTGAGAAATATACATTTTTTTTTAAATTAATAAAATTTAAATGCAGAATGAATTAAGAGGCCAAACAATAATCAAAATGACATTCCGCTTGAAAATCGGTTCAGTTTTGACAAAGTTATGGAAGTTTGAAGTTGGTCAGACCTTGGATCTAACAACTTTACAAGTCAAAATTTTTGTCAAATTTCACATGATTTTTTACAGAATTTTGAAAGGTGTCAGAAACAAGTTTAAGGTGTTGTTTTATACTATTTACGATATAAGGAGTTGATTAAACGTGAAAACTTGAGATTTAAAATTTTGAATAAATCATAAAAGTATTTATTGTTTAACACACCGAATATATCTCATCATTGTTGTTAATACATAATTTAGTTAAGGTTTGCATAATTTCAGTTTAACAAGCATTTGAAGTGCGCTTACTTTGTATTAACTCTCCCGTTGTTTGGTTGAGCTTATTATGTGCCTGGTAATGACTGTTTATGTGCAATTATACTTGTAAAGAACGTAAAATAAAGTAAAAGAAAATAAAATAAGGATACGAATACGAGAACAGGAAGAAAAAAAGAGACAGAGAGAGACAGAGAGCGGGGGAGGAAGCGCTGCAGACAAACTGAAATATGAAAGCGCAAATAATGTTTAAACAATTTGTTGTCGTTGCGTTTCATTAAGTGTCCATTTGCTACCGCTGTCTGTCGCTCAACTTGCAACATGCCACCTCCCCCGCCCTTGCTGCATACCGATTGGACAACCGCTTCCTGTTGAACCTGACTGACTTTGGTAGCTGTCGTTATAATTTGCAAAGCTCTGAACAAAAAGAAAAAAACCGAATAAAAAAATAAAATGATTAAAATTAGTAATAAAATGGCCGTAGGAGAAAGGAGAAGGCAACTTGTTGCTGCAGCAGCAGAAGCAAAAGCAGCAGCAGGACCAGCACCAAGAGGACTCCATGTTGTTGCCAGGGATGCTTGTGATTTCCTTTGAGACGGCGGCAACTGCGAACTGGCAACGAGCAACAAGCAACGGACAGTGCTTCCTGCAACATCCACAACGCGAAATTATTATTGTCGTTTGCCTTCCTCTTTATATGTACATTGTTGTTGCTGTTGCTGTTGCTGTAGTCATTTTGTTTGTTGCTTTGTAAAAATTATTATTTTTATGATAGCAGCAGCAGTAGTCGTGTGGTGTGGCAAGTGGCAGCTCTGTTGGTCGCTTCAATTGCAGTGTATGCCGTTCTTCCCTTAGACTTCTTCTTCTTCCCTCTGTTGCTCTTCGTTTTCATGCCACTTGAATGACTCATTAAAAGTGATTTCATTTTTATAAACATTTTTCTCTCTTGCTGCGGTTGCTGACGGCATCGTCGAGGCTTAGCGCCTTATCAGCAATGTCTGTCTCTCTCCTCTCTCTCTCTCTCTCTCTCTCTCTCTCTCTCTCTCTCTCTCTCTCTGTCTGTCTCTTGCTGTCTGTTCCTTTCTATGTCTGCCTCTCATTTAATTTACTTGGGAGTTTACTTATTCAATTCGCTTAGCTACTTTTGACTTCGCTTTCTGGCTATCGCTTTCTTTGTGCGTAAATCCTTCACAGAGAAAAAAAGGGACATTTGCCTTTCTCAGATAATCGCTCTGAGTCACTCAGTGTTCTCTTTTAGCAGCTTCTTCTTCTTCTTCTGCTTGTTGTTGTTGTTAATTCTGTTGCCCAAACGACTTGACAGTTACTTTACGTAATAGGATACCAAATTGCATTGCTGCTGTTACTGTTGCAACTGGAACATCTACAACATGCCACTTGGCTGCCGCTTGTTTGCCTTTTGTCAGCTTTTTTACCTAATTCCCTAGATTAGCTGCATTATGCGCCATGTTGGGCGCATAATAGCAACCATCATATATAGTATATAGACCTAACGGAAAAGAATCCTCTCACACCCATATCTCTGTCTCTCTGTCCAACGCCCTTGTTGCCGTTGGCGTTGCATATGCGAGTGGACACTTGAGCTGCAACTGCAACAACAGCAACAGTTACGATAGTGTTGACAACAAAACAGACTAACCCCAGGACAGGATGCAGCTGCAACCACACACTGCAACAATCTATTCACACACACACACACACACACACACACACACACACACACACACATGCGCACACGCACTGAGAATTGCGTTCGTTTCTATGCCAACTTTGGGGTAAATTAACCCAATCTAACTTAAATTTCTTAGTAAATATATAACAGTTATGTAATACATTGGAAATATTTATGGTCATTTATTAATTAAAGCGTATAAATAAACAATTACATAAGTATTATAATTAAACTCTTTTAAAATTTCTGTAAAAACTTCTGATAAAATTAAATTGTAGATTATATTTATGTTGACTTTATCCACTAATAAAAAGAATTAGATCTAAGCCCTTCTGTAAAATTCATGTAACTTTTATAACAAAATGACTTATATATAAATAGCGAAAATGTAAGCAATATAATACATAAAAATACTTGGTTATAATAGGGTATTAAATGTATACTGAAGAAATAGGGTACTTAAGTACACTAAATTAATGTAATGCATAAAATGATAGCTTTGACTAATTAAAAAAAAATTAGGTCGTTCACATTTGTAAATACAGTTAATTTTCTTTATAAACCAATTTCTTTCTTCCTATAAACATTTTATTTTAATTATTATTATCAGCTTCGTATAAAAAAATATATTAAAAATATTGAGATAAATTAATTAAAATTCAATGAAAAAAAAATATATTTAAGTATAAAAATATAATTAAATTTAATATTTTAAAATTTCATAAAGCCCATTTTTAAATTTAGTCGAGCAATTTAATTTGATTGCTGGTTATAAAAGTGTTCTCTTTAGTTTTTTATATCTATAAGCAGCCGTAAAGCATCGACAGACCTAATTATGTAGCCAGCCACTATGTCAGTTAATTTTTCCAGAGTGCACACACAAACACACTCGATTGCCTTTCATTGCATTAGGCGTATGACAGTGACCAATAAATTTCTATTTAGCCATGGGCAGCGACAGGCGGGAGTGAGAATGAGAGAGGGGCGTGGCAAAGTGGAAAGGGAGGAAGAGAGGAAGGGAGGAAGGGGTACTAACTAACGGCTACTGTCAGTGCAGGCCGTGAACTGAAGCTGAAGTTGAAGCTCCAATGAAGCGGCACGTGGAAATGCTTGTAATTGCATCCGCGACTCCCGCCGGAGATGGAGATAGAAACGGGAATGGGAACGGAGACTCTGATGGTTTGATGGTGGCACGGGGCACAACATGCAGCTATAATTTTGACGCTTGATTGATCAAAGCAGCAGCCGGCAATGTGGTTATTGTTGTTGTTGCTGTTGTTGTTTTTATTGTTGCATTTTTATTGGCGAGCAAGGCAGTCAAATTGGCTGCTTATTTACATTGCTTGGTAACAAACTATTTTACTGGCTTATTTATCCCTCGTCAGAGTCAAGGGTTGTTACAAGATACAAAACGCGATCTAGAGATACACATGTATCTGTTAGTTACTAACTGCGACAACAGCAAACTTTGTCCAACTGACATTGTTGTTTCTCTGTCTGGTTGTCTATGTTGCACTCAGCTGCAATAAATCAAATTTTAAATCGCCTTTGAGCCAAGTTAAATTGCAGCCGGAAGTTTGAGATGCGGGACTAATAATCCAGTATCGAGTCCAGCATTGACTGCAACCAACAGCTTATCAATAGTTGGTAGAAAGTTGTAGCCAAGTAGAATTTACGTGCTGCCATCTAAGCAAATTGTGGCTTAAGGTTAGAGTTTAAACTCATAACTTAAGCTGTTAAATTTATATATTAACCTTACGAAATATCAAATAGATCGTTATGAATTCAAGAGAATATCATAAACTTTATTTAATTTAATATTCTTTTTTAGTTATTTTTATTTTCATAATTCAAAAAGTCATAACTTGAACAAAACTGACCCGAATTTCAATCTGATTGCCATTTTGATCATGACTCGGTCTCTTAATTCAAAATTTCAAACTTAAAGTTTTTACTTTTAATCAACTCTGAGGTCTTTCAATTTCTTGTAAAAAATCAAATTTTTTCAAAATTATCTTTTTTTTCATTATACAAAATTCCATCCATAAATTAAATTAAAATAAATTAAATGGATAACTAATGGATAATTGTTGAAATTGACTTTAAATATTATTTGTTCAATTAAAGCATTCAATTTATATTAAGCTTCCACGTTTGCTTTGTTTGTGTCAATATCAATAATAAAAACTAATGCATGTCGATTATTTTAATTTTGAAATCGAATGCAGTGAAGCATGACATACAGTATGAATAGACAGAAAAAATATACATATATTAATTGGCATGTTCAGACGAAGAGCAAATGTATTTCAAAGAAACGAAATTGAAGCAATGTCACATAACAATGCAAACCAAATATGGTTTCAGTTTGACATGAGCTACAGAAAAATGCAAAATATATGCCTTTATTGCATTGTTACCTATGACCTGATCTACTCTATATGCAAGGTAACGAATTGTGGCCAGAGTTGCAAACAGTACTGGGGTAAAAAGTAGTGACAGTGAAAGAGAAGAGAGAGAGAGAGAGGAGAAAGAGCAATCTGAGTGTACACGTGCTTGTATCTGCAAGATACACAAAGTCCACAGAACTGGGCACGGATTTTGGCTTAGGCAAATGTAGCTAATAAAACAATTATGCAATGTAGCAACAACAATAACAACGAGCAACGAAGAACGAGCGACGAGCGACGAGCGTAACAAAGGCAACAATAAGTTCAATGCAACACAGGCAACTCATCTTCATCATCGTCATCATCATCAACGTTGTTATCATCAACATTGTTGCAGTTGTAGCTTTTGTGTGCCATTGTCTGCCTGGCGGCCAGTAACTGTAACTATGCGAAAACTAGGCGCAACACACAACACACACACACACTCACACACACACACACACTCACACACACACATGTACACGGATGTGAGTTTGTGTATGTAAGTATGTGTGTGTGTGTGTAAAGTATGCCAAACAATGGCGCCTCCAATGCCAGGCCACAAAAGCCGCTTCGCGCCAGGCTTAGCTCCCACTTCGGGCTACCACACCCCTCCCTCCCCTCCATTCTCCCCCCCCCTGGCCATCCCCTTCATCACGTCAGCACCCCACTTCGTCGACTAATGCATGCGAAATGAAATGCAGGCGGCTCATAGCCATCAGCTTTTGGCTGCAGCATAAGTTGCATTTCGGACACCAACCGACAACTGAGGAAGATGTCCGCACAATGGCGTTAAAACAAAACAACAACAGAAAAAAAGAACAGCAAAGGACGTATCCATGTAGTACAGTGTGCTCGACTAGCACATAACTTGTAACTTAAGCTTAACATAGCATATTATTATTAAAAAGCAAGCATATTTTTCATCTAGGAACATAGTTATATTTAGAATATATTAAATTTCAATTTGCGCAAAACTCTCATGTTCTTTTATATCTTTAGTTGTGCTATTATTTATTTTTCCAACTGTGCTTAATTCGATGCAAGGAAAATATATAAAATTACTTATTAAAATCATAAACAATTTTAAATTTTAAACCTTAAATATAGAAAAGAAAAAAATTTGACTTAAGCAAAATATTCTAGAGTTGATCCATCAACTTTGGTCATGCATCTAACTCAAATTTTAACTTAACGTTTGTCATATATTAAAATTTAAAATTATTCGTCATAAAGTTTGAGTTATAAAGGGTATGTTTTTGGGAAAAAATATGGGTTAAGATGAGTTATAGTAAGTTATCACGAGTTGACAGAAGATAATTTATTTCTATAGAGGCCGACAAAATCCCTGAAGTTCACAGGCCTGGATATCAAAATTTTATTAAATTAGATGGGAAAGATATCAGCGAGCTAAAGTAATATAGAAATCTTGCAAATCCTATAAGCATTTAAAGCTCTCAATCTCAATATTAGTTGTGATTGAAAATGAGATACATTGTCTGTCTGAACAAATAGCAGTTCAATTATTGTGGTTAATATTTAAATGTTCTTGCCTACATTACAAATGAGGATAAAGGGCAAATCCAAAAATTCTTCAGATATTAGGCATTGACAAGCTGAGACTTAACACTTGTCTTGGACAAAGGTTAAATGAGATCAAAACTGCTGTATCTCTCTGTCTCTTTCTTTTTCTCTTGCTCTGTTGTTCTAGCTGAAATATATTCAGCTACTCTGTTAAACTCATATTCTTGAGATTTTAAATTTTACTATATTGCTTGTTGATACATATTCCCTATAAGCTAATTGACAACTGCCTCTTTATAAATAAATTAGTACGTTATACCCAAATTTTAAACATTTTCAGTGTCTATAGGGTATACAAATTTTCGTTGTAATGAAACTCGCTTAGCTCTCTGACTGGGTTGGTTCATCGTCCATCGTTCGTTGTCCGTCGTCGCATGTATCTTTTAGATAATCTTCATTTCTCGTTTGCGGCTAATGGCCTGGCACTGGCACTGGCCAAGGCACTCAAGGATATCGCCTGTCGCTGTTGTTGTTGTTGTTGTTGCTATTGTTGCTTTATGACCATTGGGGTACGCAGCACTCACTATCTTTTTACTCTTGGTTCTCTTTAAATGGGACACGTTGCGGTTTCCCTCTGCGTTGATGACTAAGTGAGCCGTGAGGCCAGAGTCGAGAGTCGAGTTTTCAAGCCAGTTTCAGTGCATTCGGTACTTGCCTTTTTTTTGCGGTTTCACATGCTCAGACACACACACAGAGAGAGACATAGATAGCTCTTACTCTTTTACACACACGTGCATATTTAGAGATACTCAAAATGAGATACAAAGATACATTTGGACTTCCTACCATTTTTAGCTGTTTTGTTTGATGGGCGGCACACACGATGATGACGACGACGACGACGACGACGCAACAGGACGGACAACCCTTCAGACTGGGCCAGAGAACCATCTCATTCTCTGAGGTTCTCAGTCACAGTCATGGTTCCGATTCCACTGCAGCTTCCTGGGCTGGGCTGGGCATCTCGACTCTGAGATGATGATGCTGAAATGTGTGCCAGCAGGCCGGTCGACATTTACGTATATATATTTATAGTACTTGTATATATGCTCGTATATGAATTTTTCTTTCTTTACTTTGTTGCCATTGCCACGTTTTCATCTGTTGGCTGAAATGTGCATTGAAATTTGAGATATTTGCCTTGATATTACTACAACAAAGGCTGGGCCTAAGGAGCGGCTTTGGTCGACCCAAACCATAATATCTTACAGTTAAACGCATCTCTTCCAACTTCGTTTTCGTCTTCATCTTCTCATTCGCATTCGTCTTGGCCGGGTTTCTTTTTCGCTTCGGCTTTGTCGCGTGGGCGTCTCTTAAGATTGGCTTTTATTTTGGCATGCCATGAAATGTTTGGCGACGACAGCAACAAAAACGACAACGACAACAACGCCAACAACGACAACGACAACCAGAACGATAGCAACATTGGAATGTTGCCGAAAGCGGGTTTCATAATTTTCATGAATTGACTTTGGCTTCCCAAAAAGTTTGTAGACGCTCCATGCTGTGGATAACACTGGTAGCCCAAACACTTATGTGGGTTCCAGATACTGTCCATTAAACGCTATTATTTTTGCATTAACTTTTCCCAGAATTTTCCTCACTTTAAAAGCAACTGATTCTAAGCCCGTTTTTATCCTTTCCATATGATCTACTTTGTACGCATTTATAAAAGTTGACGTGACAAATGATATTCTTTCAATCAACAACACTCTAAAAATTAAAAAAAGAAAATTGATACCTTAAATCATTAACAAAAATGTTTTTCAAATTTGATTCAGTTTTTGTAAACATTGTTTTAGCTTGAAGTTTATTTATTTTTGACATATTTAACAATATTTTTGTAGACTGTTTTAGCTTACGTAAATAAAGAAATAAATTAAAAGTCTAAAACCATTTGTTAAAAATAAAAAGTAAAAAGACCAAACACTCGCATATAAATCTTTATATATATTTATTTAAATATGATGATAGTCAAATTACCTTATATGATAGTCATTTTTTAATGCATTTGTAATCAAATAAACTTCACATTTATTCAATATCATGATTGTATCTACACATTTATACGCGAATATGTCGATTCATTTTCAATATAATATATAACCTCATTCACATGGAATGAAAACTTGCATTATTCACGACTTCCACTTTGAAAATTCAATTGTATTCCATTTCATTGTCGACTGCATCCCAAAATGCATTAAAAAAAATATGTATTTAATTAAAATTAAAAGGCACAACTGCCACGAATTAAATAAACAATTTTAAATTGAGCTTGACAAAAACTTTAAACAAACATAATATTCATGCCAAACTTTATGTGTATTATATACACGGATATTCATTTGTGTATTCATTATACAACGTGCACACACATTAAATATTGCCCCCACTATTATGGCGTACCAATAAACCAATTACAACAACAATCAAAATAGCAACAAATAACAAAAAAAAATGTACTGGTTACATTTAGAATGAAAAGATTTAATACACTTTACGAAAGTCAAAAGGAATATATAAAATAATGGATATTATTATTAT
Organism: Drosophila falleni; assembly: GCA_035045575.1. NCBI lineage: Eukaryota > Metazoa > Arthropoda > Insecta > Diptera > Drosophilidae > Drosophila > Drosophila falleni. Next base: position 1,378,334 of record JAWNOV010000181.1, on the reverse strand, counting down.
AAGCATTGATTTATTTTATAATGAACCGCCATTAATACTGAATATTGAATTGGGTTAAATATTTAATGCTTCTAAATTAAATTAAAGTATATTTACATATGAAAAGGATTTTTGTTATTTTTAATGTAAGTTTCGTTGACTGTTTGCAGATAGATTTTAATCAGAAATGTCATAGAAATATCGGTAGAGAAGTATTAGTTCTTAATTAAAATTTCTAAAACGTCTGCTAAAATCAGTTGCAAATTTTACCATAAATTCGTTATATCCCATTCAATAGGTTCAAGGAAAAAATGAAAATAAACAATGATAATAACTGAGTATGACACATGGCAAGGAAATGCAATTAAAAATATGGCTTTTAATTGGCAACGAATTCATGACCCACCTTTCGCCCACCTGCCGTGACATTAATTTGAGTTAGCTTACACGAATCAAAGACATCGCGATTATTTTTAAATGGCAAGAAACGATGGCTCAGTTTGTTTTCTTTTTGTTTTTTTTTTTACTGTGGCTAAAGTTTTGTCAGCTGTAATTTGAGACAATTATATATCATAAAATGCAAGGCTCTCGAGGAGGGATCTGTGTCATTGTGACATAGTGTGTGTGGCGCCTCTTAAATAATGAATCTCAAAAGCTGCATGCAACTCAGTAAATTAAATTGATGTTCCCAATGTTTTGGGTCATGTCTTACTAAAGAGTTCAATAAATATTTAAAAGCATATGCATCCGGAAATTATAAACTGAGCGGGTGATCAATGGAAAGGGGAGTAAAGCTAATTCATTGAAAATATTTTAAAAGGAATCTTCGATTTCTTATTATGAAATAGATTTAAGCTTTTTTAAATTTAATCTGTTTTTTTACATTTTGATCATTTTTTTTAAGGATTTTTAAGAAAGTTTTTATATATTTTTTTTTTTATTGAGATAACGGCAAAAGTATAAAAAAACTAAATTTATTTAAAAATCCTGTCGGCATGCTCATACAAATTAATTAGTTTATGTGTAAAATGTTTTATTATTTCAAATAGGTAGCTTAAAGAAAATTTCACAAGATTTGTGTTTTTATCTTCAATTTTAAGACTTTGTCATACGTAATAGAAATATATAAATAAATAATTTTAATCTATAGTACATAATTTATCATACATAATTTATTATACTTATCTTTGTATCTCTAATATAGAATAGAATATATATTCTCAATTTAAGAAATTTCCTAATTGTAATATTTCCATATAAAAAATGCACTCATTGTTATCTAAAAACTTGATTATCCACTTTAAGATTGCTGTCAATTTAAAGAATCGCTCTTTCTTCTTCTTATTTTTTGCTGCATGCCACATAAAAGGCACCCAAAGCGAAGCCCATTAGATGTTGCCTCTTGTCTCATTTCTCACTCCACACACTTTGCACTTGGGCCGCCCCACTTTACCATTGACCCTTTTGGCCTCTTTCCCACATCCTCTGGCCATATGCACAGCCACTTTGGGTTGACGCAAAGCTACCATCATGACCTCTAAAAAAGAAAAAGAGGCATTACCCAAACATTACATAGGCCCCAGTCCATTTCCCCCCAAATGCAATGGGGTCCCCCTTTTTGGACCGTCCTTCATTTGGCATGCAAATGCGCAGATCAAACTGATAACATCAGTCCAAAATGCGAGACGACAGAGACAGAGAGTGTGAGAAAAAGGGAGAGAGAGTGAGAGAGGGAAAAGAAAGAAGCGTGGGGGGAAGAAGCATAGTTTTTGTTTTTGGTGTGCAAATAACAATGCCGCCAACAAGCGAAAAAGCCTAGCCAGAAAATAGACAACAGCAACAAGAACAACAGCAACAACAATGGTGGCAACAACAGCAACAAAGTGACAGACAAACTTTGCAGAGCGTAGATAGTTTCGTAAATTAAATTGCGCGAAGGCGGCGGGTACAGAATGAGGTCATCATCATGATGATGACAACAACAACAACAGCAACAACAACAACAGTCACATGAAGAAAAGCTTTACATACATACATATAAAAGCCAATAGGCCAAAAAAGTGTCAACGCGAAGCCGTCAAATCCAGCAGCATCAACAGCCACAACAACATTAACAATACCAACTGCCATCATCCCATGATGTGGCAACTGAAACACTTTCGCTAACAAGCTGCCGCAACCAGGCAACTTGCTGCCACGTGTTGTTGTCTGCCTCACTGGCTGGCTAAATGTGACCCGAGGTCGCTTGGCTCTAGCTGCAACTTTGACTTGCAACCTGTGCAATGTGCTGCGCGAAACGTGCAACGTGCGTGCATAAAACATCAGTGGCTAACAGTGTTGCCCCTTTTAGCCATTTTTCAGATAGAGTTGTTTTTAATGAAAACTCATAACTATGTAAAATACTTGAAATAATATAACTTAAAATTCAATCAAATAAATAAAAGTTATTTTGATTCTCTGACACAGTAAAAAAATGCATTCTATTAAAAGGTTTAAGAAAATTAATTTTAGCTTGAATTTCTTAAGTATGTATTTGAGATATAATTTCTAAATTAAGATAATACTTAGATAAAATGGAAACGTGTTATTAAAATCGACATTAAAAAAGTGAAAGAAGACTCAGTTATTTGATCTAATTTAAAACAAATATTACAGAACCCCAAAAATTAAAATATTGTTGAGAAAAATCGGGCTTGATTTATCTATTTCATACTTGGAATCCGGGGTGAACTGTAATCCCGGTACTTCTTATACGGTACCGTACGGTAATTCTGACACCGCTGGGATTAATTTTTGCCCAGATTTCCGGACTTTTTTTCTGTGTACCCGCAAATGTAATAGAATAATGGGTTACAATGATAAAGGTATTCAACAAATTTTTCTCATTAACGATGCAGTTTTTTAATAGCTTAGGAATAAAAATCATGGACCGTAAATATTAATTATTTTATTATTAACATTTTTAAAAAATCTTTGACTTACATGTACTTAGCAACTTTAAAAGAGCGTGAAATATAACATTGATAATTTTTATAGAACTATTTTTTTTTATTATTTTTTTTTAATTTCAATATAAAATGATTTTTTAACAGTAATTTTTCTTGCATTTCATCTATATTTAAACATTTAATTTAGGATGAAAAACATCCTTTATTTCGTATTTGTCTGGTCGGTTGATCCTATTTTTGTGGCTAATAGTTGACAACACTGTTGACAACTCCCGAAAAATACTCTCACCCACTCTAGAAATTCAGGGTAAAGGGAGAAATGGAACGCATAAAGTTTGGTTATAAAAATGTTAACAACGCTGTCAACGACATGTCGACGTGCGCGACGTGCAACAATAACAACAACAACAACTCCTGCAGTAGCAAAAACAACAGCAACAACAACAACAACACTGATCACTGTGCTAAGTAATAAAGTCTCAAGTTAGTTGCTGCATCAACTATAGTTGCATATATATGCACATTCAAACACATACACACACATACTCTAACACATACGCTAATGCATTCACACACACACACACACACACACACACACACACACACACACACACACACACACACATTCTCAACACATGCACGTACATAAAACTCGCATTTTTATGGCAAGTTTTTGAAAATGAATTTTTGATCAACTGCAGCAAAGTTCAAACGCACCAACACACACACATACCTGTGTTCACACACACATATGTGCGCCACACACTCACTTAAGCACATGGCTACTGTGTTCGTGTGTGTGTGTGTAATAGACAGAGAGAGAGAGAGAGAATTTGTTTGAAACGTGCCACCTTAAAAGCGCCACAAGCCACTTAAACTTGGACACCGCCTTCTCTTAAATAGTCAAAGTGAAAAGTTTTCTATGAAAAACTAAAGAAAATTCTACGTTTTCCTGTACAAAGACTTAACAAACTGCTACAGCAACAATTTACCAAGCGGAACTGAAAGATATTGCCTGAAATATAGTTAAATTTTAGAGAAACACATGCAATATTGTACATTTTAAGAAAACAATTCCTATAATTAAAAAGCTTGGCAATTTTAAACTAAATACGTAAAAAATAACACATTTAAAGCGATAAAATTATTATTATAAAATACTTTACTCTATTATTTTTCTAAAGGCAGACTAGGTACTTTTAAATACCTAAGGTGGCGCCATTACAGAATCTATGAAAATTGTTTTATTAATAAATAAATTCTTTTACTAACCAATCATGATGAATATTTAAAGAGAATTAGAGTGTGTGAGAAGCTAGATAAATATTTATATCTACAATATTGACAAAATTACTTAACAACTGAAATAGATAGAATTTGACATACTTAGCACATTTTTTGAAGTATATGTAAATTTTTATTCAATTATTTATTTATTACTATAAATAAGAATCTTTGTCACTTCATGGTCACTTTCATTTAAGCCAATTATTGACATTTCGACACTTTCACAAGCAAATCAATGCACTCTCTTGACTGCTGCTGTCTTGCTCGTCAGATTGTGACATAAAAGTAATTTGATATTCTGCTCATTTTATAACAATGCTCTGACCAACAACCTTCGATGTCACTTAAATCGGTGCATTTTTGTCAATATACTGAAGTTCATATCAATCAATTTCTAAATATATATTCCATTTGATTGTCACGAATATATATTTCTTTCATTGGCTTGCTATCTAAACTGAGACACGCACATATAAACACACACTTACAAAGGGAATGCTACCACACAGTCATAGATTTAAAGAGCAGCTACTGACAGTCAGTGCCACAAACCAATGTCACCATTATCAAAGGCAAAAGGCGTTTGCCCACCCAAGCTACTCTCACACCTCAAAGTCATTTGGTTTGGTCGGTGGTTACTCTTGCCATTTGCCTTACGGCTGCTACAGTTGCTTCAGTTGCTTCAGTTGCTTCAGTTGCTGCTGTGGTTAAGCAGCAGTTTCCTTTGTGCCCCACCAATGGATCCAACCCATCAGCTTTGCTTTCTATTACACTTACATGACACACACGCATACAATTGTCGCCCCACAGTGACCCCGAAAAAAAAGAGACAGAGAGAGAGAGAGAGAGAGAGTGAAAAAAATGTGTATAACATGAGTGGAGGGGGTTGCTTGGTTTTAGGGGGGTTTTTTAAGAGGAGAATCAAGCCAAAAACCGAAACGTTGTAAATTCATAAAATTTGCTGTTTGATGCGTTTTCAAGTAAATTGAGTTCCAACCCTCAACGAAGTCAAATGAAATAAAAACCGCACGAGACCCAAAGACAACCCCCCAATAAATAGAAGAAGATACGAGACAAAACGAGACGAGACGAGACGAGACGATGATGAGGGGAGTTGGAGAAGTTGAGAGGCGACGAGACGCGTTGGCGACGCACGCCGCATGTTAAATGTCATTTTTATAGCGCTTTGATTATATTTTCTATTATCGAAGACATTTTGGCAACACACACACATACACACGCATTTCGACAACCCTCAAAATGTTTGGAGTGCCAAACACTTGGCAGAGTCACTCAACAGAGTTTAACATATAATCCACTGCCAGACCGAAAGAAAATGAGAGAAAGAGAGGGAGAGAGAGAGAGAGCGAGTGTGTGCGAGTGGAATAGCAAGCAGAAATCAAAATTCAAATTAAATTAAATAACATAATCATAATCATAATAATATGTAATAATAAATGCTAAATTATGTGGCCGTATCCAACACGGCGTATGCATAATTTTCCAATTCCTTTCAATTTACTTATTTATCGCATATCTGTGTGTTCTGTGTGTAATCACATTGAGTGATGCGATAGACACACACAATTTTTGCATAACAAATTCAATGCTGAAATATTAAAATGCATTTGCCACAAGTGCAAAGAACAACCAACAACAACAACAACAACACTAACAAAACCATAACAAAACAATAAATAACTAAAATTCATGTTTAAATTTCATAGAACAAGAGCGAAAAATATATTTGCATTTCCCAACAGTTATTGAGACATTGAGCACTTGTTCACATATACACACACAAACATACACAATTATACTCTTATAAGTCATAGAACATACATACTTGGAATAGATTCTTTAGGCCGGACTTGTGCTTTAATTATGAATAAGACAGAAACCAAAAGATAGACAGATAGTACAACAAAGGCTTATCAATATTGCAGCTTGAATAAAATTTTGCAGCTTTATTTCAAACTCGATTGTATATGTCGGTGTGTGTGATGTGTGTGTGTGTATCTGTGATTTTTGTGTCAACTCCTCAGAGGCACTTTCCAACTGCCTTTGAAAACATAAGTAGAAAAGTGTCTCTTGTCATTTGTTTCTCTTTAAATACATTTTTTTTATTTGCCAATGTTATGATTATTTCATAGCTTAAGCAAATGTCAATTGCAATGATTCAAGATAACTCTATACAAAATTATTGGTTGACATACCTGCTGAAGTTCTTTTAATACCCAAAAAGTAACTTTACAGGCTCCAATTGATTCAAATAAAAACATAGTAACTGTGTATTCTTTTTTATAATTAAATATTATTTTTATTTCATTTTCAAATCCTGCATATAGTAGAAGTTCTTATACCCAATAGTAGTTTAGTTATTTGTTAGCCTATTAAAATTTTTGTATTTTATTGACTTTAAGACTTATCAATTTATGCAAAAAATAATGTCAAATTATTTCTGGTAAATTTAGAAATTTAAAATATCAGTATTAAATTTTCCTTACTCGAGAGAATTTTCTCTAATTAAATCGTTTTCAAACCTTCTGAAAACCGAAATAAAGATGAATAAAAGTTTACAACATACAAATAAATTCTAAAAATATAATTTAAACTTTTTTAATTGAACAGTCATTGTTACAAATCGAATTGCATAATCAATTGTCACTTCACTTGAAGCTTGTAGAGTATTAATAAATGAAAAAGCATTTTGCCAGCTTAATTTTATAGTGTTTGTTTTAAGCACTTGGACCATAAATATCCGATAAGTATTCAAACAACTTAAAGACTTATTTATCTATATGATTTTTATGTTTTTATTTTCACGCCTGAGTAAAAGGCAAGCTTGAATAAGACTCTTAAAAGCTGACTTGCTACATATTAAATATCAAACAAATATACAATACATCAATTACTTTATATTTGCCAATTGTTGCCTGGAAAGCCACATGCAAGCTAAAGAAAGAAATCTGTTTTACTTATGTTTTGTGTGTTGTTGTGTGTATTTTGGGGATTTTTTGTCGGTTCGCTGCTGCTGAGAGAAGAATTGAGAATAATCCGCTTGGCGCTTGCCGCTTAAATGCAAACAAGTGTAGTTTTATGTAAATACTAATAGATGATTATGTAGTTGAGCAAACACCAACAACTACAACAACAACAAAAAATCGTTTCATCTGTCTGTCTGTCTGTTTGTCTGTCGTTTGGTCGGTCACACATAGTTACATGTAGACAAAGTGCACTCAACCAAAAGGCAAAGCTCGTTTGTATATCTGCTGTTCTTGTTATTGTTGTTGTGGGTGTTGTTGTTTTGTTGTTGTTGCTGTTGCTGCTGTTGTTGCTGTTGTTGTTTGCCATTGCCATTGCCTCGAGGTCATTATATATCGAGAACAGCAGTTGCCAAAATGTTCCCAAAAGCTTTTGTGTGACAAGTTAAGAGGGGTCGGGTAGGGAATTTGAAGGGTGAAGTCAAAGGGCGGGGTGCTTGCATTACATGCTTCAATTACAGCAGCAACAACAACAACTACAACAACAATGGTAACGACAATGGACAGCAGCATTGGGTATTGTCGCATTGTGGAAACACCAAATTTAAAATAAAAAAAGAGTCAACTATACATCTATAAATTGTATGCATCAGCTGAATATAGTAAATATCATAATGATCAACTGTATACACCCTGTACAAATCTTTATAAATTGCAATAATTTGATAGTTTTTATTCAATTAATAATAAAATAATGGGACTGATTACAAATGAGGACAGTTAATTGATGATTCGTCTTGAAAATCTATTTCAAATAGTAGAGCTTAGATAGTCAATATAATAATATACTACGAGTTATCATTAGAACATTCACAATCAGCCTATTTTAATTCTTTAATATTATTTAGCAAATTTCGAATTATTAAATTTGTCATAAAAACAATTGATTTAACTGTATTATTTATAAATAAATTTTGTATTTATTCATAGATATTAATGCTTAAAAGATATATTTATTTACATACCTCTCACTCACACACATTTTACAGGGTATACAACAAAGAAAAGAAAAACAAGCAAAGAACATAAAAATAAATGTCATTGACTAAATGACAAATATCTTGACAATTTTTTTTTTTTTGTTATTGTTGTTGTTGGCTGCACAAAGTACACATGTGTACATATAGAGAATTTATAGATATGCATAGCTCTCTGTATGTGCGTGATTGTATTTGTGTGTGTGTGTGTAAGGACAAACAAGCATGTAAAACAATCCATAAAGGCAAATAAAAAAGAGTAAGAGACAAAAGCAGAAATGTTTCAATATTTAGCAAATGTTTGTGAGAGTGTAAGGATGTATGTGTGTGTGTGTGGGTGTGTTTTGCGATATTGTTGTCAAATTAGTGACAAACACAAAACGTTTGGGGCGTGTGGGGCGTTGAACCGCGGCCCATGAACCGAAATTCGAATGCATTTCAAAAATACACACAAAAGCTCTTCAAACTGTCAAAGACAAATTCACAAATGCGGCCAAATACTAAAGGCGAAAACAAGTCAAAAGCAGACAAAAGCCTGTACACTTAACAGCAGCAACGACAACAACACAAACAACATTATAAATATCACAATAGTCAGAAGGGGTTCTTCTACTGTTATTGACAGTTGATTGACCTGCCTATAAAGCCAAGAACAGTAAGAAGAACCCTTTGACAAAAGCAACTCATAAAAGTAGGCTACGATTTTTTCATAATCGAAATGCATTGAAAATTGGATTAGCAATGCTTAAAGATATTTGTGTAACACAGTAGATGCTTTTAAATAGATTTGCGCAAAAAATATATGGATAAAGTCCGATTTGTTGAAATAGTTGATACATATATTAGAAATTATTACTTATGATTAGTACAAAACTGGCTATACTATTTTTTCTAAGACTAAAGAAAAAAATTAAGCTTAAATAATATGTAAGATGCATATTAAATCTATATAAAATGGCAAAATATGTATTAAATTATGTTTTAATTATTTACTATTTAATAAAGACATATTTTAATGGTTAAAAATTAGTTAAGATTGAATTATTATGCAGATAATAGTACGTATATAATTTCTTATAAATTAAATTTTCTACAATCCGATGAAATTGTACAAACTTGAATCTTTATGATCTAACAAACATATCCAGCTAAAATTTACTTATTTGTTGAAACAAGTCTTATTCATAAGCTGCCACTTAATGTTTCAGCTGCTTATTAATAGCTTTGTCTAAATAAAGAAAGACATTGCTGATTAACTAAAACTGTTGCTTATGAGTTATACAAATAATTAATGCATACTTACAAGGCGCCTGGTCTGTCCAATAACATTATTTGAAATTACAGCAAATGGATTTAGCCTTCAAATGACGGAGTACATTGAGAGTTCAACGTATATGGCGCATTAGCATGTACAACATCATTTATTCGGCTGAAAAGGGCGTTACGAGTTATTGTTAGACAAGTAGATGGAAATGGGGAAGGTGGGGGTGGGGGAAGCAGTTCAGAGTTCAAGAGCAGCAGTAAAATGTTTCACGCCCCTCAGTGAAATCACTGATAAACACAAAGGCAAACAAATACGACAACAAAATGCGATTAGGATGAGAAAAAAAATAAATTTCATTTTTTTTTACGAGACAAAGTTGAAGAAGCAGCAGCAAAGGTCAAAGTGCAGCTACGTTTACAATTACCAGGCGCATTTATTATTCATTATATGTAGACGCAAACATGCAAACTACACTTTACACACACACACACACACACACACATACACATACTCATACGCAGAAACACTCAACAATAATAAATATAATGGCTCGTCGAACAAATATAAATTGACACATAGATAAAGTTACAGGGCATCGGACTAACAATAATGAAGACATTCTTCATCATGTTGTTATCAGCCCAAAGCAAATGCTATTTTAATATCAACACATACGTGTTTCACTGTGTATATTTGTGTGTATCTGTGTGTGTGTGTGTGTGTTGTGTTTGAGTTGAGGTCAGCTGTCCGGCCTTTGTTGTGACTCGAATGTAATTTCTTTATTTTGACCTTTTTACAGACATACAATGTGAGCGTATTTTAAAATTTGTTATCAAGTTTCCAATGGTCAGCAGTAGGCAGTTTATTTTGACACCACTAACAAACCTAGGATTCCATAACAGCTATTTAATCAACAAAATATTTTTAGTTTCTATATTTAATTCAATAAGTACTTAATTTTGTATTGATTTAAAATAGACTGATGGCTTCTATGACTGTGTTAGTATTTTTAAGTCAAGAAAGAATTGTTAAATTGAAATCAGAAATGAAATATTAAATTTTAATCTAACGAGAAGATTATGGAAGTTTAAGCTTAAGCAATTCTAAGAAACAATTCTAAATTTACTTGCAAATCTTCAGATTACATAAAATCCGAAACCAAAACGAAATTTGGGAGAACATTAAACAAAGTTATGTCAGCTACACGAGAGGGAAATATGAAGTTTGGTAACGGGGACAAAATTATTACAGAAATTTGTTCAGATTTAATGCTAAAAATTTAAAACTCTTATCCTGACTTAATTATATAGGTAATTAAAAATAAAGTTGTTTTAAAAACTTAATTAACAAGATTTTTAAAAATGAACAGAGCTCTGAATTCTATATGTTTCTATTTAGTTATATAGTTATAATCACTGCGTATTATGACGTTCTTGTTAACTTAATCAGTGTAATTAAAAACTGAATAAATAAAAAATTATTTTAATATTATCGTTGTAATTAAATGTATCAATCTTTATATGTATGATATTAATTTCTCAGCAGCAAATGTCATAGTCATTATAACTCAATGAGATTAATTTGACATCATTATTTCCACATTTATCAAACGTCGTTAGAGTACTGCATTTATAAAGCAAAGAAATCTTTTTTCAAAAAATTTTTAATATAAAAGTTAGTTCATATTTCTTATGCAGTTGAATAATTACACAACTTTGAGTGCTCATTTTCTTCAGATGGAGTGATTTTAGTTTTTCCATTTGTCTTAGAAGTTCATCAATGACCCAAAAAAAAAAACAGTTGCTTCAATTGCCAGCTAGATTTCACTTCGTCAGTCCAAGTTGCATGCAATATCGAAATTTATGCCATACCTGGCAACAAACAAAGCCACGTTGCTGACACCAAGTGCAACTCCAACTCCAATTTCGATTACCAACTTTGCCATTGCAATGGCCAACGGCAGCAGCAACAACAACAACGACAACAACAGCAGCAGCAACAGCTCTTTAGACAATATTAATGATGCACAATTGTCAAGAACTTTCACTTGGGCCTAGGCCACTTAGATTGTGGCCCGGGCAGGTCTTGCCACAGGCTTAAACCCCCACTCTACCGTTATTATTGCTGCTGCTGCTGCTGCTGCTGCTGCATTGACCCACTGTGCGCTAACCGCAATGACACGCGTCGTTTGTGTTGCTGCGGAAAACTCAGCTCTCTCAGCTCAATTGAGACGCACTCTAATGGCAATAATTATGCGGCTGGCAGACCAAAGTGACGCCATCGCCAAGGAGAAGGAGAACAAAGAGAACGAGAAGAAGAAGAGAGAAAGAGATGGAGATGGAGCATCACCATTAAAAAGACAAAAACGATGATTGAGTGTGCGTATTTTGGGTTTCAATGCAGCCGCAGGGCGAGACAATAGAACTGCCATTTGTGGATGAAGAAGAGAGAGAATAGAGAGAAGGTGGATGGGAAGCTGCTTTCACCGCAAAGATGCTGCTCCGTGCCACACTCCCAACCCAAACTCTCTCTCACGCCCTCTCAAAAAGTAACGTCAAGAACGACGATAATGCACTTCAAGAGGCTGCGGCAATGGCTCATTGTGTCTGGCAGCGACCCCAACCCTCCCCTCCTCCTCCTCCTCCTCCTCCCCTCTCTAACCTCCTCCTCTCTAACCCTACAGTGCCCCCTGATTGTTTGTTGCCACCCTTCCCACTGCTTTCCACCTCTCAACTAGACTAAGTTCCAATTATTTGTGCGGTCGATGTACAGTGGACGACATGAACTGCATTGATAGGTAGAAAGTGTCGGCAAATGGAGCGAAAAGGGGAGGGGTGCGGGGAAGGAGGAGGAGGAGGAGGAGCAGTTTTAAAGCTCCTGTTAAAATATCCAGTGGTTTGGGTGGGCGAAAGGTGGGCGTGACTGTCGCCGACAGTTGTTTGCAGGAAATGGCTTTTTTGCTACTATGTGCGACGAGTACTTGCCACTGCCTTGACCGCTTATTATACCCTGTAAACCATTAAATGCGTAATAAAAAGTCTATGATGTAACTCAATTTATACAAATACTCAAAAAAGGAACTCTTTAAAGCTTAACAAGACTTAAAAAAATATATATTCGACTTTTTAACAAAATGAAAGAATGCATTCAAAGTGTTGTCCTATTGGAAAAAAAGTGTGAACCTATATCTATATATTATATTATTATTATTATATTCTATGAAGTAACCTAGTAAATTCTATGTAAAATATCAATTATAAAAAACTACAAAATTAAACATTAATAGAATGCGAAATCGTCTTTAGAGACATTTTTTTTGGAGATATGTATATATAAGTACACCTTGCATTATTTATCGGTTTTAAATAATTTTCCAACTTCAGATAACTTTTGGAGAAAGCCAAAACTGTCTTGAATTTCATTTAATTTTAACACAAATCTTAAACTCTTTGAAATAAGTAATCGTAATTGATATTATATGATTATTTCAACTATTTTAATATTATATTTTTTAAAAACGAGTTTTGCATGCATTACAGAGTATTAAACTAGTGAAGCAAACTCCACTAGACCAGATTTGATTATTTTTTTGTACTTTATTTTTTCCACTTTGTATGTGCTCCATTTTGTTGTTCCCATTGTTGTGCCTGTTGTTGTTGTTGTTGTTGTTGTTGCGGTTTTGACTTATGTGCGCGCTTAATTGTTGTTAAGAAGTGAAAATCAACAGCAGCAGCAACAACAACAAAAGGGAAAATAAATCCAGCAAAAGCCGCTGCTGTCAAGTGGTGGGCGGCAGCGGCAGAGGCAGTGGCAGCGGCAGCGGCAGAGGAAGTGGCAGTGGGTCGCTGAGAAGCCAAGAAGAGAAGAGGTGAGAGAGGGAGGAAGGAGGGGAAGGGAGCTGCTAGGACGGCTGTGCGGTCGATTAATGTGACTACCGTCTTGACTTAATTTCATTTTCGTTGCATGCATGCCCGGATTCGGGTACTGTGGAGCCAGAGTTCAACCCGACGACCTACACAGCAAAGAGAAGCGCACAAACAACGAAGAAACGAGAAAAAGAAGGAGAAGAGAGAAGGGGCTCAAGATTGGAATGGAATGGAATGGTTGCTGCAGCGAGCACAACTGAGCCGCAATCATTTGGCCGTTTTTGCATATTTTCGTGCAGTTTTGCAGTTTGATGGTTTCTCGCTGGCGGCGACAACGTCCGCAGTGCGCACAGTGGTATAAATAAAGAAATAATATTGACTACTTAAAAGAAGATGTTGACAGTTTAAAAACATAAAATTGATTTCAACTTACTTAAAATCAGGAAGTTCAAACTAAATCTAATATTTGTTTCCATAAGGAGTTTTATTTCTGCTTTATTTTTGGGGTTTTGGTATCAGTACCATGTTTTATATTAACTAAATATAATATAAGAATTTGATTTAAACTTTAAGATTGAGAATTTCAATTTTGAGTTTTTGGAAAATCATATATTTGAATGCAGAATGAATTTAGAAAAATGACATTTCATGACGGTTTAAAGTTGGTCAAACTTTTAACTTTTGGCATGATTTCTCACAATTTAAAGAAAGATTTCAGAATCATTAATACAATAATAATGTCAACATCTACTAAATATTATCTTTTTAGATCTTCTTGTTCCATAATTAATGGTCATCATTGCTTAACAAATTTCATTACATTATACTGCACAATTTGCACACTGTGCATGCCTTGCCTGCATGCTGTTGTTGGTATCATCAACGCCTACGAGCATGCCAAAAAGAGTGAAAAATGCATAGGCAAAAAAAAAGAGACAAAAATACGCAGACCTCGCGCAGCGAAAGCGAATAGAAGGCAACGCGGTGTTTTATAGAGCCTTTGACAAAACGGCAGAAAGGGAGAAGGGGAGAGCGAGAGCGTAAGAGAGGCAGTGGCAGATGATGAAGTGGAGAGTGTGGAGAGCGGCTTTTGGCTCGTAGCTCACAGTTGGTAGTTATGCGCCGCTTAGTCACAGCTGTGGCGCTGACAAGCAAAAGCGCCCGCAGTTGCAATCTCTCCTTCTGCCTCCTCCATCTTCGTCCCTCTGCCACTTGCCATATGCATAGCCATGCACATGGAGAGCTACAACAACAGCAGCAACTACAACAATAGGGGGCGCCCCATAGAAAACTGACGCGCATATTTCTTAATCTTTTTCTTGCGCCGTCTTGCTGCTTCCTTTGCTGCTCTTGCTTGTGTGCATATCCATCATGCCTGGCAAGCGACCTATGCTCTTATCCGACCCTTCTCCTCCCTGTTCTCTTTGCCCTCTGCTACTGCATTCATGCACATGCCACGCGCCGTTGCGTCGTCAACGTTGACGTCTACGCCGACGTCGACGTCGTTTTTACCAGCTGCACAACTCTATTTGGAATCTTTGTGTTGTTTGCCGCTGCCGCTGCTGCTGCTGTCGACGCGACGCGACGCGACGCTGAGCTCCACTTGATCTTTGACCCAATTTGTATTGCATTGTTTGAATGGGAATGCAAAATCTCCAGCTCCAGCAGTTTAATTTTCTGCTTTGTCGTCGACATTCGCCCGTTCGTGGCTTCAATTTGATTTGATTTAATCCCGCGCTCAACCAACACACACACACATACACACACACGAGCATACAAAAAAATCATCGCTTGCAGTTCTCTTCTTTTTCGCCTGCCATTTTGTTTATGTGATGGCCCCAAGGGAATTGCACTGAGCGCACCCTACTGAGTGAGGGGCAATGCAAATTGCGTATGTGAGTCGTTGTTCTTGCTCTCTCTTCCGCTCCCGCCCTCCGCTCTCTTTGCTGCTGTTGACACTCGCGCGCTGCTTTAATTAAGCGCATTAATGTCAGAAACTTATGAGAAAAAGTAGCTACGGCAAGAGAGGCAGGCGGCGAGGTGCTCAGAGAATACCAGAAAGCACACACGAAGCACAACAACAGAGAACAGTGGGAACAGGCCATAATTTTAAACGCTTTGTTGATCTTTAGTTTTAAGCGTTTGCCGCTGATTTTTTTGTACACTCTCAATGCGGGTAATATGACTTTTTATTGCATTTTTATAAAGTAATCAAGATAGCTTAATTCAGTATTCTCAAAGCTTTAACTCTCAATGACATGTTGAAAGCTTGCTCTTTGGATATTTAGCATATTTGACTGTTTTTGTTGTTACTTTCTGCATGTTTTTTTAAGAGCATTTGATCTTCGTTAAGCTTTAACTCTCGCACTGCTCTCTTGATTGCCAATGCAAATTTACGCCAATTGGTTGCTGTCGTTGACAACTCTGTGAAGCTCATCTGGTCTCATGCTCTCTGCTCTCCCCCTGCCTATTGTATTTGTATTGACAATGTGCTGTCAGCTCTCGTAAGCTGCCTTTGTTATTATTATGGTTCGCCTGGCTGAAGAGCAACACAAAAATGTTGTTGTAAGAAGCGGTTGCTTATATGAAGTTATTCCCGCTTTAAATACGCCAAAGCACACACGAATGCTGATTAATGCACACTCACAAACGTACATATATGTTATGTACGTGTGTATATGTATACATAGGTGTGTATGTATGCGCACATTCATAAATGCAACTGTTAACATTTCTATGCGACGACGTTGCCCAACACCTTCATTGTCGTCATTTTGGTGTCGCCTCCTCGTTTTCCGTTTGCCCCGCACTTCTCCTCTTCATCATTCCTTCTGTTCGTCAGGTGCGTTGCGGGCCGCCGAGTTTGGGAAATTTATGTTATTTGCGGTGGCCGTTTGCATAATTTGCGTGTTTGTATAAATGCATGCAAGTGTGTGTGTGGTGTGCGTGTGTGTATCTTTCTCTCTCTCGCTCTCTCACTCACTCGCACTGACTATGAGCTGTTAGATTTTCCATTTTCATTAGCACAAAAATTTAAAACTATGTACGTACTTATGTTTGCACTACATGCGAATAAGGACACAAAATCACCCAAAAATAAAGCGAAAAACCCAAATAACAAAAACAAAATTCACTGTGGGCGGACTAAAAAGTTTTTAAAGCTTAATTTTTTGCTCAACTCTCGACGAAGCTAAAAGTGAGCTTCATTAAGAATAAAATCGGGGTAGAAAACATAAAAAATAATCAATTTAAGATTCTCGGAAGGAATGAATGATCAAGGATTTTTCAGATATATTAATAAATCTGAGAATACAGAAACGGAAACTTGATACTGAAGGAATTGTTAAAGTCAATTGTATGCAAACATAATATATATTCTAATTGGACTTTAATATATATTAGCATATTAAGAAAAGCTAATTTTGATTATGAGAATTTTCCTACATAAAATGAATTTAATGATGAAAAAAAGGAAATCTGAAACTTAAGAAATCCATAAAATAAAATCATTATACATTCTGAATATACTAAATTAATTTTTGGTTAGGTTTCGCATTTATATTTGAACTTTATTTTATTTGAAGAGTATTTTAAATACTTTTGAGCTCTACTTTTATGCTGAAATTATTTATTAACAATTGTTTTCCCGCGAGTTTGAAAAACTAAAACCGAAATGAATAGAGCTTAAATGACTGCAGGTGATAAGAGCACACGAATATGGGAGAATTGAGAGTTTTTACCAAAAATACTATTATGTGGCATTAAATAAATCAGCTTGGCTTTGTCAAGTCGCAAAAAAGAGCATTAAAATCTCTTGTTTAAATAAAGCACTCTCCAGTGTTTTTTCCTCTCCAAAATATTATGTCAATTAAATGCAAAATGTAAATATGTAGTTGTTTGAAACATAATGCACTAACCGTATGAAAAACGGCAAGCGCTTTAATTAAAGCCCCACACGGATTAAGTTGCTGAAATGTTAAACAGAAACAAATATTATTTCCATTTCAGGAGAGTTGACAAAAGTTTTACGACCTGAAAACGTTTTATCTATGCATAATTTGACCTATGTCCAGTTCGAATTTTCAACAATTTTTGGCTACAAATGTTTTTCTTGCTTATTTTAGAGGAAATTATTTTTGCTAATTGGGTCAGCAGTTGCGTTTTGCAATTGGATATGGATATGGAAATGGAAATGAATTGCAAAACTATCCGCTCTATTGATATTGTGTGCATATTTTTGTTAGTGCTTTATCAAATTGGTTAATTAAATTATTTACGTGGCTACAACAAGAAAGAAAAAAATAGTGGATAAAACGTGGCTAATATGTTGCATACATTTTAATTAGCATTTTCTGCGGTCGTCATTTGCAATTTTTGCATAATGCAACAATTCCAATTAGCGTTTGTCTGCCTACAAATTTCAATTACAATTTCACATACCAAATCGAGCTATGAAAAGTATCAAATTATAAACAAAACTGCAGGATTCGAATTCGTCAGAATTATTATTATTAACAAACAAAATGTTGCATAGTTTTCAGCGCTCGTTTCAGTTTGCAAATTCGTGTGAGTGTGTGTGTGTGTGTGAGTGTGTGTGTGTGTGTATATATATATGTTGTGTGGTTGTGTGCTTGTTTGTAGCATATCATTTGTTGCTCATTTAAATACCGTAATTAAGTGATAGCATGGTATCTATTTATGTGTCGATTGTTGTTGTTGTTGCCCTTGCTGATAATGTTTTTGTTGTTGTTGTTATTGCTGTTGTTGGGCCTAAAAGCCCTCGCGTGCACACACGACTCGCTTAGCTGACTCTGGCCACCGGATTTAAGCGCAAACAGTTGCTTATTTTGAAATTTTATTTAGAGCTAATTGTTTCCTGCTGCGCCAGCAGCTAGCCATCGTTCCTTCTCACTCCCACTGCGACCAGCACAGTGGAGAGGTCAGCTACAATAATAGCAACAACAACAAACCACAGCTCACTCACACTCAAATAAACACACACACGCCAAGCAACCCTCGCATTCTACTTCTCTCTCCCGCTTTAATTCTCACCCACTCACACACACACGCGCACACATAGATATGGCAACCTTTTGAAAAGCTTGACCGAAAGCTACACTCACACACACACACATCCGCACTTCGATTGTTTGTTTATTTGCTTGTTTGCCTTTGCCTGTTCACACCGCGTCGTAGCGGCGCAACGTTGGCGCCAGCGTCGACGTTAGCCTGTGCTGGCAGCGATTGCAGGTGGGAAGCTGAGAAGCAGGCAAAATGGCGAAAGTAGCTAACCGTAGTTACACACACACACACATACATGTAGCCTAACATGAAGTATGTGAGTGTGAGTAATCGATAAGACATATTAAAGAATATGTTTATGCTTTAAGCAGTCAATCAATTTATATGACAGCATATTTAATAACTAACTACAGATTCAATTCATTTAATTTAATTTAGTTAATCATTTTCAGTCAATAGATTTAAATTCCTAATTTTAAGCATCAAAGTCAATCGCAGTACAAAAGTTAGTTCTCTTACACTCTGTGCTCTTTATTCCAATGCAGTCGGTCTCTTCCAATTTGCTCTATCTCACACCAAGCATACGCGCCGTTAACCTTGTCAAACGACCGCAGTAAGCAGCAACTTCAACTGTAACTGCAGCTGCAGCTAATGAAACGCATACTCTTTCTCCTCTCTTTCTCTCTCTCGCTCTCTCTTGCTCTCTCTCGCTTTCAAAGCCACAGCAAGACGTGCTTAAATTTAGTTTTTGTTAATTTTCATTTGTTTGTTGTGTTTTGTTGTCCATTTGCTTGGTTGCAGTGATAAGCAGAGTTGAAGTTGTTGTCGCTCTTTCAATTTGTAACGAAACATATGTTTGCTTTAAGTGACAGGCGCACTCACGCTGCGTCGACGACGACGTCGACGTCCTACTTCTGCTGCTGATAAATGTAGAGCGAGAGGAAAGTGACGGTCAATGTCCGTTGCTTCCCCCACTTTAGTCTCTGTTCTCTCTTATCGCCTTATAGATAGTTACTTCGGTGTGTGCGTTTGTATGTGTATATTTACCTTATTTATACACAAACACTGTTTATGCATCAATATTTTTTCAATTTATTGCTGTTCTTCCTACATTTACTTCTTTTATTTACCTTTTGCATTTTTTAAGGTTCCACTTTTGCGGTTAATTAAACCCTGTGGTCGCGTCATTTACGTAAATAAAAGATAAAATTAAATGAAATAACAAAGATTACGAACAGCTGCTGGCAGCAGGGAGAAATATATCTTGTGTGTGTGTCCGTTTCGTTAAACAATTTGTATCTTTCTTGTTCGTGTGCTTATTGATATGAAATATACCAATTGACGAACAGTTGTCAATGTTTATTCAAGTGCATATTTATTTATGTGGATTGCTGCAATCTATAAAATTGATAAAGTGTCGACCGTTTTATATATTCAAATTTTAAATTCAAATTCCTTTTTATACTGATATGGCAGCACTCTTAGCGAAACAGTAGTTTTTAAATACCAAACTTTTAACATGCTCGTGCGCTGCTAGTTAACAGCATTAAGGGCGCATAATCAAATAGTCAATTATGTTAATAACAGCTGTTGCTCAGTTGTGTTATAAATTTATTATTGGCGCTTACGTATGTACAATTTAAATTTATGGGAAACTAATTTATTGTTGTCAGAACACTATAATAAAATAATTTATTTAAAACAGTGATGGGCACAGTCTCGAACGCGTGCAAATCAGCTGTTCTATGGCTATGCGCGTTTTTGGCCTAAAAAATATTAAATATGCACTGCAAAAAATAATTGAGAATCTCTATTTGGAAAAAATTTGTTTATTTGTTTTTATTTTTTAATGCAAACACAAAAAAGCAATTAAATACATATTGTTTATTTATTTAGAGTCCAAAACCATAATTAAAACGAAAATCCGATTGAAAATTGGTTTAGTTTTGATCATGTTATTGTTGAATGTTATACTCACATTGACACTGTTAAACTCACATTGGCACTGCTAAGATAACAGAGCTCTGCTAAGTTAACAGAGCTCTGCTAACTGACCACCCACGCAGCATATAAAAGGAGACCATCTCGCAGTAGACAAGCAGTTAGTGTTCGACGCTTGAAGAAGGCGGATCAACGGGAAGTGGCAAGTGAAGTGACAAGTGGAACCAACTCTTGGTGTGGAACAGCTGATCTTTTCATTGTGGTGGACGGGATCGCAGAAGACGGATCAGGAGCGGCGGGCAACTTCGTAGCATAAGAAGCAGATCGTTATAAGCTAATTATAAAAATTATTATCCATTATTTCGTAAGCTTAAAAATTATTTAATACGAATAGTTTAATATAATATAGTTCTGTTTATTATATAGTTTTATACATAATAAAGTTTAATATATAATAAAGTTTTTAATATAGAATAGTTTTATAGCTGTTTTATTTTGAACAATGTTTGTTTTAGTACTTGAATCACAAACATTGCAAATTGTATATAATTTCTATGCAAAATGGTTTAATTTATTCCTCCTCAAATTCTTAATGTGTTTGTTTTTTTTTTTCCATATAGAGATTCTCAACTATATCTCGCAGTGCATATTTAGTGTTTTTAAGGCCAAGCACGCGCATAGCCTTAGAACAGCTGATTTGCACGCGTGCGAGACTGTGCCCATCACTGATTTAAAACTCTGTAAACATTCCAGCCATGTTGAGCAGCTTGCTGTTATTAACAGTTACGCCAGCTGTTAAGTTGCTTGTAGAAAATAACATATGCTTTTTGGTTTTGTCTCTTGCTCGTTCATTTTCAGTCTCAGTGAGTGTGATCGTTTTGAAAGCTACGACAGTCGGCGTGAGATTTCTCAGGAGCAGGCAGTTTATAAATAAACGATCAATCAATGTACAACTGATCGGCTTAGTGTACAATATTCAAGTGCAAAGTGTGTGCAAAAAAGCCGCAGAACAAACACAACAAAAATGCAACAGCACCGGCAAACGAACAACAACAACAGTGGAGTGACTTACTGTTTGCTGCTGTTGGTCACCTGCTTTGGTGAGTAATTGGCAAAGAATAAAAGAAATGTGAGCAAACAAACAAATGCAAAGCACGTAGAAAGCTGGAGTTGAATGAACTTTTTGTTGTAACGCACACACGCACTGAAAGCAACAACAAAAGCAGCAAGAACAACTAACACACACACACACGAAACACACACGCACACAAACTAACGACAGCTGATTTAACAGCAGCGACGTCGGCAGCGACGCAACGCAGCGGCAACTTGTTGATAAACTCTTGAACCTTTTTGGCGCACAATATTCTTGAAGCTTAGCAAACTGCTCAGATATGTGAAAGTTTTAATTCTAGTTGCTAATGACGTGTACCGTTCTCTCTTTTGTTCTCTTTCGCTCCCCGTCTCTCTTTCTCTTTTGCAGCTACGGCAAGCGCCTCTTTGATTCCCCATGAAACTGAGCAGTTTTTTGAGCTGCAAAGCAAAGTGAGCTTAGACACAACTCAATGGCGAACAATCCACCTCAGACGAGGTGAGTTACACGTTTGAGACCAAGCTGAGGGTGAACTCTGTGTGGAGCAAGGATGAGCAGCAGCTGCTGGAAGTTCACCTCAGTGAGAGTCAGGTGAGAGCGCCGGGAAAAGCGAAAGCTCAGCTTAAGGAGCGTGTTATCAGCACTCTGCCGGACAGACCCTTCTACATAGCGCTGGTCAAAGGTCAGCCGCAGCAGGTGATAGCGCACACATCGCGGGATCAATCGCTGCTCAATCTGGAACGTGGCATAGCGTCGCTGCTGCAACTGCGACTCTCATCCAGTTCCGAGAGCGAACTCGATATTTCCGGACACTGTCGGGTCAAATACGACGTGCAATCCCCCACGAGTGTGGTGAAAACCAAAACGGATTGCGCTCTCTGGGACTTGCGAGTGAACTACCATCCCGAGCAGGCGCTGAGTGTCACTCAGCATTCCAGTGAGCACGTGGAATACGAACTCACCTTGGCTGGAACTCTGCTGCGTGCCGAGTCCACGGAGACTCATCGCTTGACGCTCGCAGCGAAGCCGGATGCGGGTAGCTTGGTGCGTGGCTATCTGCGATTGCAACATGTGGCACAGGGTGACGAGCAGGTGCAGCAACTGGGACATGCCACACTGGAAGCGGCCATTGAGAGTCTGTTGGAATGGTATCGCGTTTTCCCGCTGGAAGCCGATGTAGATGGCGCCATCGGGGAGCTGAAAGAGCAAACAGTGAGTATCGATAACAAACGATCGATATTCGTAAATCGTTAATCGTTTATTGAATTTGAATTTGAATTAGTTGCAGGAGCAATTTGCAAAGAATGTAAAGCAACTGAAGGCGGAGGATGTGGGCAAATCCTCGCAAGCTTTGACCTTTGTGCAGCTGCTGCCGTTGGCAAGGATTACAAAGCAGCCGCAGCTTCTGGAACTGCTGGAATCGCATTCCCAAATGAGCTCCCAACTGGCGGATCTTCTCGGCGCCGTGCAAACTTTTGATGCACACAATGCCACCTTTGGGCATTTCTTTAAAGGAAAAGATACAACTGCAGAGTCTCTGGATAGGCTGGAAAAGTATCTGCAATCCTTGGCAGTGGCAACGCATCCGCAGCGCGAAATCATCGAACATCTCTTTGATTTGATTGCAGCAGGAGAAGATTAATGCAAGGCACTCGAATCTCAGGGACAGCGTGCTCCAAACGCTTGCCACATTGACCCGTCAGAGTGGATTTGATGTCAATGATCCGTTGTTGCAACAGATACGTGATCATCTGCTGGACGGACTTGCCACCTCTAAGGATCCAAGTCTTTATATACGCGCTCTGCAGAATCTCCGTGATCCTCTGACCATCGATGAGCTGCTCAGACAGGCAACGCAGTCGGATCAACCCAAATTATCGGTGGCTGCCTTGCAAGCTCTCAAATCCTTTCCAGCTTCCAGTTACGCAACATCACATCGCCAGCAATTCGAGAGCATTTTCTATCAGCGTCAACGACGCTTCGATAGCTCCGCTCGCACCATAGCACTGGATGTGCTCCTCGACATGCGTCCCAATGCCGAGCAACTGGGACAACTGCTCGATTATCTCGCCTCCAATGATCGACAGTTCGAGATCAAGACCTATGTGCTGCAGAAGCTGCGCATGCTCGCCGAGATCTGTCCACGTTTTCGGGCCATGTTCCGCACGGCGTTGCTCCAACGTGACCATGTCAACAATTACAATGTGCTGGGACAGAAGGGTAACTATCCATCTTTAAATTGATCATTATATGTATATATATTATCCAGAGACACAAAATAACAATGATGGAGAACAAAATTTAATTAAATTCAGAATAAAAAGTGTTCGATTTTCTTGTTGTGCCTTGTATTCCAACTCAAGTTTTCACTTTTAATCAACTCCTTATATCGTATTTAGCATAAAACAACAATTTAAACTTTTATCCTGAGACCTTTCTTTTTTTTGTAAAAAACCATGTGAAATTGAACAAAAATTTTGACTTGTAAAGTTACTACATCCAATGTCTGACCAACTTCAATCCGTCGTAACTTTGTCAAAACTAAACTGATTTTCAAACGAAATGTCATTTTAATTATGATTTAGCCTGTAAATTCATTCTGGATTTAAATTTTAATCATCTAGAATATTTGATAAATTTTCGATTCTAAGCCATCTATTATCTAATTTTCCATACTACCCCTTGACATTTTTTCAAAAACTTTGATCTCTCATAACTTTATCAAAAATTAACCGATTTTCAAGCGGAATGTCATTTTGATCATGGTATGTCATCTGTATTTATTCTGCATTTAAATTTTTATCATCTAAAAAATTTGATAATTTTTCGATACTAAGCCATCTATCATCCAATTTTCCATACCTACCCTTTGACATTTTTTCAAAAACTTTGATCTCTCATAACTTCATCAAAACTGAACCGATTTTCAAGCAGAATGTCATTTTGATCATGGTATGTCATCTGTATTTATTCTGCATAAAAAATTTTTTAAATTCATTCAAAAAATATTAATTCCACTATAACTAGATATTTACTTCGATTTCATAAATATTATAAAACGACATTTTATGATATTAAAACTTATTTCGTTACTTTTCTTTTAAAATATAGAGGTTTTCTGAAAGATAAAAATCCTTATACTGTTGTACAATAATTTTTATTTAAAAACTCTAAAATAGTTTCAATCTCTGACTCTAATAAATTGTTTTCAATTCCCTTGCAGGTCTGACCACAGTGCTCACTCGACAACTTTCGCAGTCGCCCGCCTTCAATGAGACGCTTCTTAGTACGCAGGAGGTTTATCAGGGCATCCTGAAGCGTGGATCCGTTGAGTTTCTGCTGCACGCTGGACGGGATCAGGCGAGCAGCTTTAAACTGGGCGTTTATACCGCCGGATTGGGCTCTTTAGTTGGAGATGGCGATGCGGATGATGGCAACGATCGCATTCCTGCCGACGATGAGCTGCAGGGCGAGGAAACTGTCACCGCCGGCATGGAGATTAGTGTCCAAGGCGCCCAGCTGCGTCCCTTGATCTTTTTCACTGGCCAGACCGAGCTAATGGGTCATGTGTGGGGCGGCAGTGCCTCAGATTCGACGCCAGCTTATCAGGCGACAACACTGGCTCAGGATCATGAGCAATATATTGTCCTAGCATCGGGTGCAACGCTCCATTGGCGTGTCCTGGGCGCCAGAAGTGTCGATCTCAATGGCAAAGTCGGTTTCAGCCTGTGGAATCGCAATGCCCAAACGGAGATACAACAAAAGTGAGGCATTAATATATTAACCTTTTCAATTTCAACTTAATTGAATCCCTTTTCCTCATTTTTTTAGCACGGGCAGCGCTGTCGTGAGTCACGTTTCCGTGGGATTCACTTATGCCAAACTCGAGCAGGATTTCACACTCACCCATGAGCCAAAGTTGAGTCTCCAGGCGGATCTCGATTTCTACAGCGGCATCAAACTCTGCATGCAACTGCAACGTCCCGACCAATTGCTAAAGTCAGTATAATCGAAATATCCGAAAGAAACGCTATTTCTAAAATATATCCTCTATCATTTGCAGTTACACCAATGTGCGTTCCGTGTATCTGCAAAATGTGGAGAAAGCGTATGCCAAACATTTGCGTTCAACAATCGCGCACAAATCGGCGGGTCTCACTTTTGCTTTGAATCAGAAGAACAACGAGATGTGCAACATGATATTTGCAAATTCCTGAGATTAAAATTGCATTAATATGTTTAATAATTAATTGATATGCAAAAAGCGCAGAGAACAAGACTCACAGTAGTTGTAAACTTGCAGAGATTAAATTTCGTCAAATTTGAATTCAAAAAGCCCGCTTTTTTTGTGCTGCACAGCGTTGCCATTCAGGCAGACAATTGGAACTACAATCAAGGCCATCTTCATTCATTCATTTGAACTAGTTCCAAATACAAGATACATTTTCAAAATATGACCTAAAGCGGACTATCGTCCCCTCTTTTAATTTAATTTAATACTATTTTATCCGAAAGTTTGGAACATATTACTAACAAGAACTCTGCAAAATACACTTACAAATACAAGTGACACAGATTCGAATAAAATAAAAATTTCGATCGGAATATGCTAACGAAGCCTTTTTCGATAAGCCAAGGCTGCCACACATTTTAAAAGTTGTCGGTAATCGTTCGCTTGTGTGTGTGTGTGCGTTTATAAAATACAATTCGACGATTCAGTTTGTTTCGAAGTAAACAACACTGGTATTATTTATTTATAGTAAGAAATAAGGAATAAATAAATTGAAAACATGTGAGGATGTGTGTAACAACATGTGTAAAGTGTGAATGGTAAAGATAATGTTTATCAATGTTATTTTAAGTGATCCTGTGATATTTAGGCCAAATCACAATTGTATCGCTTTTCTAATATGCGTGTGCAATGTAATGTGTGTGTGTGTGTGTGTGTGTCTGTCTGTATATGTGTGTATGTGTATGTGTATGCGTGGAGGCCTGTCTCACACATATTCGCAAACTCGCAAATTTTGGAGGGCTCCACTTCTTTTTTTTATCAATTTCGTAAACGTACATACATATGTATGTATTTATATATGCTGAAAAGATACGCCAAAGTTGTGCTAAATACAAAACTCATACAAAAAATATTTTGTTTGCCTTATTTATTGTCAGATATAAAAAGCGTTAAAAAATATTAAGTGACGGCTTGTGTGGCGATTATTTATAAAGAAAGGTGCTAATTTAATGCAGACAAGCGCTAACAACAATAAGAATAAACGCATAACTTTAATAAAAGATTTTTTTGACTAGCCAACAACAACGTCGCACACGATGGCCGAGATAGAGAGAGAGGGAGAGCAGTGCTAAACTGAGAGTAACTCTCAGTTCTGTTGTGCTTGTGTTGTTGTTATTGTGACGTGTTCCGTTTTGGTAATCGTGTGTGTGTGTGTGTTTGGGTATGTTGTGCTTGTGTGTGGGAATTTGTGTTGCGTGAAGTTGCAATATAAGAACCACGTGTAGAGAGCGTGCTCTGCATTTTGTGCAGCGAGCAGCAGCCAATAAATATTTGGCATTTATTTGGTATTTTAAGCAGCAGCAAAAACAACAACAACAGGAGCACCAATCAGAATGTCGCTCATATCGCTTGTTGTTATCGTAATAGGCAACGCTATAAACTAATCATCCGGTAAATTAGTATACATTAATAAACAAAACCGAATAAATAATTACACTCACATGTAGAGCGTTTCACATGCGTCGCTCTATTTCTGAGGCAGAGGCAGAAACACAGAGAGCGAGAGAGCGTGACTTCTTTGCTCCCCACAAACATACACGCACACTTGCGCAACTTTGGCGCTCTCTCTCTCCTGTAACGGTATCAAAGCGCGCTCACGCCTCAGTGGCGGCCTGGCCATAACGTCACAATTCAGTTGATTTTTAACGCTCGCAGCGCAAGGTAGTCGCCGCAACGTTGCTCGATTCTTTGAGTGTTTGGAAAAAAATAAAGAGGTCCCATTGTGCATTTCAGTTCTCAGCACAAAAACAAAAAAAAGTAAAAAAAAAAAACAAATACAAGAACAATATTGTGTGCGAGCAGCCAATGAAATTCTCTCTTTCAACCACTTCCTTTTTGTGTAGCATTTACCTGTGAAAGTGAAAACGCAAACGAACGAGGCAAGCAAAACAAAACGCGTGTGTGCAAGCAGCAAGCAAAAAGAATCAAAAAAGAATAATCAGAATACAAAAAACAGAGACAACACTCAGCGTGTGAGTGCGAAAGAGAAAGAGTGTGCAACAGAAGAACCGAAAATAAAACGAAAACAAATATCGACAACTGCAGCATCGAAGCATAAAAAACAGAGAAGAAGGGCAGCTAAGTGGACTAAGGAGTAGACGAAAAAGCAACGATAATAATAACAAAAACAACATCAACAACAACTGACACAGCCACCATCAGGTAAATGCATCTCATTCTCACTCGCTCTTTCCACCAGCAACTCCAAAATTTGCATAATGTTGCGGTTATTGTCGACCTTTTCTATGACTCAGTTTATAAAGATTTGGTTTCCCGTATTTTAATATAATCTTGAGCCTTAAAAGTTTATCGATGACTCAGTAAAGTTCTATCATAAATTTAAATGACTTTGGGTATTTATTTTTAAACCAGAATAATTATATTACGTTTTCGAGTCTCAACATCTACATATGTATTTTTTATAGTGTCCCATTGATTATGATAAGATAGCCAAATTCTTGGGTTGGCATTTCAAACGTTGCACAATTTATGACATGTCTTTTAATATTGGCAACAAAATCTTTGACTTGATATTTAGTTTATAACTGCGGAGAGGGTTTTAAATTAGCCGTGAAATGGAAGATTTTAAATTTATGATCATGAACAGTGCAATAAAACATTTATGTCTTACATATTTTAATAAAAACAAAAATTAACAAGTGTATTTCTCAAATAATAATAATTATAGAAAATACATTTTACAGTTGACAATTTTAAATTCCTTGAAATTATAAAAATAATGATAAATTTTACAGTTTACTTTGAATCACCATACAATATAAAATTACTATTTCTGTATGATTAAAGCACGTTCCACTGATAAGTTCATTATTTCGAGTGGGTATTGTAGCTATCTCTCATTATCTATGTTCATAAAATTAGCTTATAAATAAAATAGAATATAATGACTCACAAATTTACACTTTGTTTATCTATGTACAATTTATGTGTGTTGTCATTGTTAAAAGCTGAAATTTGAACTTTTTATAAGCTTAAAATACAATTAAGACAATTTTCATCGTTAAAGGAAACATTGTAAAACTTGAATCCTACCCACATTTTTCGCTGAAACCGTAAAGTTTGCGCTCCAAACATTTGCGCTATCTTTTATACAGAAAATTCTATAATTTTACAAATTTTTCGGGCATTGGCAATAATAAACAAGGTAATTGCTTAATTTACAGCTTAATTTTTGAGCTTCTCTGAACTTGGCCAGCAAATGAAAAACGACAAAAAAAAGTTTGCTGAAATCAATTTCTATGGCAAATAGCTTGGTCTTATCTTATCTCACCTCCGACGACCCAATTAAGTTGCTTAACAGGTTTCAGGAATGAGTGTAAAAAAAATGTTTCCTAAATTCGCAGACAGCTAAGTTTTTTTTTTATCTCAAAAATGAATGGACAAATTATGTTTGGGTAGCTGTCACAAATTGCCATTGGATCTTTCGCTCAAATGGCCAAAACTCAAACTCAAACTGGATCCGTCTTTATCTGAAGGGGCGCGGTGGTCCAAGTCGCTCACGTGATCGACCAATACTGCAAAACGACTTTTAAAACTTGTGTCCGATTCATTTAAGCTTTCAAATGTACGCGTACGTGAAGCTAAGCAATCAACTGCAAAAATATTACCGATCCAATCCAAGCGAATAAAAAACAGTTAGGCATGGTAAAACCGTGTAGAGAGAGTGATAGACGAAAACATACTCTGTATGCTTATGTTGTGAAGTAATTTTAAAGATATAACTGGTTAAAGTATTTTAAGAGCGTTGAAATAAAAATTGTATATCTTTTAAATCACATAACACACTATATTCTATTATATTCAAATATTTTTAAAATCACCCCAAAGTTAAGACTTATGTTTATTGTTTTGTGACTCAGTTATTAAGCCAATCTATAATATCGGACATGGATCAGATCCATTAAAACTCGACTGGTTTTGATCAGAAAGATTTTTTGTTTGAAATGAAGGAAATCTATATATTTTCAAAGTGCAATTTTTTCAACATAATGCCCAATCGGCAAGAGCTGAGAACTATACTGTACTAACCGGTTTCAGCTTTGTTTTTCTTTTTTTTTGCAACACTGTTATACTCCATGCATCCAATTCTAGGACAGGGAATGAAAAAAATAAATAAAATAAATGAACATGCAACTGAAAACGCCTCCGACGAGGGGCAAAATCAATCGATTTCAATAAGTCGACAGAGCGCAAGCTGAAATCTCAAATCTCAAATAGTATATCGCAAATGTCGTCGATGATTTGTGTACGTGCCTAGACAACGACGACTGCCACCACGACGATCGATTTGATTTATGCTGTGAATCATCGTGAGTTGATAAAAATACAGCTTAAAAGTTACAACAAACTATTAGAAGTTACAACGGTTTTGGGTCTCGTATAAATCGTTATATCGTGGCGAGTCTCAAGTCTTTTAGCATGACAGTCGGTTCATTCAACTTTTAGTTTGTTAGTTGTTTTATCTATTTGTGTTTCTATTTCTATTTGAGCATAGGAAACGACCAACTAACCCAATGAAAAACTCACCCCATGATTGGACTTTGTGTGTCGCACTGGCAGGTGATTGTTTTTCTTTCACAAAAATCGATAAGTTTTAGTTGTTGTTCTTGTTATTCTTTTGGCTGTCTAAAATTGCTGAGCTGTGCGTTATTTATAGGTGACAGCCCTACATCGATGTTGCTTGACCTGCCAAATAAATATATATATGGTCCATACATACTTATTTTGTTACTTGACTTTTGTATCAGTTTTTTGGGTTACCAACTTAGATAATAATAATTCACTTTTGTCTCTCACTGCGCAATGTCTGTGAATTTTATTGGATTGGATTCTATTTGATTGCCAGTTTAATTCACATACTAATTTTATTTGTTTAACGAAATTGATTCTAGATTTGTATTTTATAAGCGTTAAGCATTCATTTGTGTTATCCGCATTAAGCTCGTTGAAATTCAATTTGACAGTAATATTATCCGGCATGGTTTATATAAAACTATTTGCCTTTTATCAAACGGTTGTTCCATTTATAAGCTGTCCACCAGTGTAATGCACTCGTTTAACAAGCGTTAAATGATATCTGGCGCAAATTGGATAATGTTCTTAAACTGACTTTAGTACATTTTCAGTTTAAACTCATCCGCTGATTTCCATTTTAATAAAACGCAATACTGCTCTTATCTGTAATGGTTTAAAAATAGCTAAATTAAAAAATCACATGCTTTTCACTTATATATATTTTGTATAAAAAAGTTATTGAACTGTTATCCACGCTTATCCGTTGCTTAATTAATTTACCCTTTCATTAATTCGTGCTAATACTCTGTAATTCTACAGTTGATATAAACACATTTTGATTGATATGCACACTATGTAAAAATGTTCCACAATTATCCGCAGTTGACGATTACTCGATAGAGCACTACTGAAATGTTATACCTGTAATTTATAATTTATTTATAGTTCACCTCTGTATGCTATAACGAATTATAGAGCCAAGAAAATAGTATCCGTATTTATAAGTTGTATTATCAGCAATGAAATGTTATTTGCTAGTGTCATATACTCTAAATTTGAATATGTATTTGACATTTTAGATTTCTCCGCGAATATGCACAATAGTCTAAAAACAGGATTGGGCACATTTTTAATTGTTCCATAAAAATATAAACTAATGTCGAATTATTCGCGCTTTTAGTTAAACTCGCAAAATTATACTCGCTTCATCGATCACATGATCGACCTATAGCCAAGCTATAAACTTTATAAAATATTCGTGAATGCGCAAGCTGTGGATCTAAAATTAAAAGACCCACACACGCTCATAAATCCCAATCAAATTTAATAAATCAAGTACAATTCGTGTGTGCGGCTCAAATGTGTTAATAACGCAACAGAATAACATAAAAATATAAAAAAATACGCCCACAATTTTCAACATACAGAGAAAGCCGAAAATAAAAAAATAAACGCATCAGATATAATTTCATCATGTCAGTATAAGTGTGTGTTTATATATAGATCTATATGTATGACCACTACAAGCCGACAATCAATTGTCTGGCTCTGTCCGTCTCTGATGTGGGAAATTGTGCGGCATTAATTTGTGCAAGTAATTTCATTGACGGTGGCTCCATCATTGACAACAACAAAAGCAAAAAAAAAAAAAATAAAAAAAAACAAAAACAAAAACATATGTATGTATGCAAACTTGTCTGGTCTGCTCAGTAAATGAATAAAAGTTAATAACTAAATGGGCACATTTTTATATTATATATATTCATACATTAAGTGTAAACGATTTAACATTACACCTCCATTCAATGACCTTGATTGTGTCTGTGTGTGTGTAGTACAGGTTATCGGGAATTGTATTCGATAGTCCATGGATCAACAGTTTATTTATGGCTCGTTTTCTGATTAGGTATATTTACTAAATGTTGCCAAGCCATTTTTCACATACATTCAATTACTGTCCTCCAAATTGTATTTCTCGTGATTCGATAGACAGATAGACCATTAATTTAACTAGAAATATCTACTTTGCATGTTAATCTGCTATCCGTTATTATTTTTTTTATATTCTTATTATGATCGGATAACAACAAACAAAGTTATCGCTCTGATTTGCTACACCACAACAACATTTATTTTGCTGTTGCTAAGGGAAAAGTTGGAAAAGTTTTAATTTACTTAAACGATTGCGACACAAATGTCATGACCTGTTGTCAGTTATCCGCCGCGTTTAATAAGCTCGGATAAACTGTATTTTTATTGTTGACAAGTGGCTTGCAGTTAGGCTTTAAAGTACTCACATTGTGTGCACCATTTGCCCGATTGCCATTATCCGTTGCGACATATTCCGTATTAAGTTAAAGCAAACGATATCAACGAGAGACGTTCCTTCATTTGTCGTTGTCACTCTTCATTGAGATAAGTTCAATTCGCATTGTGGAGCGCTCGATTTCATAAAAACATCCGGCCTCACTGCACGAAAGCAAAAGCAACAGCCTGGGTCCCCAATGCCCCTAGCTCTTGTCTCTCTTATTGTGCTTCTCTCCTTCTCTTTCTCTCTGGTTTTCTCTCTCCCTTCTCTCGAGGTAAACGAGCCAGTGGCTTTAACAACTCAAGTTGATGACAATGGCGCGTAGTTTACTTGTTTCTGCCCATTGTATTTTGCATACAGGCATTTATTATATTATACATTATTTGAATAATGTGAATTACGTACAAAAGAAGTTCCCTCTCGTCTCTATCTCCTTTGAACCACCGTTCGGTTCAACTCCCTAAGCCAATGCTTAATTGAATTGAACACCAGAATTGAACAAAGAGGAGACCCAGGCCCAGTTAAGAATTTTACTTTGCTTGGCAAATTCTTGAGCTTTACTTTGTTTTCGGAAGCCCATCGTTGTTTTTCCTTCTCTCCGGTTCTCTTTCTTCCCTTTCTGTTTATTTTCTTTTGCAAATTTGACGCGCTTTCAATACATGTATACCCTATGGGATCATGAGCTTCTTCGCTAATTCAATTTAGTCTCGGATAATTTTTTTGGTCCCAACTGCGTGGGCGTCTTTTAGTTGGGGAATTTTTCGCACGCCTCTTCATAATTTAAAAAGATTTGTTTGTCGTCTTATGATTGCGACTGCGACTCGGACTCGTTCTCGTTCTCGTAATGGGACTGAAGCTGGAGACTTGAGGCAGCTGTAAATGTCACGTTCACATCTGTGTGCGGCCACTGGTCACATATGCCCACTAATTAATTAGTTTTGGTTTCTCAGCAAAACTAAAACGAAAATAACAAAACCCCAACAATTAGCCGAGCATTTTTAGAATTTGTGCACGTGCAAATATTTTGCAATATATAAATGACTTTGGGTAAGGTCTAGACTCTAGACTTTAGATTCTACAGCGTGTGACGTAATCAAATAGTTTTTGAAATATAATTTAAGCAATCGTTTGTCTATATAGTAAATAATATTTTCTGTATTGTTTTCAAGCCAAAATACTAGGTTTAGTTATAAATTAAATATTTCATTTGGTACTGTTTGTTCCCGACTTTTTTTTTAAATCTAAACATATTTTTGTAAGTTTTTACATTCACTTGCAAAAATTTAACAATCTCGAAAACGATATTATAAAAACAATTAGTCTACGTAAACTTGTGTACCAAATGTAACTTACGTCTTAAATTCTTTTATTTCTACGGATAATATGCATTTGATACTTTTATATATTTAAAATATATATTCATATCTAAACTATATATTTTCCTATGAGATCCATCTTTAACTTAATTATTGTTGCTTATTATCCGTTGTTATCCGATCAATTTTTTATGTGCTTTTTTACCTTTACGATTCATAAAACTGAAACATATTATTATTCGCTAGATTGCACTACTATTTTCATCAGACGAATAGTTTGCAACCAAATAATTTGATATTTGTAAAGAAGGAATGTTTATTTAATATGCATTCAATTCGGCTATCCGCTGTTATCCATAATATTTTCTTTAGACAAATATTTCGTATATCGGTTCCATTTTCCTGTCTACCGATTTCTATAATTAGTCTGCAAATCCTCCGCTTGAACTGTTGCATTTCATGCGATAATGACGCAAATCGTGCAATGATCTTTTATTTCGCTTTTTACGTGCTTGTGAAATTAACAAGTTTTTAAACGCTTGTATAAAAGCATTTGGGGAACGTGATCACACAATACAAAAACAATATTAAGCAGTTGGCCAGTGCTACACTGTGAAATTGTAAACAATTACAAATACATATATAATGAACGACGCCCACACAAACTAATGAACTCTGTAGCAAAAAAAAAGTATCTTTGGGCGAAACGTAACTCGTGCCCAACCTGAAATGGTATTGTCTAATAGGCGACAGCATAAATATTTAGAAACAAACCTACCCATTGTTTACAAAAATACAAATAAAGAACGAAAAACGAAAAATATAAAATAAATACTACAGGGGCGATTTGCAAAGTCGAAACGGAGCGATAAGTCGACTACTCGTATATTTGAAAGCACGTGATGGTAAAGCGAGTTTCAGTTTGCACGAAGTCTCGCGCTCAGCTGAGGCTTTGAGCTCTCGAATATCATTGAAGTTCGCTGGAATGCCAAACAAGTGTAGAACAATTGTACAAGTCAACTTGTGTCAGCTGAGTCAGCACTAGAGATGAGCGCGTGACTCGCTAAAATGGATAAATCGTATGTGGGTAATGATTATTTCTTAATTTGTTCGAAAAAACACGTATATCTTTAGATTTATTAATGATAAGTAATACATATAGATATTATCAACAAATCTATAATGGTTAAAGTTCGGATAAAAGTCATATCTATTTCTCAGCATATTAGTTACAAATTTAACATATTCATCATAGTTTATTAAAAATTTTGATAATAATTGAAGTATTCACAAATAATAGCGATAAATCTAAACTGCAATGATCTGTAATGATAACATAAAAAAATAATAATTTTTATAAAAAGGGTAGAGTGATTCATTTGACTTCAAAGATTTTCGTGTTACATGCTCACATCTCTAGTCAGCGCTTTATTTTTGTCTGCTATACGATTTTTACACATTTTGGCAACACACACAGTTGGCCGTAATATAAAAAAATATGGCAGGCATAAGTACGTACAAAATGAAATCATGATGACATCGGACCGGTTTTCCCCCCTTAGCTAAATCTTGAAATTTCACAGTCAATCGATTGCAAAAAATAAAATATGACAAAATTCCAATCGAAGAGCATTAGAATCCGCAACTGTTGCTGATTGATGGCGATGATGAAGTTATGGGCTGCAGTCATAAAAATAAAAAAAATAAAGAGATTGAATAACAAAGTAACAAATTCCCGTGAGGTGTCTGATGATGACGTGCTCGTAATCTCGGAATATTCTCTTGCCCCGCCCCCTTTTACATTGAGTGCTGCCATTGCCAAGATTTACAGCCAATGTCAGCAACTTTGGGTTACTAAAAATAGTCAAATGCTCAGCTGGTTTATGCGCTTGATAGCGGCAACGTCAACGAGAACGAGAACGACTCGTGACAGAGTCGGTCTCCATGTTATTTAACATAGCTTATCAATGTGGCCGAAATGAACAGACTGAGAAACAGAGTGAGAGACAGAGAAAACCCCAGAGACTCAGTCTCTAAGTGTTTCTTATCAGCATATTTTGTGTTTAATTTTTATTTTTGGGTGCAAACCAACGGCGTTGACTTTACCAGCTACCTCAACGAAAGACCAGTATTTGTACTTGTCGCGTTCATAAGTAGTACGAGTATATCTTATCAATCTATATTCTTGTCTCTTTTGCATATTCTGTTGCCCTCGACGAGCGTTTTCAAGATACATTTTAAAACATGTTAGCACTTTTTGTCACAGCTATTCTTTATACTTGTCATATATATTATATAAGCAGCTATATGTACCATGGGGAAAGCCTGATAAGCTGTATAGATTAGCAACATGTTTGGTGTTGCTTCTTACGTTATCCGTCATCACTTAAAGTTATTGGTTGTCATTTTCAAGTACATTTACGACCTAAACACATATTTTTTATACTTTTATCTGTTTTATGCCCGATAAAGTACTTATACCCAAAGATGTCGGAAATTATGAAGTTATACGATATACACAGTTCACTTATAATCATCCGTACTTATCTTCAATAGCTTAAACACCAAGAAAATCCGTAAATACACAAAATATCTTCAGAAAATTGCTTAACTTTATAAAATAACATTTTAGTTTAAGTAGTTATCATCTCTGAAGATCTCTAGAATACGTCTGATAATTTAAAGATAGACACCGCTTGTTTATCTGTTCTTACACGTGTTGCTTTGAATGCGAGAATAAGTCTAAAATGCTTAACATATTAACAATTACCAATTAGCTTGTACCGGACGATTTAGTATATATTATCCGAATTGTATCCAATCGCAAATTCCATAGTAGTTTTGTTTATGTACTTTCATACCGTGATTCTTTTCAGCATTCGCTCGTTTAAAGTCATTTTCAACCTCATCTTTGTCATAAATTAAAATTTCTGAACAAAAAATACAAATATCCACAGACAGGTAGCCAAAACAACATAAGCAATTGCGTTCTGTGTTTAGTTGCAAAATGTTTGAATGTGCATTTGCAAGTAAATTATATGTTTTGCGCCACATCGACATTTATGGCTATACGTATATCTCTGACTGTCTGAACATTTATTTAAACAAACGAACACTTGGTCATTCTGTATAGTTGTTATTATTTCTCGTCTCTGCCCCTGTCTGTGTTGCAATGTAAACAAGTTGCAACAGGCAACCCTGCTGTTTGCCGCTGGCCTTGACGAGATCCCCAGACGAGCGAGAGTCCCAAGCAGACCCCTCAAGATCCCCCATCTCTTCCACATGGTCCGCTACACTTTACATCATATTGTACGCAGCATATACTCTCAGTCTTTAGTTCTCCCTTCGTCGCCTCCATTTAATTTATTTGCCGTTTTCAGTTGGTCATCAATTTCATATTTTCGGGTCCATTAGGTTCCTTAGTGTGGCGACATATGGAGCCAACCATAAAATGTACCTAAGTGCCTGTAATTAGCTGCAATTTAAGTACAGCTATTGCCACTAAAGTTGCTATTAAGATTTCATTGACCATACCCCAAATGGCCTTAAAATACGTGCACTTAACATATTTTCGTTTGATTAGCAAGTGTCGGGAATTCCAGTAGCATGTAATTAGACGACAGACGTTATAATTTTGTCGCTTTGGCTTTATTAATTGAGTTATTAACATATGGAAACAATATTTGAGTGCTTTTATGCGTTCAATGACTGCAATTCAAAAATTTCTAGCATAACAAATTTAATATATATATAAATCTGTTTGTAAACTTAACATTTTAAAAGACCAATATTTTAACCATGGAGAATATTATAATGTGTAAAATATTTTTATGAATTACAACAGAAATTTCATAAATAAAATGTATTATCCACATAATTTTAGAGTCCGTTTTCTTTGATTTACACAAAAGGTTGTATTTAGGAATAAAACTATTTCGGAAAAAGTATTTTAGACTTAAGCAATTTTTCCCTAAGCTTTCATTCAAGTTTTAAGTTGCAGCCAAACTTAATTACCCTTAACTTGTTGGTACATATTTTGTCGATTAGGTAAACGAATAAGTTCAACATGCATCGTTAAATGCGAGTAATGTTGAAAAATGCTGTGCCAACATGACGTATGCGTAACGATAATTATTACTCAGCACCTTCATACGCCATGTTGACCACA
Source organism: Drosophila falleni (assembly GCA_035045575.1). Lineage (NCBI taxonomy): Eukaryota > Metazoa > Arthropoda > Insecta > Diptera > Drosophilidae > Drosophila > Drosophila falleni. The sequence continues at coordinate 1,340,294 of JAWNOV010000181.1, read as the reverse complement.
AATAACGTAAAGAAGAGAAGTAAAAGAGTAGAAAGAGAAAGAAGAGCAAACACAAATTTCTGGCCGACACTCAACGACTGCGATGATTCATGTTACTTCGCTTCTCTTGTTCCCCATATGAGAGAATAATTCTCTACACACGCTGTCGCTGCATTTTGCCAACCATCGAATAATAACTTTTTTATACAAAGCTACGCAAAAGAAAATCGGAAAGAAAATAAGAAAAAATTTCGAGAAAATGTGCTGCACTTACATAAGATTTGTTGGGTGCTCAAAGGCTGAAAAGTGAAGCGAACTCGCTTCAAATGTTGAATCGGTTGCCGCTGCCTTTGTTTGGCAAACTGGCCGCTGCTTCATTTCTTTATTTCCCACATGCAACATTATTTCATTTTTTTCTCTTTTCACACCCTGTACTTAACAAGTACAAAGGGTCTGTTTAGTCTGTATGATTACCTAGATCTCATTTAATCTTTTTTGTAGACTTTTATATATCAAAGTTAAGTGAGTTGATTTATTTATTTTGTTATTTGTTTTCGTGAAAAGATGGTTTTAATTAAAAAAATTATGAATTTTTTGACATGATCCATTCTTAAACGTGAGCTTTGAGTTTTGGCACATATGAAATATACTACAGACAGGATCCGTTTTTAAAAATTGATCATGATTGCGTTATTAAATCAAAAGTTAGTACAAAACTTTAGTTTTGCATAAGTACAGGGTCTTTCACAGTCGATTGTGTATTCCTCCTATTTTTTTTTCTGGCAATCGCTTTTTGCTTCTCGCTATGCTATGTTAGTTTTCTTGCTTTTCTTTTTGCAGAGTGGCAAGAAGAAGCAGAAGAGTTGAGGCCCGCACAAATAACTGTGCCTGGGCCAATACACGTGATTTTTCTAGCCAAGAGTGCGCTTACATTGCGCTTATGCCGTCGTGTATGTAATTATTATGAAATACAAAAAGTAGAAAAATAAAAATATTGTTGCCGCTGTTGCTGCTGCAGTTGCAGTTTTGTTTTTTATGTGCCATGGTTCAATGACCCTCCCCTACTCATTGTTGATGTCGCTGTTGTTGTTGTTGCGGCAAGTGCAGTATACAGGTTTTCCTTTTGTGTTGCCAAAAAAAATTGAATTGAATTAAAAATAAAAACCTTGCATGTTGGCATTTTAAGCGACACAGCGTCTGCCACAAAACTTGGCCAATTTGTTGGCCAACGAGCGGGAATGGAAAACAGGTAGCTCGAAAATCAGGTCAAGCCTGAAGGCTCGCTTTGTCCTTTGGCCTGCGCTTTGTAAGGGGTAGGGGTAGGGATGGGGTTTTGGCACCATTTTAATTGTTTCGACTTGGCTGAAAACAAACTTTTGTCTGTCTGTGTCTGTCCTTGCCAAATTTGACAAGTTGATTTCCTTGGCGCCGCCTGTGCGTGTCCTTTGATTGCCCTTTGCCTCTCACCAGCGATGTGAGCATAAATTGATTCAGCAACTTGTCGCCCACTATCTATCTCGCTCGCACACGCGTATGTTGCGTGAGTTCATTCATTGATTTACTCAACCTCACAATGCGCTCACTCTCCACACTCCACCTTACACTCCAACCTGCGCTCACTCTCCACAACTTGCTCTCTACAACCTCGCCCATACTGCGTACACTCTACCATCAATTTGCTCTCTCTCTCTCCCTCTCTCTCTCTCTTACTCCCTTTTACTCTCTCACTACGTAATTCTATTTGCTATGCTGCTGACGCAAAGTGTCCTTTCCAGCTGTCGCACCCACACACACATTACAGCCCCTTTATGGAGCGCGACACTCTCAATATGCTTTCTGTTGGCCCACATTCAGTAACTGTTTTATATATACAGTATGTCAAATAACACTTTTTACAAAAAAAATAATGTCGATACTTAATTGTATTTTACATAACATAATGGATATTAGTATTTATTTATTACAGTTTCTGAAAATTTTAGGCAACCAAATCCAAATGAATTTTTCTATATTTTGCATTACATATTTGAATATTATCTTTGTCAAAACATTTACTTGACACACTGTATGTACTTAAAGAGCTTACTTAAAGCATATGATGACATTATATCTATTTCTTGTTGCTTTCATTTTGCCTGTTTCTAAATTGACACAATTTCTAATTTTTTCTTCGTTTTCTTGCCTTTTTTATAAAGTCCCTGAAGAGGCGCGTGAGTGGGCATGGACAAGTCAGTGCACTCGCAGCCGATGAGGGTTGTAAAAAGTGACAGCTGCCAGGTACTTAGCCTAGTTTAGCTCTAAAGCACACTCACCCTAAACGGTAGGCAAGGCCCTCAAAACATCATACCTTATATCCTATGCAAATTTAGCCCAAGTGTGTCTAAAAGTCATAAAACGTATAGACGGTTCAGTTTAGTGACCTAGTTGGCAACTCAATTATAATTAAATATGGCTTCAAAGGTGTTTACGATGGGAAACTTTGCAAAAGCTAGGACAATAACTCAATTAACTACAAATGAAATTAGTTTTTACATCAAGAGTATTTTTAAGTAAAGATGGTTTGACCTTATCAACAAAATTGTTGAAAGTTTTAGCTTTAGCTATTGATGGCCTTAAAAAAATTTGTTGAATATTTTTATTATTAATTCTTGCGGACATTTTATATCAATCAAAGTTTTTGAAAAAATGTCAAGTAAAAAATTTTAAGTATCGAAAATTGGATATTAGATGACTTAGAATCGAAAAATATTAAATTTTCTAGATAATAAAAATTTAAATGTAAAATCAATTTAGAAGCCAAAGCATGATCAAAATGACATCCCGCTTGAAAATCGTTCAATTTTTTATGAAGTTATGAGAGATCAAAGTTATTGAAAAAATGTCAAGGGGTATGTATGGAAAATTGGATAATAGAAGGCTTAGAATCGAAAAAATATAGAATTTTTTAGACGATAAAAATTTAAATGCAGGATCAATTAAGAGGCCAAATCATGATCAAAATGACATTCCGCTCGAAAGTCAGTCTATTTTTGATGAAGTTATGAGAGATCAAAGTTTTCGAAAAAATGGGGTTGTGGGGAGTGGAGAAAGGGGGTAGAACGAAAAAAAAAAAATTTTTTGAAGAAAAAAAAATTTAAAGGGGGGTTAAAAAGGGGCCCCAAAGAAAAAGCCCCCCCCCGTTAAAAGGTTTTTTTTTTTTGTAGGGATGGGGGAGCACGATTTTTTAAATTTCCCGGGGGGGGGTGTGGAAAATTAGATGATAAATGACTTAGAATCGAATGGTGGCTTTCAATAACTATACTATCGATTGCATCTACTTAAATATTTTCTTTAATATACGTATGCTTTATTTTGGTTATAGGAAAATTACGCTTCACTTGCTGACCACTCAGATTCTGATTAGATTAGGTGTGTCCTGCGCAAACATGCAGTGGATGCACTTTGATATGAAAGCGACGTCGACGCAACGTCAGTCTAATAACAATTATAGCTTTTCATTGCACAGGAAAACAATGGAAAGTTTTCCTGAAGCGAGAAGTGCAATTCACAAAATGACGTAAAAATTGTTTAGACAACTGCAAGTCGAGTAAAATTTCCATCCATCTTTGGGTTATGCCAAGTTGCACTTACGTCACTCGCGTGGGTGAACAGCAAACGCGTTGCATAGCAGTCAGCTTGTGTAAGCGAGCTTGAGTTATGTGTCTATCTTCATTTGTCTAGTGATTAGACCATATATGCCTTGTATTAGCACAAACATTTGGCACTTGTTTATAAATTTGCAAAACTGCAAAATATGAAAGAGTATGTTGATTAATCGACTAGAAGATACCCTAGGAAATGTAAATAATGGGAGACAAAGGTCAAAGCTACATCGTGCTAAATATTGATGTTTAGAACAAGTAAAAATATACCAGTTGCTTGACTAGAAGATAATAAAATATCAATAGAAATCTGTAATGAGAAATCTAATAGAGATTGAACTGTTGTTACTGTTTGACTATTTATATTGTCTATCTTACCCCTATTTTACTGTATTTATGCTTACAGGGTATAGCTAATTGAGTTGTCGATGTTGCGGTCAGTGAACAACTGCATACTGACACTTGGCCAGCGGCAGCCGCCATGTTTAATCTGCGCAACTGTCGCAATGAGAGAGATAGTAATATTTAGATATATAAAAAGAGAGAGGGAAATAGAGATAGATAGATAAACTGACCTCCAATGCGACATGACATCCCGTGTCAGCTAATTTGCATAAACGTTTTAATTAACCGTACCATGTTGTGCTATGTGTTGTGCAATGTTGTGCTGTGTTGTGGGTTCTCTTGAGGGCGGCTAATCAAATGATGTAAAAACAACAATTTTTTGTTGTCCAATTGAATTCAATTGACTTGCGACAAACGTTTAAATGTTGCTGGCTGACTCTGTGCACACTGTGATTTCATTTGACTTGATTTGATTTGATTTAATTAGCTTAAATTAGCTGCAACATTTGCCAGCGAATAGATAACGATAAACGAATGATTGCCAATTGCACACGCATCAAAAGTCAACAAATGTCTCAAAAGGCATTCAATAATAAACAAATAAAACGTTTGCAATTTAAACGTTTGTTAATAACTTAATAGTACACCTAATACTTGTTGATAAATTGAGGCACCTTGAAATGTGAAACTATCATAATATTGACATACTTATGAAATTTGCACATGAATTCAAAGTAAACTAAATGCATACTTAAATGCAAAATGCGTCTATGAAAGCCCCTAATGAGGCTACTGTACTATAACAATTAAACTTGAATGGGGATCGTCAGTTTTGTTGGTTTATAAGTATGATATTGAGGCTATGACCCAACTTCCGGCAGGTACAAACACAATGTCTGATTAAGTAACAGCTTAAAATTATTTCTAGAACAATAATTATGCTATTTGTCTTTCTGGAAACTATAAAATATATAACTATTGTAGTTCTCTATAGACTTCTTTTATTGTAGTCGAAAATGTTATTTGATAACAATGGCAAGCTAAAAGATTCGCAGTGTAAATCCCCTATGATATCACTTCGAGCTAATATCCATGTACTTCACCCCAAATGTATTTTACCTTATTAAAATAAAAAAAAACTAAGCTGAGCTTGGAACTCTGCACAGAATGCTGTCAAAATGTAACTAATTTCAAAAGATTTTTTTTAGTTTTGTGCAACCATGTTTTTGGTTTTGATATCGTTTCAGTTCCTTGATAAGTTGCAAGTCGAATTGGCAGGCAGCTGTCTCTCACATTCTAAGCATTTAACACCTCTGACAAGTCCGTCGAACGCAACGATCTATTTATCAGACCCGTCTGTCTAGTCAGTCAATGTGAGCTTCCCCCAACGTTCTCCTTTCAGTAAAATGTTGTTGCTGACAAGCGAAATCATTAAAAGTGTCAAATGAAATTGAAAGATGTTGTTGTTGTTGATCTCGTATTTTTGTTGTTGTTGCTCGTTTGGTTTTTTGATACGTGCGCAGAATTTCAATTGAAATTTGCAATTCAATTTTCGCATTTAGCTTTTGTTTTTACTAACAGTAGCGAGTGGAATGAGGGGAGCTATTTAACATGCGAATTACGGCACAGGCGATGAAACGAAAGCACTCGACCAAAATTATGCGCGTCGAGAAGAATGCAGAATCGAAATACGGACAAATATTTAAAAACTATATCGATGGGCTTTTAATCTGGCGTGTGCGGATTATGGTTGCCATTTAGTCGGCGAGTTTCGGCACTGTAGCTGAATATTAAGTATACGCAGTGTGAATATGAATGTGGTTGTTTTTTGCATAAGCCAGTTGACTTTGCATATTTTTTGTTTAATGCATTTGAATTATATTTTCATATTTTTTTTGTTATTTATTATAATTTATTTAATGAGCGACCTCATATAAAGCTTATTAAGCATACGCCGTGTATGTCATAATATTTAGTTTCAATTAAAACGCATATATTTATTGAAAAAATTAATTAATATAGAAACTCATAAAGAAGATCAATTTATAAAACAATTATGTAAAAAACTTATTATTTTTTTTTAATTTTTCAAACATCTTAAATTAATTTTAAAATCTTGTTAGTATTTTTAAAAAATGTCTAAAGATTTTTAGCAAGTTTTTATACAATATATGTTTTAGCTGACATTTATTTTTATATATGACTTTAAATGATTTGTATTTTGTTTTTAATTGTCAATAAAGATATATGTGTGCCGGTTTTGGATTTGTCAAATATTAATGAAACATCGAAATTGTAATTGAAATCAGATTGGAGGAATCAGCGTCAGAATGGGAATCTCAGAACCGGTTGCTGTTGTGACCGTGACCACCCTCACCCTTGAGATGTGGGTCGACAATTGGCAAAGATGAGGGCGACATTTGGGAGCCTTATAAGTTGTTGTATTTTTCGTTGTGTATTTATATATAGCACATTTAACTCACTGTCCGGTTGAGTTTTTATTGCTGCCGTTTCATGTATTTTATGGTTCCGAGGCGCCTTATGCCTTGTGCCTGTCTTGTCTACAATCTGAATTTCTTGTTGTTGGCCCAAAATGAAATGAAATGTTCAGCGAGTTGTTATTTTCACTTGCGTGTCATTGAACCAATTCTCGAATTCAGATCTTTGTGAGGTTGTGAGTGACAAGGACTATATATCTGCAATAACATACTCAACAACTTATATCTGTAAACTGTGTTTATCGGCTTATTTGATTGATTGTTGTTGATTGTATAATACAGATTTTGTTTATGTTCTATAACTTGGAATGCCAAACTTTGGAAATTATAATAAATTCAAAATAAGTAATCTGTTCTATTTGATAAGTTCTTTGTTCCCCTACTGTTTGTATTTCAGTAAAATTCTTTGAATATTTTTTGAGTTTAAAAACTCTTCTACCGTTATACTAATAATCTTGAATCTCTTTTTATTTTTTTCAGACTTTAAAACTCCAGTCTTCATTTTGTTCAGCACTATGCTTTCGCAGAATTTGTTCTAAATCGTTCATTATAATGAATTCCGCGCGGCACCATCGTATTGGAGTGTTTCTGTCTCCATAAATTTTGCATTGCCAAGAAAAATAATAAGAAGAAATTACAAGCAAACTAAACAAATTAGTTGATCTAGTCACATTAGCTATTATTGAATAATACCTTGGTAAGAACTGCGCACATATAATTTAAATTTTGAAGAGCAACTACAATTCTAAGAATTAAGTGTTAATACTGAGCATATCATTTGCTCAATAAAAAACAAAGCGACAACGGATTTTAAAAAGAGAGTAAAACTGGCAAAGAAAATGCCATATCATCGTGCGGATACATCATCGGCCCAGGCCGATAAGTTGAGCGGCATTGTGGAGGAGAGTGATTTATATGAAGGATTCGCGCCGCATGTGGAAACATCGGAGATCAAAACACTCGATTTTTACAATCAACCAAAGCCCACTGGTGAGTTAAATGAATGCTTTTAAATAATTTATAATATGTATAACTTTGTTTTTAGATTAAAAGATAGAGTTTTTATGTTTGGGCTTTTTAAATTTAAGTGTCAACTGATTTTCCCTAACAATTTATTTACAAATTAAAGCTATTTGTGTTATCTACACTTTCCGGTCATAATTTGAGCCTTAAGAATAAACAAACACCTAAGGATTGAAGAAAATAAACAAAAAAATGATATATAGATACATTATAAAAGTGAACAGGCGCATAAATTCTGGTAAAATAAATACGAGTAGCAACAAGTTCAAATTATAATGAGCTCCACTTGCAAAGAGTGTAAAAAAATAGCAGACGAATATTCGAACTTTAACTACTCTGCACAAGAAATGAGGCATGTGATCACAATAGCTATAATATATATGTTTATATTTAGTATTTAATGGGAACTCGTGTTTCCTAAATGCTGCATTTTGCATTGTATGAAATATTATTTGTTTGTGCCTTGCCGCCGACAAAAATACATTAATCAATAAACAGCGTAAGAAACAGAAAACAAACAGCAAACGCACAAAACAATTTCGAATAGCAAAATAAATAAAATATAGGCATTTGTAATAATTACGGCTAATATGTCTGTACCGTCTGTTCGGGCCGGGCCAACTGCTTCCACATTGCCCCCTAAAAAGTGACCGAACCGGCCAATTGGCCTGGCCCGAACGGTTTGACTGGATTTAATGTACGATGTATTCCACACTTGCTTGTGCTTTTTTCTTATATCAAACTGTTATTTTATATGATTTTTTTCTTGCCAATATAACACGCAAGCAAAAAACGAAGAGACGTGAAAATAATGAAGCACTAGCAGATACCCTGTAGTTAGGCCAATCGATAACTCTCACAATATAAATATCTGGTATGCAAGTTTAGCATACCGCACTCAATTTAAATGTGTGTAAAGGGTATGAAAAAATAAGAAAATCGCTCGAAGGCTTCATGTCAAATTATGTTAACAACTTTTGGTAAACATAAACATCAAAAACATTATTTAATCGAATTCGCAGTCGAGAATTACACATGAAATTAATGAATAAGCTGGACTATAAGATGCCCTGTAGGAAAATAAAATGAGAGACTATCTTTATGATTTTTATTTTAAAATTTTATGCCAATAGTCAATAAAATATTTTTATTACATATGTATATGTTATGATGTCAAAACTAAAATAAATGATTGTTGAAAAATATTCAAAATACGAGTACCCATAAAATTATTCATTACACGACTATATTATGTGGTTTTGTAACTACTTCTCTAGTTTTTAGTTTTCTTATTTATTGAAATTGCCAACAATCTGATTGAGCAGTTTTATTCTAAATTTATTGGCTTTCTTTTTTTTGGTTGATTAAATAATTTGACCCTTTTACTGGAAATGTTAAAAGTTTTTAATTCTGTTTTTGTTTTGATTTTGGGCTACGCTCAGTTGATCTTTTGTTTATTCAATTCGTTTTTATTTTCGTTGAGCCATGGAATTTCGTTGATTTTGCGTTTGTATTGAAAAATGCAAATTGCAATTTACATGTACTCCATATATGAATATTTATATATATATAAATATTATACAATTTTGCAGTTTGCTGACTCATGTTTTTTTCTTTTTGTGGTATATGCCTTATGAAAGTGGCCGTCAAATAAATATTAAAGAATTTTGACGTTAGTTTGGTAGCGCAATCAGCAATCACAGCTTATCAATAGAAATTAAAAGTGAGCTGATAATGAAGGTTATACAACCCATTGACCTACATTTTTAAGTAAGAAACACAAAAAATAAAAAGAAGTTGGAGAAAAAAGGAAAACAGATAACTTCACAAAAAAAAAGCAGATATAAAGCTAAATTTATTAAAATAAGATTGTCTTAGAAAAAATTCAGAAGTTTAAGTGAAAGAAAAGTCAAAGCAAAAAGAAAGCAATCTTTGTATTTTCAATCAAATTTTTCAGTGTAGAAAATATAAGAAAATCAATTTTGTAGGCACGATAATTTTTATGAAATGGTAAAAGCCAAAAATCAATTCGTTTTTATGGCACATCAAAGGCAATTAAATTTTACATTTCCACAACATTTGAAGAGCCACGTCCAACGAGAGTAGTTTAATATTAACTCAGATTAGCTGTCCATATACATATATGCATAATGTATATACATATATGGTATTTCAGAGCGCATCTCCCACTCATATTTTGTCAAGATGCCAATTCGCATTAATGCCAATTGCAGTTCGAAATGCAATTGTGCCGCCAATCCAATCCATTAGTGGAGGCTCCTCTCAGTCGTTGACGGCATTGGCCTTGATTTTGATTTTGAATTCAATTTCTTTCTCTATAAATACAATACATATATTGTAAACAGGCCTTGCAAATACGGATATAACCTGTCCGTGTGTATGTGTGAGCATAGAGTATTTTTTTTGGCTCACTTTGGGACTCCTATTGGCACAATTATTATTTTTTCTCTATGCGACATACGCGAAATTGTTTTGGGAAAATCCGATTGCAATATCGCTTCAATATCAACATATATTTTTGACATATGCCTAAAGAATTTTTCATTATATTTATTGTTGCTCTTATTTTTGTTGTTTTTCTGTTGGTTGTTGCTTAAAGAAAAACAAAAACGATTCACGTTTTTATGGCAGCTGGCGAATGGCCAATTAGATGGTTTAAAAATAAATTATACCTTTCTGCCATTCTCCTCATTATATTTTTTTCATTTTCCACGCTTTCAATGTTTTTCTTAAGTTAATAATTCGGATTTGCATTCCGATAAAAATTGAATGGAATATGCTAAGAAAATTATAACTACAATTCTTGCAATAAACAAAAATGGATTAACCAAAGTTTTCTATTTATAGTTCTCTAGAATCTATCATTGACAAATAAAAAATAATATAGATAAAACCAATTAGTCAGCATTTTGTACTATATATGTTTGGAATTTTGCTCTCGAATTTTAGATTTAAGATTTCAAAGCTATTGTGAGTTGATGCATTTAATCATCGCATACGATTAACATTATTTATTAGGTCTCTTGGCACTTTTGTTAACCACACATAACATTCAAATGATCTTTGAGAAAATAATTTAGATTAGTCATTGGATTTTCATGATTTGTTCTTGTGAACTGCAAATGGTATATTTATATGTATGTATTCCCCCAATGATTTGATTTAATTAATGGTGATAATATAAATTTTTTAATTTGTTATATATAAACCTATCTCTATGATTAACTCTCAGAAATTATTCTTCATATTTAAAAACATATTCATATTTATAAAAAAATATGTTAAAAAACATGTCAAAGGCCGCGTGCCATCTCTATAACATTAATTATATGTACAATAATATATATTTTCTTATATATGCATCGGATATATACAAATGCTCAACATCATCTTTATGAGCTTAACATTTGATATTTATTTGTTTTTGCCAAGCACAATTTTTGCTTACGCAAAACACATCGAAAATATTTTTGCTCCTGTGACGCGAAACGACGAGAGATTTGTTTGAATTATGTATAGACTTACGGTATATGGTATTTAGTACTATATCGTATATGTTGTTGTTTTCATAATTAAAAATAAGAATTAGAAAAAACAACCATAAAATATACATTTTTGAGACTTGCTGTGAACCTCTTCAAATACGATGAAAAGTATTTTTTATAGGTGATTGTTTTTGTTTTTCGCGAATATTTTTCAAATTTCCTTCAAATCAGATGATAACTTATAGACTATATTTATCTCTATATCTATTTGGATAATTATGTATGTTTCATAAGTGCCACACGCGCTGCGTGGTCAATCGATAAATCTGAAATTAAATGAATGCGAAGATCGAGGAAAAAATTAAAAATGAAGAAATGACACTTGCCATATCTTTCTCTTTTTTCTCTTTCCTCCTCTCTTTGTCTCTGTAAAAACATTTGAAAGAACCTGGTACGTCAGTTGAGCACGTGCCTTCTCTAAAAATATGCGAAAAGTGTGCGAATGCGTTGTGAGGAATCCATTGAAGATGATTCTGTAACTGGCAGAAACCAGTTTATTTTGTGAATTTGCCAATTTGGTGGGTAACGGTTTGTTTTGGTTTTTATTTTTAGTTGTTATGAGTCTTTAAAAGAGGATTCCTTGACTTATGCGATTTATCGACTTGCCTATTTATGTTTGCGGGGGCAATTGCAATTAGTAACTTTGCTTATAACTTACTGTCTCTCATTCACATTTATTATACATATTTTCAAGCAAACATTTTGTTAAGTGTCTTAGTTTATTTTTGTTGATTTTAAATTCTTTTCAATAAATTTGTTGCTTCAAAATTTGACCGCTTTGACCGCTGGCAAATGAACCAGAGCAAAAATGAGATTGAATTGGAAATCAGAAAAAAAAACACTTGAACATTTTTATAACTTTCGAATGGATTAAAGATTAAAAGCAGGGTATAGCAAGCGCTTCTAAATATTTGTTGCGTGCTCACGTCTATTCTGGGATATGCTACGTTTTCTCCCGCTCTCTCTATTTTAAATGTTTTTTTTTTATTATGATTAGATTAGTCCAATTAAAATGATTAAAGCAATCCCATGAGCTCTGTCAAATTTCAAATATGCATAACATGAACTTTATTTAAAGATCACCATTTCTTTCTTTTTTTTTTCATTTTTAGCAAAGTTGAGAGATCAAATCCGTAAGTGATATGAAACGCCCACTTGTTGTCCCTTCCTCTGTCTTCACTTTATATGCGCTCTTTTTTATGTGCTTTTGTTTCTTTGATCCGCATCCACATAAAACAATCAGCATCTAGAGAGCTTGTTGAGTGGGGGGAGAGAAAGAAAAGTGGCGTTCGTCGTGTAGATTTATTAATAATAACTGCCAACTGTGTGTGTTTCTGTGGGAGTGTGTCAGTGTAAATACGAGCGTGTATTGTATTTGTGTGCCAAGTCACGACAGCTTGCGTGCGACAGTCGTCTCACGAGTTCTAGAAGTATTCTCATTGCTCTTTCCCAAACTTTGCCTTAGCTTTGGACGAGACTTAAGATTTTTTTTAATATATGCAACCGTGTGATCTTTAGCTGTTAACGCTTCAAGCTAAATTCTAAATACTGTTTGTATGAAATACCTATAGGAATAATTCAAACTGTGTTATTTGGTACTTGAAAAAATATATCGATCTGGGTAAATATAAAAATTTGAGTCATATAAGTATATTAAAATAAAAAACCTTAAGATACAAATACTTCTTACTTAGTCTCAAAAAATATGGTAAATCTCATGTAATCAAAATTGAGAAATTAAGCAGCTATTGCTAATGTTTGTTATATTATATATTGTACACGCTTGAACAATTCGCAAGCGTAAAAATCAAATACACGTCTAATTGAAAGTCATAAATATCTGTAGTGCTTGACGGGAACAGCTGTTGAAATTTGCCAGCTGCCACCATTGATTGATAGCAATGAGGCGTTGATTCCCATTCTCATTTTCATTTTCCATACCCTTTACAAATTTCCAATCCAATTTCGTTAGCGCTGAAAGAGGCAAACGACCTTCATTAAAAGTGGCTCATTCATCAAATAACAATCGATATATGTTGCAACAAAAACAACGTTAAACATTTCTCTACTCTTTACTTTTATCTTATTGTCTCTACTAATTAGTAATTACACATCAATGCTTGTGTCTGTGTGTGTGTCTAAGGTGAGGTCAAGCATTTAGTGTCGTCACATCGCTCTCTCGTATTGCTTTGTTTACATGCTCTTCGATTGTCAAATAAAAAAATGAGCAATAACAACAACAACATGCAACCACTACGTAGGGTTAAATTTAGTTACAGCATGCAAAAGATTGCTAGCTATTTGAAATACAACCCATCTCTGTTTCTACCTCTCTCTCTCTCTCTTTTTCCCTTCATCTATTGCTCTTACTGTGCAGCTCTCGTTGTGCTCTCTTATTTACTTAATAGATAACACTGTTGGTGCTTTATTAAGATAACAAAAAGCCGTAGCAGAAGCGGATTAAAAGAGAGGAGAAGACAGGCAGAGAGAGAGGAAGCGTCGATTTTTTTAATGCAGCTGCCCCATTTATTTTTGCAACTAAGATGTAATGTTCATTACGTTTACCAAATTTGTTTGTGTTTTTTTTTTATATCACAGCGTTAATGCTTGAAAAGTGTTTATTTATTTAATTTTTTTTGCTTTAATTTGCCATTTACATTTTTAGTTTTGCGTATACTTAATAAAACTGATGGCAGCTGTTAACAAGTGAAAATAGAAGACTCTTATGTTAACTGCACTTAGATAAATATGTAGCAGTCACAATTGACGCACAAGTGTATGCAATCCTTTTTTTGTGAACATTTTTAGATCAGCTGCCTAAAAGTATGCTATAGAATTGTACTTAAGAGAGTCTGACTATAGCGGGTATGCCAAATATGGACGCTACTGTAGTACTATACTGTACTGTGCATTGCCAAATAAAACTTAATAGAAATTTTAGTTGAATTAATTGATAATTAGTGTTTACTTATTAAAAAATCTTTTTTTTTCATTAAATAAAAACTAAACTTACATTATTAAAATAAAATAAAAAAAATGTTTGAATTTATTTAAAATTTTATTATGTAAAAAAATGTTTTTTTTTTTAATGTATTCCCTGCCTAGGATATATTTTATTGATTTATTTTGCTAATGAACATTTTCTATAAATGTTTTTGCAGTTTTTGAGTGTTTATTGGCTTAGTGTATTACCTTTGTCAACTGTTATCAGATACATTGGCTTATAGAAAATGTCAGTTTTGATTCACACTTCTCTGCGCAATGCAAAATACAACAACAACAACGGTTGAAGCAACAACAACATTCAAAGCTGAGATCACATGATGACAACAAAGTTGACTTAACCATGGCTAATAAGCACACTTGATTTTGCCACTGGAGCTCATTTCAATAAGCAATTATAAGAAACAGCAATTGCAAAAAAAAAAAACGATAAATTATATAAATTAAAATTCCAATATAATTAAAATGTGCAGTGATCCCTTTTATGGCTCATTGAATTGTCGATGGCTGGAAGAGAGCAATAATGTTCATCGTTTAAGAATAATTGTTAAGGAAATGAGCAGCAGTATAAAAATATTACTCAGCTTTCAGCTCATCATAACTGACGCGCCTCCCTGAATCAAATGAAGTTGAACGAACTCTCTCCCTCTCTCCTGTTTAACTTTAAATGGAACTTGCCAAAAGCTTCTTTGGCTAATTTAAAGAGTTGATTTTCTAATTGAGAAAGCTTTTGCGAGCTTTTTATCATCGATTCCTCTTATGTTTTGGGTAAACAATTTGATTTGCACGCTATGCACCTGTTCGTTAGGAAGCGTAACTCTCGCTCTCTGTCTCTCTCTCTCTCTCTCTCTCTCTCTCACTCTCTCGCTCTCTGTTTAACTCTTGCTTGACTTGTGTGGCAGAAAGTTGCTGCTGACTGAGCGTCGATCGTGTTCGTATGCTCAGTTTCAGTTCAACCCTCGGGCGTTGCGGTTTCGTTTGTCGCCAAAAGCTTGATACGCGCGCCTTTTGCCCAAAAGTTGTCAACCGTTGAACTGTCAATTTGCCACAACAACAATAGCAACAACATATTGACAACACAACGAACATTTAACGAAACGAGTCGCGTGTCAGTTGATTGCTGTATAAAATTACTTTAAGTATGTTTAAATTGCATACGCACTCTATACGTGTGTGTGTGTGTTTGTTATGTAAATATGCTCACACACTTTTGCGTGAATGTGTTTGTGTGTGCGTGCTGTAGCCTCCAAAAATGCAATCGAAATGCACATTAAACCAAAATCGGCTTTAAAATGACAACTTGTTAATTATCGCACCTCGCCATAACTCAACTCTTGGTCTTTGTGTCTCGTGCGTTCAATTTCAATCAGTTGGTCAGCCAGCCAGCCATTCGTCAGTTGATCAGTTAGTCAGTCAATCAATTAATCACATTACAAATATTGCGCATACGCCGAGTTTAAGGCGCAGCTGTGGATGATTTACTAAAATATCGATATAATACATATTTAATAAGTAGAACGCAACTCACTCATAACAAAAGATACTTTAGAATTCAATATACTTTAATATTTTCTACATTCTTAAAACTTTTAGCTACAATATTTTCATATACTTAAATTGTGTTGAAAATACACAATAAAACATACGCAAAAAGAAAATCTAAAGAAAATAATTAATGATTTCATATATATTTGCAACAGAAATGGGGCAATATTTTATAACTTTTGGAATATCTCTTAATATAAATCATTTTTGTAGCTTTGGGGCAAATAAAAAATTCTAAGTATGCAAATTACTTGCACGCTTATTGACAGCAAACCAAATAAAAACAGAACGTAAGACGATAAACTGATTGAATTTTAAATATTGTGATTTTTTAATGCATCTCCCGCATCAAAAGGACAATTTCAATTTGTTGGCACATGTTTCCAATCAAATTCCTTTTATTTTACGGTTTTGTGCCAGGCTCAAAGAGTCGCCAATAAACTAATCAATTGCTTAATTTGTTGATATCATATTTTTATTATATTATCATATATTTGATTAAATACTAAACAAATTTGACACGGCAGCTGCTCGTGTCTTTCTGTTCAGCAGCAGCCGCCCACTTAAAACGAAAATTTAATTATTATGCATTCGCAAATTATTCGGGGTTGATCAGAACTTATTCAATTTTTCACATGGAAAACTACCCAGAAAAAAAGAGTTTCCTGCAGAATATGTCTGGTTTATTTTGCGACACTTTTGTCATGTCTTTTGTCTTTGTTTTAGTTTATGGTCAAAAAAAATGGAATTTAATGTGTTAATTTTTATTCCCTCAGAGTCGAATATTAATTGAGTTTCAAGTGCGGTGAATTGTGTCTCTGTCTCTTTATAAATGCTTATGTGTATTGTGCGTATCTATTTTTAGAAACATGGTAAATATGCAACCGGACAGTTGCTTATTAAATAATTTAATTGATTAACTGATTAATATCGTGCAATTGTTCAAGTTTGCTGTGAGAGAATTTACATGAAAAGCGTGCTGTCCCTTTTGCTCCGCAAACTTTTGTGAACCGGTTTATTTATAGGTTAAATATGGTTAAGTATGTATAAAGCTCTTTGAATTCTTTTGCTGTAATTTAAGCAAAGAATGACTGAGAAATATTGACAAAATCAGTAAATATTTAATTTTTTATATCAAATTTAGAAGTTGTTGCTTAAATTAATAATAACTTAACAGTTAAATGAAAATTTTTAATTTAAAAACAATGTTTAAAGACAAATTTTTAAATAATTTTAAGTTTTTTTTATAATCAACATTAAATTAAAAATTCTGGGGTCCATTTCGAGTTGCACTTTGTACTCTGTTCATGGTCATATCTATAGCACACTATTTGGCGTAATATAGAAATAGATGTCGCTAACTTAATGCGTTAACTGTTGTCAATTTGAAGCTAAATTTAGCATATTACTTGGAATTAGTTTGCTTCAAGCGCGTGCTTAAATCTATTTTCAAAGACGCGTTGTTTCAATTAGCAAACTTTGTCACTGTGAAAATCAACAAAACAAGACACAACCGCAACACGAATTTTCTGTTTATCTTGCCAAAAAAAAAATAAAACGACAACAAAATTAAATAAACTAAGAAAAAAAAACAAATGAATAAAGGAAAGACCGCAGAAAAAAAAAAAAATTAAAAATGGTGGAACGTGTTTTGGGTTGTGGTTTCTTTGGTTTGTAGCAAACTTAAATTTAGCTGCTGCCGGCGGTTACCGTGTTGTTGTCGTTGTTGTGAATGAGCAATTGTTCACCCCCCCTTATCCCCACAAACCATTCCCCACCCAAACCCCAATTTAATTTTTTTAACCACAAACCCAACCCCAAAATTTTATTTTTTTTTCAACCACAACTCCTAACCCAAAATTTTTTTTTTTCAACCACCAAAAAAAAAAAAAAACCCAAAACAAACAACTTCACAACCTCGTTCCTCTTCCTTCTTACCCCTACTTGTTATTATTATTGTTGTAGTTGGCAGCTTCGAGAATGTCGTCAAGCGTCAGCCAGTCAAGTTGAGGCACCTTAAAGAAAAAGGTCTAATAAGTTGCATTTGCAATTTACCTGACCTCCGATGCAAACGATTGAGGAATAAGGTTTCCCCGCGATTTGTTAATTTTCTTTGCATTTTCCTTTCTGTATTGTTTCCGCTTTTCTTTTGGTTGTACTAAAAATTGCACATTAGATCATGTCACAATAATTTTATTTGTTTGTTTCTCATTTATTGTTGTTGATTTCAATTGAGAAATTATCTTGCAGTTTGCTTCTGACTCGTAATTCTTTCGACATGCAAATGTCAGTAAAAGCGAAATACATATATGTACCTATGTATGTTTTTCTGTATATGATATACGAATTACACTGAAAATGCAATTCTTTGAAAAAGTGTAAAGATAATTTTGCGAGTGCTATTCGGGCAAATATTTATGTTTAAATTGGCGTTATTCCATAATTTTCCCTGGCATTTATGATAAAAGTGCGCAAATTAATTTTTATTCGATGCCGCAAATTTCTCGATAATTCCTATGGATAAATTTAAATTGCATACGTTGCTTTTGTGCCAATAACAATACAGAAATTTAGCTTTGAGCTTATCAAAAAATTAACCAAGAAAATAAGCATTTAATTTAAACAATTATTTGAAATTAGAAACGATTTTTCATAAAGTATTCCTTCAACTTTGCATTTGATTTTGACTTCTCCATTTGAGTTTTAGCTCATACCCTATTTATTAGTCATTTGAGGCATTTTTTCCTTTCGTTGCCACAAGATTCGAACTATATTTTGGTATATTTATCACGAATAAATTCTGTGGCGCACATGATGTGTCCATCAATTAACAAACCTTGCAAATAATTGTGAAGAAATCGTGAGTTGTGTGTTAGAATCTGTTCATGAATTGGTTAATAAACTACGTCAATTAGAATTAGTACACATAAATTGGACTACAAACTTTAGCCATACATTTCTCACATTTCGGCATTCTTATTATAAGTAGTATGTTCGTTGAGACTGAATTTTCGTTCCATAAAGATATCTGATATTATAAATAGTAATCTTTAATAGGTACTCAATTAACTGCGAATTAACTTAATGACCGCGATTAATCTCAGAATTGGTTGCCATTTATTATGACTTTTAAAGCGTTCAGTTTACAATAATTTGATTATCAGTTGCAACGATTATTATTTCATAATTATTTTAAATATTTATATTTCACCCAATAAATAACTTAAAATTTATAATTTATTTATAATTTTTGATAGAACTTTGACAATAATTTATTCTAATTTAAAAACGCTTGAGTCAAAAATTACTTTGATTATTGTTTAAACAGTTTATTAGAGCAATCTTTTTTATAGTCTCAAAACTCCAGAAAAAGTACCCCAATCGAAAATATCTTTATTACACTTATATCTGATAAGAAAGAATACTGGTAACAGCTAAGAGCATTATGCCTTTCAGTGGTTGAGCCAAAGTTTACTAAGCAAATATTAACTTTTATTTCTGTTTAAATTAATTTGCAATAGCTAAAAGCAAACGAAGTAATTGAGGCCCTACGAAAATACGTATTACATCTCTGTTATAGCACAATAATGCTAAAGTTCCAAGTGCATTTTTAATAACCTTTATCTACATACAGCTATAAAGTTAATATGACGCATATGTTATACATTATACTCGTTGCTGGTCAATTTAATTGTCGGCGAAACGTGACGGAAATTAGTGTTTGCAAGACATTTGATTTATTCCTGTGCTACGTTTTTAAAAATAATGATCTTTAGGAAATTTAGAGGTGTTGAGCAAGATCTTGTTGGCATTTGAAAATCAAAATTTTTGACTCATCCGAGAAAACATTTTAGGAAAAGCTGATACAAGCATTTTTAGAATATTGCCAATGTTTTTTTCTACATATTTTCATTTTCTTGCTGCAAAACGGGTCGCCTAATTAATCATTTGACTTATTTCGTGTACGACGATGAAAAACCCAAAAACACAAATTTTCACAATGGCCACGCGTTGTTTATTCTCGATATACGTATCTTATGCTATACATACAGAATAGTATATATACATTATATATCGATAAATATATATTTGCATTTATATATGTATAATTGGTGTGTAAACAAATGGCAAAAAGATTTCACGTACCTTTACTGACGAAACATGTGAAAAATCAATTTGTGTATACGAGAATCGTTCAACTAATGCTAAAAAGCGTAAAAAGAAAGGTAAACACAAAATGGGAAGCGGCAAATAAAATGTTTTTCGTTGTTGTTGAAATGCGTTTCACAGCTAAGGAAATAGAAAATATCACGTGAGATTTTCAGAAACATTACAGATGTTCTTTGGGGTATGAATGGAGCAAGAAATCGGCATGTAGGTAAATAAAAAATATTTGAATGAATCGTAATAGTTGTAGATATTATTGAATGGATACCAAAATATTATGAAATGTGTCTTGAGTATTCTGAATTTGTTAAATACTTTGATTATTTAAAGATGTTACGTTATAGTTTAATTTTAGAAATAAAATTAAACATATACTTGCATGCTTAACCTAATTTCCCTTAATATTTTTCAACTCAACAGCATTTAGAAAGACAATTTTAGCATTTCCTAATATGGCATTCGGAAATGAATTCCATTTCCATTATTTCTTATATCCCATTGCCAAACCGTATCATGCTGTGGTCTTCATAAATAAATCGGTATGTATTAGGCAGCCGTTAACACAAAAATTTTCCACAAATATTTTGACCATTTTCCACTTGCCACCTATTGGGCCGGCAAGCTGAGGCCCTCGTTTATTGTTGGTATTCATTGCCAAAGGCTCATAAATTTAAATTGCTGTCTAAAATAGAAACTTGGCCATAAACAAATTTTATCTGGGCATTTCCCAACCTGAGCTCGTTACGTATACGTAACGTATTCAGGAATTTTGAATACCAACATTCTTTGTGGCTTTTCCAAGCATTTAATTTCGTATGCACGATATATGTATTGCCAAATCGTGAGCTTACGAAATTTCCCTCACTTTACAGGGGCTATTTATAAAAGAATTTACACTGAGATTTGGGTCGTTCTCTCTCAGATTTACCTTCCTACTCGCGCTCACACTCCCATTCACACTCTTTTGTTCTCACGTTAAGAGTTAGAGCTGTCAACGGGCAATCAACAGGCAGCAAGAACGAAAACAGAAAACAGCTGTTGACGCTGACGTCGCTGTTAGCGTTGTCGGCGCTAACAAAAAGTCAAAACCAAAACGAAACAAATAATAAAATAAACGAATAGTGAGCGCAGTGCATCGCAAAGAAAAACAAATACACCCGCACAGGCAAAGAAGCAAGAAAAAAAGCTTTAGCAAAGCTTGCACGCGTCAGTCAGTGATCACAAGACGCATCGCTCTGCCGCCCGCTCCATGCATGCTGGTTCTCTCTTACACTGGTTGCTCTCTCTTGGTTTTGTTCTCTCTCTCTGGCTGGCTGACTGGCCACCCCAATTGGTATGGCTTTCGGTTTCGTTCCCGCAAGATACTTGACGGCCGATCAGAACATTGAACGCATTTAAACGAGTCGGACGTATGTAGGCCTACGGAATTATGAGTTTTGTCGAATCGATTCGATTTTGATTTGAATTGATTTCGATTGACAATAAAAAGTAAAAAACGCACGAAACCATTTTTTAATGATGTTTTTCAACTCACTAAAAAAAATCAACGGACAATCAATTTCAATTTTAATATAACATTTTTGAAATTCTTCCAAAAACAAAAGGCTAAGAGAATGAAATACAAATTGCAGTAAAAATATAAAATGTGAATTGATATATTTGAATGTACTGCAAATTAAATTCAAGTGCTGTGCTGCGCCGCTCGCACGACGAATGAACGAGGCAAGCAAATTGCAGAGCGCAATAAATTAAAACAATAAAAAAACAAGCGGCGAAATATAAATAACAGACAACCGAAAATCTACATAAATGTATTTGTTGTGGCTGTGACATAAAGTAAAATTAAAACAAAATAAAATAAAATACTCGGTGCCAAAAAAGCAAAGTGAACCAAAAAAACAAGTAAAACAAAACAGACGACCATAATAAAAAAAATATACAACAACAACAACCTAAAGAAGCGACACAAAAATGGTTGGCAAAGTTTTGGGCATTCGCGACTTGGAGCAGTTCAGCAGTCGACGGAGCAGCGTCTACGTCGATCCTGAGTGTGAAAAGTTCTTTGAGCTGCCTCTTTTCATAGCGGCCAGCTCGAATGATATAACAACTAAATGCCAGTGCTGGCAGTTTAGTCCAGGTAATAAACTTCACACAGATCACAGATCATAAACATTAACAACAGCAAACAACAATCAACAACAACAAGCACAACAAAATCTATCTAATTTGGAAAGCAAATTCAATAAAATGTAAAATTTTTTACTCAACTCTCGACGGCAAAACATACTTATAATTTTAATCGAATTTAGGCTTAAAATAAAAGTTACAACAATCTAACAATGACTGAGATATAAATCAAAGTCTAATGCGTGTTTTATAGTGCTCATTGGGATCAGAAAATAATATATAAAACAATTTAACTTAATAAATAAAAATATAAATAGATTTGTCGCCGCTTTTTTACAAGTGAGAGTAACAGTAGTTAAGTTTCTCACGAAAAATTGTTTATTTTGTTAGTTTAGTCGGATAAACAGATAATGCTAATTACTCTGCAAAAGAGCAGCGAGACGTCACAGCCTGACGTCACAAATTTTAAAAATCTTGCAGGAGCTGTAAATGTATTTTAAAAATTATCATTAGGAAGCTAATAAGTTTTTGATTAAAAAAAGTTCCATATTTTCCATACATAACTGACGGAATAATTAAATGATAAATTTATAAAGCACTTTTATACAGTGATTAAGATTTTCAATTCGAAACAATTAGTACAAACAGGCTTAACTAAATTATTCATTTATGGTAAATATAATTACGCATTCTAGGACTAAATGAAATGCTATTTTTTAATAAACAATTACAAATTTATAGCTACATAATGCAAATCATTTAGTAAGCAATTATAAGCAGCTTTTACTTTTTCACAAAATGGAAATTATTGGAATAGAAAAATGGATATGCAAACAACTATTGAATGAAATTGTTACTTACGATCAGAAATTACCACATCTACGACTATTTAATGTCTTATAAAATCATCATTGTATGTACGAGTATTGTGTGTGTGAATATGTGTGCATCTTGTTGAGTTTTTCTTTAAACATTTGATTGCAAGACTCCTACAAATGCAAATGAACTCAGGCTGGGGATTAATTACAGAGACGAACGCTAGAAATTCAAACGAGCCTCAGTCAATTATACCAGTTTTTATTGTTATTGCATTTGCACATTGTAGACATCCCCGTTACCCCTATCTATAATAGCACTTATGGCTATCAGTATATATAATTCTCTCGTCATTTGATATTGTTCAGCAGAGCTTTCACATGCTCATAACCGAGACAATTTTGGTTAAATGATATTAATGATATTTTTCAAGGCGTAGTAAAAAGTACAAATATTGATATAAATACATTCTCGTATAAAATGTATAGATCTGATTCATTGAAATTAACAATTTGTTTGATGACTGGCGCTGGGACTTGACAACTTATCAGTTTGGCCCGGGGGCCATCTAATATCAACAAATAACAAATAAACCCAGCGTGTGTTAACTGTGATAAGCGGACGAGCAACTGGCATGCAAAAATCGATCAGCTGTCGAGTTGTCATAATGAGACAACGTTTACCCAGTGCACAATCAATTACCCGCACTTTCGATAACTAATCAATATGGCAGCTCCACTTCGATAACTCCACGAGCGGGTCTTGTGCTTCATCGATGTCGTCAAAGTCTCCCCCAACCTACATCTTAACCCTAAAAAGCAGCTGACCAACACTGATAAGTGACTCTGCATTACGTAGTTAATCACAAAATATCTGCACTTAAACCCAACATTGAAAAACATCCATTTAAAAGTGTCAGCTTGTGATATCGTTTTAATTTTGGATTAGATTTTAGTGAAATTTTGGTGTTCTTTTTTTTATTTGAATTTACGTTTTTAATCCCTATTCAATTTGGATTTGAATTTTAATACATGCTAATATTGTCTAATAATTTAGTTACACATCAGTAAAAATTAATTGAATATCATAAACATAAACTTGCAACTTAAATTTACCATAAAATTTGTTGATCTAATTTCAATTAGCATATAATTGAATTTATTACTTAATGAAGACATTTACAACTGCACAAGCTGAGCGCAATTATAGATAAGGATTTGATATTTAATGTAAGGCAAATTAAATTGATAATAGCTGGTACTTAAATTTTAATCTATTTACTGTTCAATTCATTTTTAAATTTATATTATCTTTAAATGTATGCCCATTGATAAGAAATATCTATATAATTTATACTAAGCCGATAAGTGTCAATGCTGCACTTTAGTTATCAATTCAATTCAATTTTAATTGCATGTGCAAGCTCAACAGACCATTTAAAGTCAACTATCTGTGTTTGTATATGTAGAACAAGCATCTATCAATAAAGCTTATCATACAATACAATAAACACTCACATTTACATAGACAAATTAATTGCAAACTCAAGTATTTTATTTGCCACTCTGACGTATGCGTAATTTTCTGAGTTATAGTTGACAAATTTAGCTACTTATTTAGATCAACACTAGTTTACTTGACCGCCAGCTGCAAGTTCAATTGTAATGCTTAAACTTGAGGGCAATAGTTTGGGACAAGCCTTCAGAGGTTTTTTTATGTTTCTTATCGAAAAACATTGTCAATAACAACAAGGCGTTAAGTGGTCTGGTAGCAGCAACTAGCCGAGTAATCAGCAGCCACTTGAACTGAAACTGACCAGCAAACAAACGTTAACTTAACAAAACAATTTAATATAATATATGATTGTACATATAACACGTAGAGTACATAAATATAAATTAAAAGTCCGAGTGCTTTGTTGCATGATTTACAAAGTGAACTTTCGTGCGGCACGTCAGTTCAAATGTGTCTTTTATTTCTTATTAGACATTAAAGTTCGTGACCTATCCTAATCCAGAAACTCTTGACTCGATGTTGATAATCAATTTTGTTTTCTTTTCAATTCCAGGCAAAGAGCCAGCACTGCGTTCATACACCGAAATTCAACAGCTGCTGCAGCTGGGCAAGAAACACATCGTTAAGAGTATACTCAGAGAGAATTCGTGGCCAATTAATTCACCTATTCGCTCACAATTATGGCCAACACTCTGCGCCCAACATTTGACCAAGCAAAATATGCTCGATGGCTTCTACTGGGAGATGGTACATCAGGTGAGTGCAAACCAATTTCAATCCGATATAGAAATTGATTTAATCATATTTTATTTTTAGGTCTTTGGCACCACAGAGCTGTCGGAGAAGCCAATCATGTTGCCCGCATTTGTGGATGCCACACATTGTTTGCCGTATCATTTGACAGCCACGGGACGCGCTGTTGCCGATCGCATTGTGAATGTGCTGGGTTATGATTGTCCCGACATTACCTACAGTCCAGTATTGTATCCAATTACATCATTACTTTTGCATTTCATGTCTGGTAAGTTGAATAAATCATTCACAAAAATCTTGTAACATTTTCACGTGACTCACGTGCCCTTCATTAACTTTGTGGCAAAGACTTTCAATTTGATGAAACTTTGTTCAGTTCATTTCGGTTATTTTTCAATATATGTTTTTGTTATTAGTTTTGACAACACAAATAATTGATACAATTGTAATTCACATACATTTGCTGTTGCTTCTCCAGTAACTCGCGACTGTGTTCAAATTGGTGTATCGTGATTTTCTGGCTAATTGTTTTGGTCAATAGCAAAATCAATAGCCAGCCCTTGGTGTATATGTATATATCCATACATAATATCGATGTACTTGTTGTACATTTTTCTCATCTTTAACCAAATGATTCCGTATTTGTTAAGTAGACATCGTCTGGCCAAATAAATTGTTTATGTTTGTTTTTAAACATATTTTATACTGCCTTTCAATAATTTCAATGTATTCATTCAGCTTACGTATAGCTGTTCCAAATTGGTTTAATCTAGTCGCATGTAGGCAGAGATTGACTGAGCCGCTTGAATCCGGCCAAGCAATCAAACACTGTACCATAAATTAATCAAAATCAATGGGTAGTACTTATATTTCCTTATTAATTGTTCAATTGTTTGGAATCACTTTTTATTTATATTTATTTTCATGTTGCAATTTAATTTCTTGATTATTTTGTTGCAACAAAGTGTAGTGATAAAATGGAGTATATTATATTAATTAATAATTTGTGAATATTTGACTGTTCAAATGATCAGCTTAAATTTATTTAAAAATATTTAATTAGTCTTACTTATTTTTTACAAGCATAAATACGCAAAAATATGTGTTTAGCATTTCATTCATTTATAAATGAGTCATTTTAAATGAATTCTAATATTTAGGTTTTCAATCAACATGTCAAAATTTCACCTTTTATGTTCCTCATAAAATGTGTTAAAAATATTTATAAAACATTTTAAGGTACAAGAATGTGTGTATTGAGGAAGCTGTGTAAATTGCGGAAATAATTAAGCTTTTTTGTACATATTTAAAACCGGAAAAAGGTTTCATTTTAGTTTCATTGTCAACCTTCTGAATTTCCGTAGTTCTCATGCTGCAATCACCTGTCTGAGATTACAAATGGCAGCTGCATGACCCGCTTCTGTAACCCTACAAATTAAACATGTTACATATAATGTTATTCACTCATAGTATAGTATCGAGAATAATGCTTGTAATCTCAGCTTAAGATGAACTCTGAACACCCCCCATTTGTGGAAGAGAAAGAATAATAACAAGACAATCAATCGATTTCAATCTGGGTTCAAGTATGTCAAGCACTTAATTTAGAATATGGATTATCTCTGAAAAAAATTATACATACCTATGTCTGGAATTAACAGAGGGGGATCGCTTCTGCGACTTACTTCAGAGAGAGGCACATGACAGACCTGCAACTTATATAGAACTGCGACTGATAAGCCTCGAGTCGAACGGAATGGAAGGAGGTCGGCTTAAAAGTTGACAACATTTAATTTTTCTTTGTTTTTAGTCTGACTGTCGGTTTTTATGTCTATCTGTCTTACAGCTTTTAGAGGTTTGTTTACATGACGAGAAAAGTTTTTTCGCGTCTGATTCCGGGCCAGACAATCATGAAAGTGGGCAAAGTTTCTATAAATAGTATTCCCCCAATGGGGTACAAAAGTCCATTGCTTACACTAAGCAGACAAATTGAGATGGAAAATTACTGAACATGTAAACTGACCAGAATCACTAAAGGTCGCACAATGTAAACAAATAAATCGAAAGTAGGCGACCTTTGCTTATAGATCTCCCTTAAAATAAACAACTAAGTAATCTGCAAAAATACAAAAAAATAAAAAATGCAATAAAATTTGAATTGCATTTTCAATCAATATCTTAACAGCATTTTGTACATTTCAAGTTCAAGAGTCTCACATAAACAATGAACAAAAAAAAATAACATTGTACATTATGTCTATATATACGAAAGTGTATTTAAGTATAAACATATAAGTATGTATGTGTCTATATTGGCATTTTGTATTGCTTCTCGACATCTTGTTGACGTCATTGACTCGTTATCGTTGTCATTCAATTTTATGCAAATTTTTGTTTTGCTTTTTCTTCTTTTCGAACAAAACGATGGAAGAAATTATATTTTTGCAGTAGTTGAGACTCGTTTGGCATGTGACACACATTTTCCCAGCACTTCTGGAATAGATAACAATAATCGTTGGCTATTTTTATATCTTGTACTCAGTAAAAATAGACAAAAGGGGTCTGATAGAGTTTGGAATAGGTTTCACAATTGTGTGCAAAATTTCTAGATAATCAAGTGAATATTTTTCGTTAGAGTGCAAAACACATCGCCTACAAATACAGGGTATCATATCGTCGTTGCCCCCAAAGTAGCATTTACTGACGTGTTAGTTGATTTATATGTGCAATTTTCGCTAATGACGCCAGCACGTGAGCATAAAATTCACATAAAATAATTTTTGGGCAACCCATCCGATATATATTCGTATTCGCATTCATATTCATATTCCCATTCACATATGAGTACGAATTTGTATTCGGATTCGCGTTTCAAATCCCGAGCCCAACGAAGCCAAACAAATGCGCACTTTTTATATCATCTTTACGTTTGCTTTTGTTTTATGACTGTTTGTTATTCTGTTGTTCTGCTTATGCCCTACCCAAACATTGTCGAGCTATGTATATTTGTTTTTGCACGGCTTTTATATGGCCCGAACTCTATTGCCTTAGCCACTCTTCAAATACTTGAGCATTACGTGCTCTGTGATATAAAATGCTTACGGGAAAAATATATCAGACGACTCTAAAAACTTCTACACAAAGGTGAAACATTGTGCTGCACATTTACATATTCATAAAGTTAAAAGCTTACCAATACCATGACGTGACTCGTTTGCCTTTGTGTGAGTTCCTAAAAGCTCTCACTTACGTTCAACTGGATGGGTGCTAGGATTTCAAAAGGGGCAAACAATAACAAAGCCTATAAAATTTGCATTTATTCGACGTAGTTAAAAGCTTTAAGAGTTACAATAGTTTAATTATATTATTATTGCTCAATTGAAAGTTAAAGATTAACTTTAAAATTAACTGAATATACTTTTGATAGATTTCAGATTAACTTTTCTAGGAAACTCTTTTTTTCTTACATAATGTTTTTAACGCATTTCAAGTTCAATTAGATTCTACATTCAATCAAGTTCTATAAAGGGCATTGCAATCTTCACATGGCGTAGCCTCAACCCAATTAGCACCTCACATTTGAGATTTATATTATGTCTAGGGCTTTTATCTAAACTTTTGTTTATACAGCTTTGTCTATTTCTATTTTTTGAACATTGTTTATGTTTTTTCTTCAGTTTTTGGTTGAGTAATTAAAAGCAGCTGTCGGTTGCTGTTTTTTGTTCATTGTGTTATTAGGTTTAGGTCATAAATGAGAAAGATTCTTGGTCATATTCTGCATTAAAGTTGTATTTAAAAAATGTATATTTCTTCTCCTGTCGACACGTGCTCACTTTCTACTGACGTCAAATTGGAAACGTGAAACGAGCTGCGATTTTGTGAACCAGTTTTATATTATCAGTTTAATTGGTGTCATAAATTAAAAAACCCCTTTACTCTTTCAAAGCTGCAGCTCTAATAGTCAGTGGCATTTATAGCTAACGCGTACTTGTAGTTAAGCACAACTAACTAATATATGCAATTAATGCACGATTAACTGCAACTGATACATTCGTTTTTTAACTGTTCACCAAGATTTTGATGGCAACCAGATAAAAGATATGTATATATAAGTTTTGCACTCTGCGTCAGACACTTTAAATAGACCGCAATTCAAATATTGAATGATAAAAATAAAATTAAACAAATATGCAGTGTGAAAAGTCGCTTATCAAAGCTAACCGTGTGTGTGTTTCCGCAACTGATAAGCGGCAACTTATAGATACAGATACATTTCAGAGATAAGCTGGATGATGATGATGTGTATCTGTTGGCTCTCTGAGAACAATTGATAACATTTGAAACAATAAATAAATAATTATTAAGGGCAATCACAAACCAAGTCTAACCGCCCAATACTAAACTGAACTGAATTACTGATAAGAAGCAGTCGCAATTACTGATAACACTTTACTGGCTGCTGTAACAAATCTAGAAAATATTATTCTTGTTATTGTTGTAAATAAGCTATCAGTTAAACTACTCCTGTAAGTCAATGTAACGACACAGTCATTTCTAACTATCTAAATGGCATTTAAAGCCCTCGAAATGAACGCCGATTGTTAATTGACTGATAAAATAAAACTCGCTGTGCAATTGCATTTTAAATGCTTTACAAAATGTTGATATATATATATATATATAATATAATAATCAGATATGTAAACAGTTAACGCTGCTAATGAGCCACTCACGAGTTTTTTTTTTAAATTTGACTGGCAAAATGGGCAACAAAGTCTAGGGTATTATTTTTAGCATAATTTGAGCTAATTTATAAATCAAATATGTGTGCTCTGACTGAGCTCAATAATGACTAATTTAATAAACAAATTGGGAACATGACAGCTAATTATGGAGAACGTACTGTATGAAAAGAAAAACAGAGGGATAGAGAGAAAGAGAGAGAGTAAATATTCTATTGCCAAAGCATAAACTAAAACCAGAACAGCGATCTCTGTTAATTGAATAAAGGTCAAAGTGCACTCCGGAATTACTGCGTTGCATTATACACCCTGTATTGTCTGAACTGTGCTGAAGGAGTATATTGTCTACAATATTCACTTAGAAAACTTCAAACTGTTTGTTTTTCTGGCTTATTTATTTTGAATTTCAGCACATCCTACAATCTCAAATAACTAACTATCCCAAAAGTATGCTTGTATTTAAAAAGTATAATTATTAACTTTTAAAAATGTAAATCATAGGTTAATTATGTTGAAAAAAATAATACAGAGTATTTTCAAAGCCAAACACCGGTTCTAAACATGCTTTTCAATGCAATTTCTGCAACGTCATTGCGGTAACGCCCCCTCTCGAGGCACAATTTGCCGCAGCTTCCAATACAACACAGCATACATCAACCGCAACCACATCCAAATCCCCTGAGCGATGAGAGCGGATCGAGAAACGACCTCAGACAACCAACTGCACTGCAAATTGCAATTTGAAATTGTGTAATTAAATTAGAGACAACATTTGCCTGAGCTTAAGGGGTAAAGAGTGTTGTATCTGTGTGTGTGTGTGTATGTGATAGGCTGTTATGTGTGGGTTGAGCTGTCGCTAAGGTTAGCTCGGTATACTTAATTGGCAGCACAAATGCTATTTGATAGCACTGTGCACGCTGTGAGCAACTGTCGTATTAAATGCAGCAATATTTCGTAAAAAAAAAAAAGAAATAGGGGTAATGTACTGAAAAAGCTTAATATACAGGGGTGCCACAGATAACGAAACCAACCGAAAATTTCCCAAAAATTAAGATTGGAAGATTTTCGGTTGGTTTCGAATACTGTGGCATCCCCGTATATTATGCATAACATTTAGGTTCTCTTCAATAGTATTCAATTATCGCAGTGTATTCAATTAAGTTAAAGAATAATGAAATTAATATGTTTATTTCTCTAATTTCAGAGGAGGAAGCCTATCTGTGTCTGGCCGGACTTGTGGGCAGCAAGGAGAAGACATTCATCAATCAAACCAAACTGCAGCATGAGGTCACCTGGAAGACCGTCATGCAGATAGCCAAAAAACATGCAGTAAGCACTTGAATTACTTTTGATTGAATTAAATTATTAATAAATTATCATTAAATGAATAGAAAAGTGCCGTTGCGTATTTCCAACGCATCTGTCCGGGCCAAAAGCTGGAGCGTGTTTTTATGGATTGGTGCTGGTGGATATTAGCTGGTTTGCCATTTCAGCATTTGGTGCGAATAATGGATTGCTATTTTCATGAGGGCATCAAGGTGCTATATCGGATCGCACTGGTCGTACTCAATCTCTTCCACAAGGAATGCCAGTCAAACAACGAATGGAGTCCGGATAATATTAAAAACGACATTGGCAATGCGCTCATCAAGTTCTGCAAAAAGATACCAGTATCGCCGGCAAAGCTGCTTCATGCCGCTTTTAGTATTAGGGGACTCAGGTGAGTAAACCTTTTGTAGGGTGTATTTAATTGGGTATATTTAATATTAATATATTTCTCAATTTTCTTGCAGTACCCAGTATATTTCTAGAATATTTATCAAGACTGAAATGCTACTAAAAAGCCGTTCCGTGCTTAATAGCGGTTCGAAGCAATTAATCAAATCGCGTTCAAGTGATAATCTGCCCACTAGTCAGTCGCAGGTCAACATCCAAATGATGTCCCATACATTGACCATACGTGAGGTAAGTAAAAACGATCGTTTGATCTAAAAAAAAGTCTCTATCCCAATCCATCCAAGAAACAACTTTAAACTAAACTACATATGAGAATATCACACATATAAGCTAGGCAAATACATACTCACATCCAACTAAATACATACATACATACATATTCAATATATGAATACATATTTAACAAGTCTTCAAGGGTCTTTGGAACTTTGCACCGTACTCAGTTTTCTTAAGTCTTTTAGCTTAGGTTATTTTCCGATGATAAGTAAGAAATGAAAATGGTTTTTCTTTATCCACACACAGCACAGCACACAAATTCTTACTTATAAATTGTACTCAATATCTCTTAAACTAATTAAAACTGTAAAACTCTTTTATTGATTTATTGTTTTTGTGTTCTTTCAAAACTTGCACAACAACCACAAAACCAACAACAACAACTCAACAATTCACATGAAATAAAATTGAAAAACAAAACCAGAAGCTGCACTCCGAGAGCTGTCGCAATTTGGTATGGGGCTATTAATTTGTATATTACGTATACGTATATACATTGTATATATACTATGTGATATGATTGATAATGCTGACTGATGTTCAAAACTCTGCTTGTTTTGTTTTTCATAATTAATTACAAGAAACATTTGCTACTTTTTGAGTTCTGAGTTTAAGGAGTCAAACTCCTTTCATATTCTGCGCCTAAATTAACAGCTTTTTTCTTGCTTATTTTATAGCTTAACATGCGCAGGACATGTTATAACTAATTTTTTTATGTTTTTCAATGATAAATCCGAATTTTATATTTTTTTATCATAAAATTCTAAATTTGATTTATCGAGTTAATCGTCAAAATGTTTGTGTTGTGTTTTAACTAATTTCCGCAGTTTTTAATTTTTTATGAATGTTTCATGCTAAAAACAATAATATAACTAAATAACTAGAAGAATGTGTTGTTGATTTTCTTGTCTAGTTTCTCTTCTGCCTACAACAACACAAACAATCAAAACAACACTTGAAAACGCCGCTTAAACTTTTCCGTTGTTTGATTCAAAATTTGCATATGAGTTTTATTTTTTTGTTTTGCACTCCAAGGCCAAAAAACACTGAACAACAAACAAACAAACAACAACCACAACAGATATTATTCCATATACTTTGTTAACATCAACTATATTAAAATATATATATAAAAACGGTTATCTCTATTTTTCTTGTATTTTGCGCTGCCTTGGCAAAACTATGAATGAAAACAAAAACTCATCAAATAAAAAAATATATCAACTGAAAAACTTTAAACAAAATAACAAACAAAAATAATAATAATTATGCGTGCGCTTTATCAACATGAAATATCATAATTCAAAACGTTTCAACTGACATTATCATACGCACAATCTAAACTACATATGTACATACTACGCTATGCTATTCATAAATTATATAGGGCGAAAAGTCGCCCGGTCATAGGGCCATCGCCATGGGCGTCTATCCCATACACAACCTAAAAAGTCAAGTCTGTAAGAACGAAGATGTAAGTCCAGAGAGCAGTCGCAACTGAACGCAATTTGATAATTTTGCTAGTTTCCATTTTCTTTTGTAATATCGCTAATGTATACACTCAAAATCCATAAGTATCAAAGGAATGTAATGCTTTTAAATTGCACCCCTTTTCAAACAACTCTCTTTCTATTACACACACTCTCTTTCTATCTATATATACTTATATATATATATATATATATATATATATATATATATATATGATCTGTGGATGCCCTTAAGAAGTTGAACTACAACCCACAATGCATGCTAGTGCGTGCAATTATCAAATATTCTCAACACTTAATTCTAGCGTTACATCATTTTATTTTTACCATATGTTCCGTTCCAATTTCAGTTATTTTTTTATATTTTGTTTTGATAATTAAATTTTTTAGCCGTTAAGCAGTTAAGAGCTTACAGTTTAAGCAGCAGAAAGCCCCGTCCACCAAATCAACCCAAATATCCTTAACCGAAGAATTCTTATCTATATGTCCATGTAGAAAATGTTCATTGGATCATTCAAATCGAGACGCATCTAATTTTGATACTGCTATATATCATCTCTTTCCATAGCATTTTGGTTTACCGGGCACAACGAATTTCATTAAAACCTGGACGGATAGACAATTTGTAAGCATATCTATTACGAGCCAACACTTCAAACTTTCAAAAACGTGAATGAATCCATCCAAGAAAATTCCTCCTATCCAATAAAGCAGTTACATTATGTGCCGTTTTATTAGAAACTTAACAGTTCCCTCCATAGCTCTCTCTCTCTCTCTCTCTCTCTCTCTATCTCTTACACTCCCCACAAATCTTTCAGCCTCTTTCTTTCTCACTCTATAATTGTGTGTTTTGTGTGTGTGTGTGTG
Source organism: Drosophila falleni (assembly GCA_035045575.1). NCBI lineage: Eukaryota > Metazoa > Arthropoda > Insecta > Diptera > Drosophilidae > Drosophila > Drosophila falleni. Next base: position 1,306,204 of record JAWNOV010000181.1, on the reverse strand, counting down.
TATGTGCGTCCCATATATTGGTAAACTAAACTTCATATTTAGAGCCTACACGTATCGCAATCACCATACATTTAGATCCCACATTTAAATATAATTATAATTCATACTATGCCATTTTACAGTTTGGCAGGATGACAGTTTGACAGTCATTCCGTTCAGTTTGACATCGCTTTGATTTAAGCGCTGCTGCTGCTGGCCAAAAACAGCAATTAAAACAAAAGCAAAATGGAAAAATTCAAAAAAATAATAGCAATTTGTTTGTTTTTGTATTTGTAATGTAGTTTTCAATTTGACAGTTATACATAAATAATTTAATTTATGTGTTTGATTAATTTTTGTATTAACCTGGCTTTTAGAACGTTTGGCCTTTTAGTTCATGTTTTTATTTATATCTCTATATTCACGCACCTGTGTTTGTTGCTCTGTAATTACCCCCCGCCCAAAAACATTTATTTTTGTTTTTTTGAGTGTGCTTATATCATATACATGGATATATACAGTAAGTCAATTAATGCACATAATTTTTATTTAATTTACAAATGTTTTAACGCAAAATTAAATATGTGAATTCTTGTTTTTCGACATACTGTATATATGTACGTATTTGTGTATATATATTTCTCTCACCCGATTTTAAACATTGGCTTATGCTACCTTTTTAAATAGTTACTTGTAGTTTATTTTTTGCCTAATAAATCTGTGTATAATAGAGTGCCTTACTAATTTGCCACTATTCCTATTGTGTCCCCCATTATGTCCTTCCCACAGCTCTTTACGCTGTGGTCCTGGCTGCCCGTAAGAATCACGATGTATCAACCGGTGCTGCTTTACACCACCGAGGAGCACGGCTGCTCCCTGACAACCTTCTACGTACGCGTTGAGCAGCATGAACCCACCCTGCTCATGATCAAAACGTGCAATAATGAAGTGAGTATGAGGATTCCGTTTAATTATATCTGATATTTGATGTACATTCCTACTCTTTTTCTTTCCCTTAGGTATTTGGCGCCTATTGCTCTTCACGCTGGTTCGAACGTAATGTTAAGGATGACAAGGGCCAGAGACAGGCTTACTTTGGCACCGGCGAAACCTTTTTGTTCTCCCTTTATCCCGAACGCGCCAAATACCCCTGGGTGGGTATCGAGGGCGATCGCGATTTGGGTCACAGCTCCGAACTTTTCATGGCAGCTGACTCTAAAATGATTACAATTGGTGGCGGGTAAGTTCAACCTACTCAATATATTATGTGACTGCTCTTGGCTTATAGGAATCATTAATTAATTAAACAGTCCGCTAAAAATTTAATGAGTGCAATCAAAATAGATAAATTTTTATTTATATGCTTTGCATATTTATATAAGTGAGTGCAAATTCATGTTAGGGTATTTTACTTGTAGCAACTGATAATTTACGTGTTTATTGTATTTGCAGTGAGGGCCAAGCTATCTGGATGGATGAGAACATTCGTTTTGGCAAGACGGATCGCTGCAAGACCTTTAACAATCCTCCACTTTGCCCGTCGGGAGACTTTGAAATACGCGTACTGGAGGTTTACGGCTTTGTCGGCATCTAAGGTCAAGTGAGCCCTTAGGCCGACACATAAAAATGAAACCAAATTGCCCGCCGATGTTCTAAAGTGCTCAGCAACTTGCACCTACTATGCTCCTCTCAGATCCCATTCACCTACACACATACATTATAATACACACACACACACCCCACAATATGGACCTCTTGCGTTTCCGGCCATAACGGAAACAGTGGCGGAAAGAAGCAGACAAAATGTTGATGGAGACGATGGAATGAAATAGAAATGCTGTAAACATTTATAAAGATTTATTTATAAATAGTATGTATCTAAACTAAATAAGGCAGCAGTTTTCGTTGTCGTCATTGTCGTGTTAATGTTAAATGTTTAAACCAAGCAAAAAACAAATTACTATATTATATTATTATGGAAATACTCTGTGAGTTCACGTTTCAAGACACAACGCTTTGAAATTATACAAACAATAGTTGTTATGCTAACGTATATAAAAACAAAAACTATATTATATCTATATACATCAGTGAAATTAGTGTGTATGCCCTTTTTGTTTTTTAGTTTTATTTTCACATAAACAATATATTTATATATATATTATAAATATGTAAATTGTTGTTGTATATGTTGTCGAAGGAAAATTTGGCCGTAATATTAATTTTATCGCTCCAAACTTAATCGGCATAGTATCACAATTTCGAACTTCCCCAAAAGTTACAAATTTTCGCCAGAGAAAGATCACAAAGTTATATTTTCTGTACGAATATTTCCACATATATCAAGGCAGAAAAACGCTTAAGCTACTAAAGAAAAGTCCAATACAAATAATATTTGTCTTAAACTTTATTTTCTCACAATTTCTTTACTTTTGCATATATATTAATTTCACTGATGTCGCAGAAGCAGAAGAAATGTTGATAGAGAAGTGTGAATGAGCATAATGTAAAATTTATAACAAGTTTTTTATAAATATGTATCTAAAAAAGGCAACAGTCGTAGTTGTCTTCATTGTCGTGTTAATGTCAAATGTTTAAACCACGAAAAAAAATTTATTATTTATTATAATATGGAAATACTCTGTGAGTTCATGTTTCAAAACACAAAGCTTTGAAATTATACAAACAATAGCTGTTATGCTTAAGTATATAAAATCAAACACTATATGATAACACACTATATATACATGTGTAAATCTAAATGTAATCCATAAGCCCATGTTAATAAGATGAGTTGAAAAGGCAGGCAGACAAACAAACAAAACAAATATCAATTCCTTAAATCAAAATGAAACAAGAAAAGTAATTTAATGAAAATTAAGTTTGTAAATTTGCTACTTTGATTACACATTTTGATTTTTATTAATATGGTTATTATTACTTTCAATATTTCTATGTTTATTTGCGTAATTGTACTTTATTTTTATTCTGCTTCTGTAAACCAAAATTACTGACTTGACTGAATTTGTTATAAATGTTATTATTATTATTATGTGTATAAACCTTTTATTTTGTAAATTGCATCGAAAATCTTTATTTTCTTACTAGGTTTAAATCGATATACAAGCCATGCCGCAAAATGAAAATTTCTAGATCATTTAATTAAAAAAAATATTTGTTCTTAAATTGTTAGCTACTTTCCTAAAGGTGCAGTGCAGTTTAATATAAAACATACATGTTTACATATATAAGCAAAAATCGTAATCCCAATCCACTATTATGAACAACACTGAAGCTGTTTGGGCGTGCAACAACAAAGAAAGGGAAAAAGAAGCTGATTGGCAAATTGAGGAATTATAGGGGTGGGAGGATGTGCACACATGTCAAATTGATCTCATTTATGCTTATTTAAATTCAATGATTATTTAAGACTCATTCCATCAACGTATTGCTCAAGCTCAATTTTTGCAAACAATTCAATTAAATAGTTATGTTCCTGTTTTTTTTTTTTCATTTTTCAGTGTTTTTGCTAAAATTTGTTTTGAATTTTTCTAGTCAGAATAACGAAAATTCAACATGTTGTGCACAATTTTGTAGGCGTTGGCACACCCATTTAGCGACTTCTTCTTGCACCACTCAAGCGAATTGTTACAATCTGTTAGTATAACACAACGAGTACAGAAAAAATAAATATATATTACATATATATATAACTTACAATAAAAACATATACATTTGTAAATTATGCCAAAAAAAAACAACAAAACAAACAATATCTGCAACTGTTGCTGCTGCAGCTGCCTCATGAGACTCAAATTCTATGCGCTACTCAATTTTAATTCACATGAAGTGCATAGAGATAATTTCAATTTTTCGGAGCTGGTTCTCCACATGATTAAGGATTTTCCACAACATAAATACCCAGACTCAAATCTTACACATATTTCCGAGGTGTGTTGCAGTATCAAATTTGCAGAACATTAATAGATTTGTGGCAGCATCAAATTCAAAGAAATATATGTAAAATTACATAACTTTAGTTCTTAAATTAAAATCTCTGTGTTGTTAATGAAATTGTGTATGTAAGCAGCATTAAAATATATATAACGCTATAATATATATCATATAAAAGCTTGAAGTTGAAACGTTAATCAACGCAAAAATATGAATGAGAAAAAAACATAAGATTTTTAAATATATAATTGTTACTTGTTTCTGCGCTGTTGATAATAGTTTTTACTTTACTTGGTTGACTATTCATATTGTTGATGCTTGTTGTGTTAGTTTTTGGTTAATGAGTGAAGGAATAGAAAGAATAGAGGAAGATTTGCTCATTTGAACAGTATTTGACAAAGGCAACAAACCAATAATTAAACAAAACAAACAACTTATATAAAACAAGCAACTTATTCATTATCTTTTGTACATACAATTGTTTATACTGTTTGTTCTTCTATTTATGTGTAGTTGTGGTTAGGTTTCGATTTTTATACAATAACCAATCATTATATGGTGATGCGTCGAGTGATGCATCATTTAAATATAAAACAATATATGATTATTAATACTGATGATATATATATATATATATATATATATATATATATACATATTTATAAACTATGCGTTGTTTGCTGTTTGAATTAAATAGCGTGTTGTTTACTTTTATTATTATTCTTTGTATTTTATTTAATTACATATACACACATACAGTAAACAAAAATACAATACAATATACGCCCGAATTATATATTAATAATATGAAATATATATTATATTATATGTATGTTAAATCATTTTAGTGGATGTATAAAAACAAACAACAAAATCAAATAAAATAAAAAATGTTGAAAAAATAGATCGTTTACGTTGTTTATTCAGTTAATTAAAGCACAGAGCAACAGCATGATGCCCACAATGGAACTTTGGATTAGTTGGCCTCCGTTGCACAAATCTTTGTGACAGAAGGCGCAGCCTAGAAAACTTAGATGTGGCGCCACCGGATCCGGACTCTGATCACAGAGGGAAAAGTCGCCAAATGCACAGGATCGTCGCACAAATAGAAAATCTTCTTCCGCTGTAAATAGATGTTAAAAGATTTGAGAATTTGAACAGTGTCTAATCGTTAAAAATTTCGACACAAACTAGGCAACTAAGAAGCAAAAATTATATAAAATGCGATTAATCATTGTACAATAAATTAAAAATGTACATAACTATTTAAATAACAAAGTCAACCAAACTATAGATATTTCAAAGCTTTTTCTAAATAACCATAATCTGTATATATCGAACTTCTAAGTTCAGAATTTTTTCCTTTTAAATTTCTAGATATTTGTTTTCATTATTTTATTTCCATTTTCATTGTTAAAGACATTAATTTCGCACCTGGTAGTATCTAATAGACTAATGATTACTTACAGTCCTTGTAGTACTTGGTCAGACAAGCGGTGTCCGGTCGTTGGGAATAAAGAGCACGTTGTTCTTCCGGCAATTCCATGGCGTCGCAGTCCGTTTTGGCAATGTCGTCAGCATTGAAATCATCGTCGCAATTTGAATCATTTATTGAATCGCATTCATAGCAACTAACGGCCAAAGCTGTAATAATGATGATGACGACATATGGTTAAAAATGTGTGTCAACAATCTGTATGTCGACCACTCACCTGTAGCGGCTATCGAGACGATCAACAGAATTAGTGCCAACACTGTGTGCCGCATCAACGCCATATCCAATCGTTGAATGCTACGGAGCAACTGGGATGCCCAGGTACGTGTATGGCAAACAGATGATAGATTGAAGATTGAAGAGTATCCAGATTGCTTGGTTAGCCTGTTGATCGCTCAGTCACATGGCCAGTCGAGAACCAGCCGGACGTACTGCACACGCGAGACTGAACACAGTAAATTCGCATTCTCAATGAGACGATATTGTTTTTATTTGTGTTTTTGTTTTTTGTTATTGTTGTTGTTTTTCTCTTTGTATTTGTTCTTTGTTATTTACCATATAACACATTTGGGATTTCATTTGCCTGAGCGCGTTTAGTTCGCGTACATGCCACATTTGAGTACGACGAATATACGAATTGAAATGGAATGAGCGGCATTTTGATTGCCGAAAATAAATGTACGTTGACATGAAACATGAAATTGGTGAAAAACAGAGTCCATTGTGTGGAGGCGTCGCGCCCTTGTTCATTTCTCACGTATGCGCTCAAAGAACAGTTCAAATAAATAAACAAATTTTTGCTTTAATTTACATTAATATAGTTTTTATTATGTGCCATCAATTTGTTTGCCATGGCCATTTTCAGCAACAACTAATGCATAATACTAAAATGTGTTATTCATACGTCACGTTGGCCGCCGTTAAACAACTGCGCTGCAGCGATTGCAATGCAGAGACCAAATGCAGGCAGTTTCCACGCCCTCCTCGTCAGCTGATCCGCCCCGTTGCAGAAGTTCTCGTTATCACAGACGTGACAACTCGCATTTTGCACTGCGGTCAGTGTGGGATCCAATTTACAGCCAATGTCCGTCTCGTTGACCTCGCCAAAGTAACAGCCACGCACAAATTTGATTACGCCATTTTCTGAGTGTGGTTGCACAAACAAACAAACAAACAAATGAAACAATGTTGTAGCATACTTTTAGGATGGGTCGATAAATAGCTTTAGCCTTGAGGTCTTAACAGCGAATTGGGAATTAAGACTAAACTAAACGATGAACTTGGGATTGAGCAACTATCCTTTGCAAACAACAGTAAAATTAATGACAAAATGAGTATACACGAATTTTTTAAGCTTCACAGTGAAATAAAAACAAGAAAAATCTTGGGAATAGACTGAAATGAAATCATTCTAAAATTGATCAGTCACGGTCAATTCTTAGGATATTATTCTTGTTTGTATATATTTTAATAAGGTATGTGATATTTATAAAGTTCTATTTAATCCTGGATTTTACCATTAATGAACTTGTTTAAAATTTTTCTTATCGCTCACTCAAAAAATATATTTTGACATTTGAAAGAAGCTAAAGTTTCTATGCTTTTGATTTAATATTTAATAAATATTATTTATCTCGTTTATTTAATTTAATATTTGCAGTTTTCATTTCAGTTACATATCCAAATTTGCTGCATGAATTTCTTTGATACTTTTACATCTAATATGAGTTAAAACAAGGTCATTCTATAAACCCTTTTTTATTTCTTAAATCATCGAATAAAATGTTAAATTTAATATTACTCAATCGACTATTAAACAATCGAAGAAAACTCACCACGGAAAACACGTTTAAGACACGCCGTCGCATTTTTATTGGACAGCTCGTTCTCCAGAAATCGGGGCGGGGCAGTAAAGGCGCAATCGTATTTGAAATGTTGTTCAGATCGAAAATTTTCACCGCAATTCGCCTCGTAGACGGATTCGCATGAGTAGCATTTGATGGCGTAAGCTATTGGCATTGAAATATATACTCTTTAAGATTTATTATGGTTTAAGGTCTTGTCGTGGGCGGGAGGGGAGGACAAAATGGCAACAAACCTGTGGCCAGCAGAGTGACGAGCACGCCAAACCAAAGTAAATACTGCATATTCCACCGATGTTTTCTTTATATGTGTATTGCTGGATATCAAAGCAATTCAAATTGTAGACTGAATAACAAACCAATCCAAATCACACCAAACCACTTGCCACACTATTTATTTATATAAATAGAATTTTTTTAAGGCGAATTTCGGTTTAATTGACGCATTGGTCTTTGGGTGCTTTATGGAAAATTCTTATGCTGATTTTAATGTAAAATATATCTTTATATTTATAACTTATTCACTCAGCGCTCAAGGCGCATTTGAAACGAACGATTTAAATTGAAAGTGCTTTTTTGTCTACATATGTTCTCTTGCTGTGTGTAAGTTGTGTATTTCTATAAATTACTCGTATTCTGACATATTTTTATTTTCATATTTATTTTTCTCTTTTCCTGCTCTTATTTAAGCACGTTACGGAAAATACGCGCCTTTCCTTCAGTCATAAAGCGAATATGACAAATTTCACATACATTTTCCGCACCTTCGTTTATCAACATCTACCCGTTCCGTGGTCACTATAGAAACTTGTGTTCTTGTTCTTGTTGTTGTTGTTGCTGTCGATACTTTCCGGCGTAGTTCTGTTTATAAAACACGACGCCTTTACCCGTCTGTCAGTCGACGGCCACGTTCAAAATTATACTGAAAAATGCCGCAGCGTTTCCAAATTCCACTTCGACCAGACTCTCTTTCTATAGTCTTATGTTTTTCTGGTCAACTCTCGCAGACACCTATTGAAATTGTCTAAATTTAATGAATTTTCCTTAGGCGCTCGTCGCGCGCGCCATAAAAACAAATTTACTTATACTCGATAGAATTTATAGCATACATATGGAAGGAGACGGCAGACGGCAGTCGCGTCTTTCACTCTTTGCCACTTTTACTAATAGCAAAGAGAGCTAACAAAGTTGCTAAAGAGAACAACAAACTAGACAATGTATATATTTGTATGTCCGTGTTTGTGTGTGTAGGTGTGGGTGTTGGTGTTGGTGTATGAAGGAGTGAGCGAGAGCTTTAATTATGGCCTTACACGCAAGGGCAGCTTTTGTAGCTTTTCAATACATTTACCACAATGATGATGGTGTTTACGTTAAAGGACGAGCATAATAATTAAGCCTTTATACGATCTAGAAAAAATATAAAAATTACGTAAGTTGAACTAGTTTAAACTCTACAACTTAACGATTGTTATAACTAAACCCATCATTTTATGAGTTGAACTTAACATAGCTATTAACTATTTGTCACAAAATAAGAACATAACAATGGTTTTCCAAGAGGGCAAAATAAATAAAATTTACTTAATAATTCCACTAAAATAAATACTTTATTAAGTTGGTAATTTAACTGTTTGCTTGTGTCCTTAGAATTAGTTGAGCTTTTACTTTTTGATTTCAAATCTAATCACTTGGAAATGTTTATTTAATTTAATGATATGCAGGACATTTGTAAAATGCTGAAGTATTTATATACAAAAGCAGAAGCTAAAAGCTTTCATTTAAACTGCATTTTAAGCCAAGAGCCGAGCTACTCCGAAAAACAGGACAATTGCTCCAGCAATGGGTGTGAGGGAGGCGGAGCCATTGCATCCGTCCTTTTCGCACACATGACAGCTTAGCTGCTTGACGAAGGGCATGCTGGGATCGTTTTCACAGCCAAAATGTGTGTTTCTGACATCGCCAAAGAAACAGGTGCGCAGGATTTGCGGATGCCCGGGTACTGGAAATGGGAAAAACGTTAGGTTAATTAACTGTAAAGCTATATTTGATGAAATATTCACTAGCCTGAATGCTAATTTAAATGCACTCTGTGTTTGCATTTTATAGCGAATTTTCATAGAATTGCTAACAAATACTAATCAAAACCATTTTTCATTGGTAAACGAATGTGAGTTTTGTGATCGACTGATGACTTTTTTTACATCGATTATTTATAATTAAAACCATATTTAAATTTGATGAGGTAGTTTTCCATTCAGTGTAATTGACGACTATAACTACATGATGGAAACTAGCACTACGCAGTATTATAGAGCTTAAGTTACGGTTAACTATACTTAAATAATAGCTATAAAAATAACTGTGACTAATATATAGATGACGAGTTGTCAGACGCTTAATTGTCTGAGACAATTCTCTTCAAACAACTCTGTAACAGTTGTTATTTTCAATTGAATTAGTAATAATTTCAGGTTGTTTTATAAATAAATGTAAGAGGTTTTCCAGAAATTCTACATAAATATACTTAGGACCGGTTTTTAAATGTCTATTTAAGGGGTTTGATACCTATACAACAGATATTTTGACATAAAAAGGTAAAGAAATCAATGTCAAATTTGAATTTATCTATTTTATAAAACTTAAGGAGACATTGAAATTCCGGCCCTTAGTCTAATAAATACTTTGTTGCACTTTTATATACATTTTGGCTTACAGATTGAACAAATGTCTCATATTCGATTAAATTATTAATTATCTGTTTAAAATGAGTATAAGATGATCGAAGATATCGGTATTCAGCTAATCACATGCGCATAAATGATTGTATAATATATATATATATAGTAAACTTTCCTGGATTGGAACTGGGTTTCAGATTTAATTCAAAAAAAAATAAAATATCATTTTTAATATTACTTGGAGAATAACAATTGCCTCTCCCGTCATTAAATTTAATTTATTCTAACAACACAATTGATAAGTGATAATTGTTTAAAATGCTAAACAAAATGCAAAGCGTAGAGCTTTACCTCTCACGATTTCTACATTTTATTCTATATTTTGTTGATGCCAACCAAAAAGGCTGGGACTTAAATATATATAACTTTTTACTCATGAATAAAAATTCCTTTGAATGCGACTCACATATTTGCCTTATGCTTATACATTTTTAAACAATTTAATAAGTTAACTGCAAGTAAAGGAGATCATGTTTCAATTTCAAATCTGTAAAACTACTGTGTTACTCATTCGCCCGGTTGGTTAATTAAAAGAATAACAACGTATATATCATAACTAAATTTCAATAAATTATCATCGAATTTTGGAGAGGGTCATGACTTACCGCCTTCGAGTGTCTTCTTCATGCAGCCTGTGGCATTGTTGGAAACTGTGACGCTAAAACGTGGAGGGGCAACACGGGAGCAGTCCATCATAAAACTGGAATCGGCCTCAAACTTCTCTCCACACTTGGGATTGCTGATAGACTCGCACTGATAGCAATGGATGGCATACCCTGTAATTGAATGTGTCAGCAAAGTGTTTCTATACTTTCTGCACAGACTGTTTCATACCCGTGCAAGCCAAAACAGACAGAATGGTTAGCACCAATAAATTCCTTACACTTGACATAATTTTCGAGCACTCAAAACGGGATAGTTGAAATTTAGTAAGACTCAGAAAAACTCACGGTACTTTCAGATCTGTACGGCTCGACGACTACGAAGCGTCTGATCAGCCTAGAATTTTCAAAAACGTATGCCATTAACTGCATAATTGTGTTGATATTTGCACTCACACTTATACTCATACACTCAGTCACACTCAAGCTCTTACAAGCTATTGATTTGAGTGAGAATTGTTGATTGTTTTGTTTTTGTAATTGGCAAATCTTGAGTTAAATTCACTCGACCACCTTTAGAATCTTTTGTTTGACACAGAAATGTCTGAGTGTATTAGCAAACCGCAACTTTGCTTATACGTGAATACAACGTCTTGGTAGAACTTGTTTTGGGTGATGTCACATTCGTTTTGTGTTATTTATTTACGATATTACTTTTCTTATCCAAATTTCTACGATTTGAAAAATTTAAATACATAAACATCTACATATCATTATCGTTATCTTATTAAGTGAGAAAATAAAAACTAAAACCATTTCATTAAGGGAGTTCCAGAAATGTTATCCAACCGAAAACCCACCAAAAATGTGTGGGATATTGGTTGGTTGTACTTCTAGAATACCCCTGATTATCTTTATTTATTTAACATTTATTTATATTTTATTCATTTATATTCGAGTTATTCGACATTTTATATAAATAGCAAAAACCAGTATTTTGTTATTTATTTTTTTTATTAGGGTATTAAGCTTTTGTCATGAAATTTGTAACCCATCAGTGAGAGCATCTCCTGCTTCTGAAATTCAATTAATTGATAAAGTAATGTGTACTAATGAGAGCAATATTTTGACCTTGTGAGTTAAAGAATAATCTTTTCGAGAATAATCTCTTTGCAGCATTTTGATTCAACAATCTAAATATTGTTAATTAGTAAAATGTAATTTGATTTTAGCGAATAAGTGTATACTTGACTTCCATGTGTCGGAAAAAGTTGTATTTCCGTTCGATTAGTATTATTTATTTTTATTTCATGCTGCGTAGTAAACCAAAAAGAGGCTTTTGCTTAAATTGACTCAAGCAAAATATATTTTATTTGTATAAATAAAAGTTCATTTCGTCTTTATTATTATTGTAATATATTATAAATTCGTATTGTTATTTTATACCAACTTTTCTTTTAAAGATGAAATATTTTTAAATAGCTTTAATTGTTTTATTGGTAAATTATTTAATGATTTTGAAGACTTAAGTAAAAATAATATTAATTACTTTATTTGTGAGGGTGAATCAAGTTTCTCTATTACCAAAACTACAATTTAAGCCCTCAGAATCGGTTCAAGTGGCTTTTCCCAAGCGACCATTGAATGCATTTCTTTCATAATTTTCTATTTTCTTCAATTGGTTAATTCCCTTAAATTATGCCAAATGAGTTTGGGTTAATTGAGCAGCCAGAGCAGCTGCTTTAACGAGAGGAAACTCCCTCGCTCCTTTGCAGTTGCAGTTTCTTGACCTTATCGATGTTTTGCATTGTAATTCATGTATGTGTTTAACACTTTGTAAACTCAGATTCGACTCGACTAGAAATTAATTTCAATTAAGAACAATTAACAATGAAGGCACACAATTCTTACTCACAACCCACAGATAAGTTCATTTGTAAGTATGAGGGCGTTTTCCAAGAGGGTTAACGGATTGCCTGACCTTTTCTCAGTTTCGGAAGAGACTAATAAATACTGTTTGTTATTCAGACTAATTAAAAATTCTCAGGTGTTATTTCAGACTGTGCGAAGTTTTATGAAGCATTCAATTGGATAGGAGTCACGCTTCTTATGATGTAAATTCTCTAAATAAACTTCGGATACTTGTCAACTAACGCACGTATTCTTCAAATATTTTACTGGAAATTGTAAAAAGTGAGTGTTCACTGTTTATTTATTGTAATTAGCACAGTATGATCTATATATATAAATGAAAATGAATATAAAAGACTGCCCTGGATGATATTAGCTACATACTATAAACTACTTATACATATAAGCAAATGGAATATTGAATGACTAAAAATGTATACCAACCAGAATCAAATATTAAATAATATACTTATTTGATCTCTCTGAATATAATAATGAATTCTGATTACAAAAATAAATTAAATTACTTATACTGTATAATTTAATAATTAAATCACTTTACTCATTAATTTGAACACATACATATGTTTTATTTGTCAAATAAATATATTTTTAAAACTTTGTAGCTGTAATATTTCTGATAAATTTAATTATGCAGAATGTTTCAATAAATACACTATTTAATTATTTGTACTTTTATTAAGGTTTTATTAAAATAGTCATAAGTTTTGGACTGATACATACAAATGTATAATTTAATTTTGCAATTGCATTTAAGAAAGACACAAATTTAAACGATAATGTTTCATAACTATGAGAACTGATCAAATCAAATGCAGTTAATACAGAGAAGGCGAATTGCAAAAATGTAGAGCTAAGACCAAAAGTAAAGATACGAGATCTAGGCCAACAGGTGGGCTAGGCCAAAGAACAGCAAAATAGCTCCGGCCAGAGGTACAAGAGAGGTGGAACCGTTGCATTCATCCTTGGTACAGACATCACATCCCAACTGCTTGACGAAGGGCAGGGCAGGATCCGCCTGGCAGCCACTCTGAATGTTATGGATGTCACCGAAGTAACAGGAACGCACGATCTGCGGATGACCCACAACTGGAAGTAAAGAAAAAAAAAATTCAAAAATATGTATTATCAACAGGCAACTTTCACTGTGTTGCAGCCGAAACAAATGTGTTAATTATGTAGCAGCTGGTGTTAACAATGCCACCTGATTGTGGCACCCATGACAATTGTTATTGTCATTGTTGTGGCAATAATACGAGTACTACAACAATTCGCTACGATCTGTGAGCAATGTTTACGGTTCTTGAGTCATCAGGTTTTTGTAATTGCCATTCAGCTTTTGAAGTCAAGCAAACTGACTGCTTAAAGTATTTTTGCGCTTGAGTTGATCGACAATTCGCTTTGCTGAACTCAGATAAAGCGCAATTTACTGTAAATTATTCATTAATTAAAAAAAAATTAAAACAAAATATTTTACTAACATGCTACCCCTTGTCAATTTCAATTAAACCGAAAAATACTTTATGTTGTCATTCAAAATTTTCATCTGACGTCATTATTATTTAAAGTCGCACCCACAATAATCTCCAAATTGTACAAAACTACACGAAAACAGGCAAAAAACGTGAAAAACTACAAAAATAAATAATTAAATACTTCAATCGAATCCAGCAACTGCGCAAAAGTCAAGCAATAGAAGAACTTATGTATGTACATAAGATGACATCATAAAAAGACGCAACGGATAATGCGAGTTAAATTTGTTACATTAATTCCACTATGATACGACTGTGATTTAAGACTACTTACCACTTTCGAGTGTCTTCTTCACGCAGCCAGTGGCATTGCGTTGGTTGAAATAGTTCTGCACATTGCGAAGTGGTCCCAATTTTGAACAATCCAACAACATACTATCATCAGCCTCAAACTTCAGGCCGCACTTGGGTGTTGTAAGCGACTCGCATTGGTAGCACTTGATGGCATAAGCTACAAATTACAAAGTAAATATTTCGTAAAACTTGTTTTTCGACTTATGCATTTTTCGAGAATCAAGTAAAAAAATACACACCCGAACAAGCCAAGCTAATCATAACTGCCACGGCCAAACTGCATTTCACGGCGGACACCATTTTATTTTACAAATATTTTTATGAATTTCTTAAAGCACAAGTCCCAACCTCCTCTTACAATGTCTGCTGCACGTCTGAACAGTTCACAATTTTGTTGAACGGATCAGACGTCTGGCGGCGTATTTACAATCAACCATATACTCACCAACCCCCATTCTCAAAACGCACTCAATTCTGTGAGCGTGACGTTGGCAGCGCTGCTGGCGTCATGAGTTTTGTTTTGAGTTAAAAGTTTTAAGTATATAATTATTCTATAGAGCATTCAAAACATAAACAACACAATGTGTGAACTCATAGATATCTTCGTATGTGTATTGAGCATAAACAAACCGGTTTTTTAATGTTTATGTTTTGATTTTCATTATGTTTAGTTAAGTTAAAGTGCATTTTCTGTTAAATTCAATAGTATAAAAGTTACACATTTTTAATATTTTGAGTATATTTATATACTTTTGTCAAAAAGTCAGCAAAATCTATTATTTTCGAATTGACAAAATCTCGTGCTTTAACATTGTAGATAACGAGTTATAATGTCTATTAGACAATTGGCTAATGATTAAGCGTGATTATCTGGTTATAATGACAGCAATGACATTTTTGTTTTGTTGCCATTAAGATGTATTTACTTCCGATGAATCATTTTGACTACAAACTTATTCGAATGAAAATGTTAAAATGGTTTTTATACCTTTGTAAAAACTAACATAGACAATTCTTTCATTTATATGGAAATATTTGATAAAATCCCAAAATATTTAAGTGCAGAATCCATAAAACACTGTCTTAACGAAAACTCAATGTTTTCTGATTACCACCTAAAAGTAGGCAACATTATTTTCTATACTTCTCGCATGCGATAAAGTAAGTATGAGATATTTCTGTCTGATAAAACTTCAATGAAATACACTTTATAGAACTGGTTGACAAAAGAAAAATTTTACTTGAATTACTGATTCAGTTCGTTTATGATAGCGGGAGATAGAATCCATGCGCAGTGGGTAGAAATCGTCTAATTTCTTGAGGCAGAGGGAAGAGTCATTTGGTAAGGGAGGAAAAGTCAGAATAAGTGTGTAATGAGGTCAGCGGGGAAGCCCGTATAGAATTCACTTGCCAGCAAATTGGATTAGTCAGAACTCTGACTTTAACAAATCTGTATTTAGTGTGCGTTAACAAGGACAGCATGTGGATGGAAGAAGAAGGTTCAAAGGAAATTTGAACCAATTACAAAAATATATAGGTCTGTTTCGAAAAAAAAATATATTTTCAGGTATTTTACATTTAAATTATTAGTTATCGCTAATCCCATTTTCTCTAATAAATCTGTTTCAAAGTCTATTTTCGCATTCGTTCACACTAGAAAGCGTCAGATTTTGAAATTCCACGACTAAATGTGAAACGGTAAAGAAAATCTTGTTCGCTTGAAATAAATCAGATGTTTGGGTTTTTAAAGTTATAAAAAAATATCAGATACATTTATCAAATAGGGTTCTTGAACTCTACCAATTTTAAGTGGTAACACGACAAAACTAAAGTCGTTACTATTTTTGATATGAATATCAAGTTATAATTATATTTTTTTTTCACATTCAAATATTAATGATATTTCCTCAAAATATCAGCATACCCAATTACGAGTTGCATTTTTGATTTAGTTTCGCGCCAGCTGGCACATCGATATTCAGGTGGAGCTCCATCCCTGGCCCGCAGTCCAAACAATCGATAGCGACATCGATACACAAAACAGCTGTTGACGAACTGAACTTTACAGCACTGCAGGAAAGACGCTAAAAAATCCACAACAATGACCACAAAATAAAAACAAATGCGGGCAATCTAAAATATTACCAAGAACAAGCACTGGTCCAGAATACCTGCTGCACACAGCATACCGGTTTCGGACCCCGCCATATAAGGCAAAGTCAAACTTTTTGCAATTGTAGCAACGTGTTTTGCTGCACTTCCGCCAACTTCATAACTTCATCAAAATTAAACCGATTTTTAAACGGAATATCATTTTGATTATGATTTGGCCTCTTAATTGATTCTGCATTTAAATTTTTATCATCTAAAAAATTTTATATTTTTTCGATTCTAAGCCATCGATCATCCAATTTTCCATACACTCCATACATTTCCCTTGACATTTTTGCCGATAATGATATTGATAATGACAGAAAATAAAAACATTCCATATTAATTTCAAATAAAATACTTGGCGCACATTTTGTACATAACAGCTGATAATAGGGATGATTGCTTTGTATTTCACGATAGACATTGTGTGTTCGATAAAAAATATACTGAAATACCAAAAAAATACTGGCAAATAATTTGAAAATTTCAATTGCAAACTGAATAGACAAAATCAAAATACTCGTTGAATCAATCTGATATTTATTTTTAAAGTGAATATAAATTATATAGGCTAAAGTTTTATAAAAATAAGTTAAATACCGTCTACAGACAGTTTGCACAGTTTTATTCCTTGCTTGTTGAAAAGTAATGAGGCTTACCATCTTTTCTAATTTCCGAAATATGATTAACATCTAATTTGCCAATGGTTGACAAGCTGTTCACGTGATGATAGCTTTTCTATTTTAACCCCCTTTTTTCCTTTTCCTTACTAAAATCATAAGTTCGTGTATATATATATATTTTCCTTTTAAAATATTCGTAATTGTATAACATTTAATTGTAATGTGTAAGCAGCATACAAATGTGTGTATTTATTTTTTTTAAATTAACATAATTACATGATGTTTAATTATGAAAACCAAAAACATTTAATTAAATAAATATAAAAACGCATTAGATATTCATGCCAAACGAGCAAACACTTGTAACACATAAATATGAATACACTCGAAACTTTTGTCAATATGGTTGTTGTTGCTGTTATTATTTGCACAACATCAACAATAGCAGCAACAACAACCCCAATAACAACTAAGTATTATACAATAAACATAATACTCAAACATAGACAAATAAACATAAACATTTATGTCAATAAAATGAACTGATGCTTGACCCGGTCGGTCAGATAAAACGGTCGTCTGGTTCAAATGAAATGGCTAACACTCACACACACTAGCATACAAATATATACACACATTTGCGAAACGTGCGAAAAGGCTGGAAACATTTTAGTTAATTGCCAGTCCAAGTTCAGGCTCTGGACGTTTACATGTGTCCTTTGCAACTTCTTTGTCGAATGCTATCAAGCGTTTAAATATTTTCTGTCAAAGGCTGCATCCGCACGCACGAATGCCCAGATCTGCCATTTCTTCGACGTGTTTGTCTCCATCTCCATCTCGATGTCCATGTCCTTGTCCGTATCTATAGTTCATAGTCAGCAGCAGGTGTTGACCGACTACCATTCGATATACACACTCCTGTACATCTGGTAATTGTTGGTGTAAATGCTCAATAGCCAACTATAGATGCTGTTTTTAGGCCTAATTGAGTTTGCATATGCTTTGCTTTGGTCAATTAGATTAACAGCTCAAAATATTGAGCCGTCCTTTTAGTCTAATTGTATACTTGCAGTAGACACTGTCCAACCAGAAAAGCGGCTTTATTTTATTACAAAATCAATATTTTAATTTTTCTACTTTATATTCTCTAACATAATTTATATGTAATTATAATTTATACTATAATACAATTTAATTAAGTATTTATTTTTCTTATTCTTATTTTATAACTATATTTTAGCTGAACTTAATTATTGTTTCTTTCTCTGTCGACTGTTTTTTAGTCGAAATAAATTAGGTACACTTTTAATCTTATAAAAAGTAAGTAAATGTGGAAAAACATAGTGAAAGTTTTGGCCTATTCTCTCCTATTCGTTCTATCCTTTGTAGGTAATGCTGCACAGTAATGTAAAGTGAGCGCATTAAAAAATAAAATTAAATTAATTAGGTATGTTGTTTGTTGCACAAAACACAATTTGTTTGCGGTCAGTTAGTCAAACTATCTCGGACAGTATACATAAATGCAGACTTTAGTATATAAATATTTATAATGAGTTTAGTTTTACGGGAATGAATGCTTTCAATGATTACCGTCAATTTGTACCATTTAATTAATTTCACTTTTTTCGTAGCTGTAAATATATTTAGCATACTTCTAAAACAATTATAATGAACAAGTTTCTTTACTTTTAGCTAAATTATTTTCAAATTTTAATCAGATTTGGTTGTACCACAAATTAATATTTATTTATGAATTATTTCTAATATTACTAGTTGTACAACTTTATGTTTGCATTAAAAGTAAATAAATATTTAGGTAAAATGTAAATGCTTCTAAGTGATATTTTCATTACAAATTGCTAATGCTTCAAAGAGCACACATAGACTTGCACTCTCATGCAGACGTAGTATCAATAAATATTGAAATACTTATAAATCAAGGCAAATATTTCATAATGCTGCTGCCACTGTTGTTGCAACGACTGTTGTTGCCACAGATCCCCACTTTCTAGTGCTCCCTGGTGGCAAAAAGCTGCAGCAAATGTAGAACATTTTTCATTTCAACACGAACAAAATTGCATTTTTAAATACATTTACGGATGGGGCAGGCAAAGAGAGCTTTCACTAATAAATAAAAGGAGAAAATAATAAATATGCCAGAGCAAAAACAAACCAAATGAACAGAATAGCAATGCCAAGCAGCAACAACAGAAGTGACTGCATCAACAAAACCAGAAAATATTTAAAAAAGCTTTTAAGTGTTATTGATAGTTGAACGAAGTCCCCAAACTCCTCCATATCCCGTTCCATTCTCGAGATCTCCCCCAATGGCACTGTTCAAATATTTGGTTTCATTTTTCTCGTTTTTTTCGCCAACATTTTTTCATTTGTTTTTCTGTTGATCTGTTTCTTCGCGTTGTTGTTGGTACGACTATTGCTGTTGCCGGGGGGAAAGCACTTCCGGTTATTTAAATGCTAACAAATACAAATTGTTGGGCGTTTGCCGGACAGCACTCAACAGTTGTTTCGTTCTCTCCTCTTCGGTATTGTACGGTTTGGTTTGGCTCGCTTTGAATTGGGTTTCCACTTTTTATCTAGCTGCCAGAAATATTCTGCATATTTGGGTTATATTTCAATTGTTGGTCTCAATTTTGTTGTACATATTGTTAGTACTCGGATTTAGTACTTTAGTTTTAAATTGTTCGCTGTTCACTTTTTTGCTTAAAAGCTCTATTCAGTTATTTAATGTAGTAAGATAATTACATAATAAAAATGTTTGTATTTAATTAATATTTCACATTTAAAATTGCTTAAATTTAATAAATTTTTTGTTATATTATTTAGATGATAATTATGAAAACAAAGTTTTGTTAAGTTTCGGTTCGGTGATGCGAGCCATAAAATGGCTTAAGCAATTTTTTATAAATTATTCCAAGTGTATATCTTTGGAGGAGATTATAAAACTCTTAAATTATTTTATTTGCATTATGTGTATTTACTTGCTCTATTTGTCCGATTTATAGCTATTTTTTAATTCAATTTTTTTAAATTATTGAATATTATTCTCACATTTTTATCAACCTTTCTTCAGAAGAGTATGAAATGGTCTCTATAACTCAATTTTGGGCTGAAGTGCAACTTATACCACTTTGTTAATCCATAGACAAGCACTTGGTGAGCAAAACAACAAGAACAGCAACAATTGGACGGCATTTATAACACGCTTTCACGCCATATCAGGAAGCCTGGCAAAACCCACCGATGAGTGCATATTTTGTGTGCTCGATACTCGGTCAAAATTTATCGTTTTCGTTTTGTTTGTTGCACTGTGCTGCATTGTGTGCATATAGTATATTTATTTGTACAATTTTTTTTTGGTATTTTGTTTTGAACACATTGTGGTCCATTGTTTTTATCAACATGCCGACGGATGTGCCAACTGTTTCGAACTGGACACCAGAGGCATTCGAAGTGGCAGCAACAAATTCAATGTACAATGTATACAATATGCTCACGTTTTGTGAGTGTTTTGTACAAAGCAAAAGCGATTAGAAGTGTGTGTAGTGAGCGGAAAGTGGATTCAATAAAGTGAGACTAGCAGTGTTAAAGCTTAAAAGTTGATTAGCAAAATCTACATGAAAGTAATTTAAAAAAAAAACTTTTAAAGCAGTTGTGTGGGTGAATCACACTTAAGAAACACTTATAACATTTGACCCACTTCCATGCTTAACTTCCACCTTAAGGTCCTCCAATTATGCACATTATTGCATCTACTCTGGCAGTCAAGTGTCGCAAGAGACTTTTCATAATGCCACACAATGCGAGTATGACAAGAATTGTGGGTGCCACAACAAGTGTCAAGAATGCGGCACAAAAGAAATGCGTTGCATACTTTAAGGCGCTTAAATGCTCAGCACAAGCCGCAACGCCAGTCACATTTGTGCCATAAATAAACTGGCATATGCATCGTGAAGCAGCAGCAACAACTCTGCAGCAGCTCTAATGCAGTTACATCTGCTGCTGCTGCCGCACGTTGAAGTGTCTGCTGAAGTACGCAGTAGAAGTTGCAGCATCCTTCGCGTGTGACAAGATAAATCTCAACAAGTTTTTATGCATTTCTTTCTGCTTTTTCTACAATTTTTTTTCTTTTTTTGCGACATGACAAAAGTCGACAATATAAGCCGAGCCAAGACTTTTAAAAACTGCCAAGTCAAGCAAATGCGCCAAAAACGTATGCTGATTTTTTGTGACTTTATACTATTTATAGTTAGTTGAGATATGTCAGGGAAGTTACTTTTTTTGATCAACTCGAGCAACAGCATCTCTATGCGTATGCATTACGTCCATTTGGCTCATTTAACAGACAAACAAACATCAAGCATTGGCCACGTTGACCCCATTATTCAACAAAGTGTTTTGCGTTGCATTTCACTCTGTCTCTGTCTGTGTTCTGCTCTGTCTCGTATGCTCTCCGTTCTCTTAACTGTTTTCCGAGATCTCTGCTATTGTTTTTTGTTCTGTTTCTGGCATTTTGCTTTGCTATTGCGACAGTCGCATGGCCCGTTTATTGTCCTATGTGCTTTTCGGCGTTTTTGTAATGCCTTTCGACCATGCTTTGTAGTGCAAGCCAATTTTGTTTAAAGTGTAAGTGTATCTGTGTGCAAGTGCATATGTGTGGGTGTAATAGCATATGCAGGCTACTTAGTTGCCTGTCGCTTTTTGTTTATGTTTCGAAAATGACTGTGTTATGCACACACTCTCTTCGCATCGCTTTGCTCTTAAAACTCAACTGGAACTTTCCAGTCTGCTTAAGAGAGACTAAGCTATTCAATGAGAGCGCAGTTACTCTCTTGCCTATGTTGCTTTCTATTGGTAGTCGTGTGTGTTCTTATGGAGTCCTGTTGCAAGTTAAAGTCTCTTCAGATTGGCAGTTTTGTTTATGTTTATTTATTTATTCAGGGACCAAAAAATAAGAGCTGTGGAGCCAATACTCAAAATTATTATTAAATTTTTTACTTATTTTTAATTTGAGCTACAATATTTATGTAGCTCATAACATTATAAATTTTCCTTATTTTGTTTTCCCGATTTAACAAAAAAATAACAGAAATTAGAACTTAAGTATGTCACATTTTGTCATAAATTTTAGGAAACAAGCTTTTTAATATTTGTAGAATTTTTGTAAAATTTGAATTTTCTTTAAAAGTGAAAATATTCCCCTGAATAAATGTTCTATATATTAATATTCCTAATATTTATTAGCTAATATTACGTTTTTGTGGAATAAAATATTTATGAATTGGTATAATCTTCTGAACATCAATAAGAAAATCTTATAGGTGAATTAAATCTTCTAAAAAGTAAAAACATTTAATGGTATTACAATTTATTTTTTATTGCTTTTATATATAAATTATTTTGGTTTGTAAAGCTTTCAGCTGAAATTTTAAGAACTTGAGAGCTTCTCAAAAATGCTCTTAAAGGATTAAAAGTGTCACACATTATTAACAAAATTGGAAGTGAGCAGACACACACACATATCAATTGCATTGTGTCATTGTTTTTAAAAATATTTAAAAAGTGATTTTTCGTTTTTATTTTCAGTCAATTTTTGTTGTTTCTGTTATCCTCATCCGGATTGGCAAGCTTAACCAAAAAAGAAGTCAAACTGTTTGGGTCTAAACAACAGCTGCAGGCTGAGTTGAGTTGTTGACAAGCTGCAGCTGCAGCTGCAACTGGAACGAGTCCAAAATGATACTATACCAACTCACTATATATAGTTAAATGTTTAGGACAGAGCGTGGCTCACAAGATAATTGCCAAAAGTTGTTAAAAAAAAGTTTTGACCAACATTTTTGCAGCTAGTCAAAAAGTTGGACCCTTGGGTCAAGCTGTGTCCTGCCCCCAAAAAAAAAGTTGGCTAAACATTTCATTCTATCTAATTGAGTGTGTTTAAAGTTTAAAGTATGCCAAAGTTTGTTCAAAAAGTTGCCGATTTAAGCCAAGTGAGCGATTGTATCTTTATAAAGCCAATAACTCTCACAAACTGTTGCACACTTGCGGCCAATACCATTTGCTCATTATTATTATTATTGCTGTTTTTATTATTGGCACAGAGCTTTTGTTATTGTTATTTGGACTTACAGGTTTTGATTGAGTTGTGCAATATATTTTTTAAAATTTATTTTGCACGTTCACCAGTCAACCGGAAATGAACACGCACATAAAAAAGTCAACCACCTTCTTGCTATGCCCGTTTCCTGTTGTGTAAATAAAAAATATGAATACAAAAATATATGCGTATATGTGTGTGTATTTGCAGAAAATAATAAAGTAACACAAATCCCAATTTCCGTCAATGCATATGGCGAATATCGCATGCACGCGGCGTATACACAATATGCATTTCAGCCTTGGTGATGGCGCTTTTGTTGTCGTTCCTGCTGCTATTTTGAAGCATGCAAATATGAAACCGTTCATATCCCATCCACCGTGTTGATATCGATAATTTCCCATCCATTATGTGTTTTATTTCGCAATGATTATCATTTATGTTAATAATGAATTTAATGCCTAACTTTGTGTTCACTGTTCTTCAACAACGATTTTGTCAAGTATTTAATAAATTATTTCTGGAAACATCTTGTAAATATGAATTGGTACAATTTTGATTAAGAGATTTCAATTTTTTTTTATCTCTCATTTAGAGTTAACTTTATTTCTATTTAAACATTTTTTCATTTCTTAAAAATCAGAATGCAAAAATATTATATAATTTTTATTCTCTTTCTTACTTTATTATTGTAATTTCTATAAACACAAAATCAAGAGTTCGTTATGGCTTTAATAAATTTACTATGGTACTTTCAGCTCCGTTGTAGCTTTACCGTGTTGTGTCAATTTGAAATTTTTATTTTAGTTGTAACATTTTTGACTTTAGCCACAAGCCAACATTGATAACAATTACGTTTTAGCTCAGGCAAACTTTGCATATGATTTTAAGCTTAACTGTAATTAAAGCTTCCTGGCAAGTGCAAGACAACAAAAACATGAAAGACAACAAAAACCAAACTGTAGCATAAACTTTGTTTGCAACTCATAACTTTTACTTTGAGATGGAGCAAAATGCAGGGCAAAGGACCTAAAGAGGGACCACAATAGCCCAAAAGAGAAAAACTTTATAGCACTCTCTACTTTTCTCTCTGTATGTGTATTTGTATGTGTGTGTGTGTGTGCGTGTGTGTGTGCGTGTGGGTGTTAATAATAAACCAAATAAGTGCGAGTTGTGCAATGCTTGTGAGAGCTCGACTATGAGATAATGCGTAACTAACTTAAATAATGCTAATATTCATTAATATATAACTTTATGATTGAAATATACAGAAAATACAGTACTTTTTTTAAGAATATTAAATAAAAAGCAAAACATATGGACTTCTTATGCTGCATCATTAAATATGAAATATTAAAGCGTAAAGAAAATGATAAGGACTTTCATTTGAACTTTCTCTAGAGATAAATAATCGTAAATGTTAATATTTATGAAAACATCAATAGTCAAATTTTAAAATAACCAACATTATTATGCAGCCTTCGACCGATTTTCCAAGTGTATACCACACTAATACATTGACATTGTTGCTATTCTGTTCTCTCTGTTTATAATTATTAATTATATTGATATATATATATATAAATTAAAAAAAAGCGTAACAACATTTTCGAAAACCTTCTTTCCCTCAAATTAATTTTTGCTTATGCAAATTTTAAAGGGTATGTTAACTTTGAAGTCTACCGAATGCAAATAAATTGTTGTTGTGCTCCGACAAGCAACATGTTTTTTATGTACTTTTATTAGTTGCAGCTGCGATTCTTATGCAGAAGTGTTAAGCACGCGGTTTTTGGCGCTGATGGCATACGTACTTCTACTTTTACTTCTGGTTAGGGGTCGCAAGTTTTAAGAGCGAACTTTATGTTCTAATTTCCGAAAAGGAAAAATTAGCAAAGTATTTTGCGCCATTGCCATATCATAAACTGGCAAAAGCGCCAAACTGTAACAGCCATATATAATATATAAAGTCTCATCTTAAACCTATGAGTGTGAGTTTCTTTGCGCGAGTATGAGAGCTGCTCACAAAAGTCACATAAATTTCAAATGACAGCAGCGTTTTACAGTTTTTCGAGGTCGTGCGGTAATAAAGTTTTTTTTTCAAAGAAAATCACACACACACACACAGACACACACGCTCGCATACACAGGAAGAAAATGAGAGGAAAAAGTAAGAGAGCAACAGCTGCTCAAAGCGACGCATGATGACAGGCCAAAGTGGCAGCTAGTTAGGCTCTGGGGCAGCAGCTGAAGCCAACTTCAACTGTGGAGTGGAGAGCATCAGAGGACGGGTCTAAATTGTATAAGGACCCGGCTCATGACTCGTAAAATATGTTTATGTCTGTGTAGACTTGTCTCGGCCCGGCCCAAAACTATATGCACTCCAAATTGCTCTGTTGAGCTATTCTATGAAATTATGCAATGGGGATTATTTTAGTTAAATTGCCCGACTGCGTCGAGGGTCAGTCGGACAAGACAGTTAAACAGACAGACTCGGCATGAGTGTGAGCGTGCAGAAATGGATAACAAATAAATTTGAACTTTTGTCAAGCTTAAGTCATGAAATTTAAGTACAGAGCGCTTAAGGAGTGGCTGCAATTCGCTTATGGCATAAATGAAATATGGAAAACGGAGTCAGAAATAGTAAAAATTTCTACAAATTGTATTATATTCAAAAATTTGAAACTCATAAACATTATATATATATTTTTTAAACACTTTGTTATAAGTTTTAGTTTATTATCATCTAACGAAATTATGATTTATTATTTAATATTGCATACGAATTTCAATTAATTTTAATTAACTATAAATAATAACAACATTTGTTTCTATGTAACTTACAAAAATAATTATACCTCTGTATTTTAGAAATATATTTTATAGTTTATTTATTATTTTAATTATAGTAAATATGCTGAAAGTTTTAGCATAAATATATTACTAATGATTTTCGTTGCTATTTAAAGACCATTAACTTTGAATGACAAAAATAAATCTATATTATTGATAGTAAAAGATTTATTTTCAAGCACTTATAATATGCAAGTTTTAAACAATACTTAACTTATTTCAAATACAATCATCAATAAAGTATTTGAGTTATATATAATATTTAAATTGAATTGAAGCAATTATTTCAAAACGATGACGGGTTGAAAATGCATTGGACAAAAGAAAGACACAAATTGCAAAACCGCAACACAAATCAAAGTACTTGTTAAAATAGAAACAAGCAGAAATTCTTGCCACAAACTGAAAATGTTTAAAATAAATTAAACAATGTGCCAAAATGACGACCGCATAACATGCAAAATTCTCTACAATGCAACGTTGAGGAATATGCAATATATTAGTAATTAAATTGACAGTCGTCATTACGACTGTTTTCCCCTCCAGCCACACACAATCCTGTCCAAAATTATTTGCACTTTAATTATGGCAAATGGCCAAAACAACCGCTAGCCGGCGGGCAAGGACAATACTCATAGTCATTGGCCATTGTCCAGTGAATGTTGCTCAATGACGAAAATCAAAATGACAAAAATCAATGACAGAGAGCCGCGAATTGTGGTCACTTGGCCATTAGAACAACGGCATTTCCAACTGCAGCGATTTAACATTATAGAAATTGTGACAAAGTGGCCACAGTTTGGCTTTACAGTTCACCCCTTCCACCTCTGACCTCCGACCTCTGACCTAAATGCTAGTTCCACATGCTGTGGCTTTCCTTTGTCTAATCTGTCTCTGCAGCGACTGTAATGGATAAAAATGGTTTGCAGGTGAAGTTATTGGGCTTATTTTATAAGTCGCATTAAATGCATTAATTAATTAATTAATTAATGGGTTTAAATCAAAAAACAAAGTTGTTTTCAACACACAGAGTCTAGCTTAGAAAGAAATTTATTGAGTCATGCAAATGTTTTATAATTAATAATAGTGATAACGATAATGTTAACTATGTTTGTGTTATTAAAATAAATATTTAATAAGAACCTACGTGTATATAGAATGTTATCAACAATTTTATTTGCTGTTGTAGTAGTCAAGCTTTTTAATTTAAAAAGTTCAGCATATACGCTAGCTTAATTTAAGAATTCAGATTTAAGTTTCGTAAGCGAAATTGACCCATTTAAGCTAATCCGACTACAAGACTAATTAATGCAAATTAAGGGAGCTCCTGCCATCACACAAAAGTGGCAGCTTAAACCGCGTATAAGATTTACGGGAGGGGGCTTCCCTGCTACACTGTACAACGAAATTGAGGCTTTCAACAAAACGACTCTGGCGACAACTCGTCGTACAACATAATTAGGCTTATGGCAGTGACTTTAATAGTCAAGTGCCGCAGCGACCCCGCAACTTACGACTCGTTCCTGCCCCATTTCACAACCCCCCCGAAACCTAAGTCCCACTTCCCGTGCCACAAACCATGGCGCCCATTTGCGTGCGTCGCTAATTAGTGTAAAATGTTTCCTGTTATTTACCTTTTTCGGTTTTGCAACAAAACAAACGACGAGACCTAAATGCTATATAGGCAACAGTCAAGTGGCGGGACATTGCTTTTAGTGGATACTTGTATCAGTAACTGTTTCGGTTACGGTGTCGATTTTTATTTGTGCTCTCAGTGACGTGACTTGTGTTGTTAATAATTAAATAGTCGTATTTATTTTGCAGTTGTAATCAACACAATACAAAAACAACAGCCAAATCAGTGCTAATTAACTTGAAGCCCCCGCGCCATAAACAGACAGTATCCAATTCAGTAGTGTAATGTCCTCGTCATTTCATTGCTGCTTAACATGCAGAACATCAACTCGTTGAACTCGACTCAACTCAACTCAACTCAGCTCAACTCGGTGCTGCGTAAATTGCATTTTAAAATAAATTATAATGATTATTATGTTGCAAACAACAGATGTCAGCTCGACTATAGAATCTTGTCTGTCAGTCCTACTGAAAGCGGAACACAAACACTCACTATCTCTGTTGCTACCTCCATTTCTCTTTGTCCCTCTTTCTCTCTCTCTCTCCTCTCGCTCGCTCTCTCTATCTTTCTCTCTTTGTCTATCTGTTGGCTCATTGTCAACGTTGGCATCAATTTTGCCACTTTGCCACTTTGGTCTTATGGGGCAAGCATAAAAATGTTAACTGAACAACATTAACGCAAGCATTTTATGACGTTGAACTTAATTTTATTAAATCAGCGACGAGTTTATGAAGCGCTAAGCGTAGCTATCAGAGGGCACAAGGCGACGATAAGCATTAATGTATATATATATATGAAAGTTCAATCTGGCACTCATACTCCGCAAATATATGAATTCGACTTCATTTGAATATTTCTACATAGTCAAAAATTGCTATTTAGAATCAGTAAAGATCGCGACAGAAAAATAGAATACAAAAAAAAGAACACTTGTGAGAGCACGGCGGCAGAAAGAGAGTGCCAACGAGAGAAAGCATATCTCTCTAAGCTATATTATTAAAATGTTGAATTCTTTATAATAAAATAACGACGAAAATTATAAATGTGAAATTAGATTTATAATGTGCTAGAATTTCTTCTTAGATCCGTTACTTTAAAAATAAGTGAAAGGATGCATTGACATAACTAACGGGTCTTCATAGTCGGCATCTCGACTATAGCCCTTTCGACTAGTTTTGATTTGATTTAAGTTTGTGGACTTATTACTTAAAAATTACCTGATGTAATTTCTTATACCTAATAATATAATTTTTAGGTTTAATGAAAAGAACATACACGATCAGTTTTCAACAGAAACAGATCTTTAAGCAATCTGGTTATCAAACGATAACACAGCTTTGAAGCGTACACATATTACTTGAACCGTAGGTTAGGGCGATAAGAGGCTTGACAGATGAATGCAATACCTCTCATGATTCTCTCTGAGCTCACTACAAATCAGTCGAGATTCAATCGTATCGTGAGCAAGTTGAAGAAATCAAGTCGTGCCGTAAAAATGTTAATCAACTTAAAAGTGTTGCCGATTTTATTGATATTTATGCACAATTGTTATGCGCATAACGTGGTTAGTTAATTAATTAAGTACATGTAAATTGATGTTATGTAACTGAATTGTCATTACAGGAATGCCTTAACAAAAAGGCAGACGACAGTCACTGTTCCAAGTATTGTTATGAAGTTGTTAAGCCGCTTTTGCAGTACGCACAGGATACAAATCAAAAAGTAAAAAAAAACGCTCAATTAATGGAAGAGATAAATCAGTTAACTTTAACTAAAGCCAAACTTGAGACAACAGTTAAAAACCAAATCGAACAATTGAAAGTATATAAGAAAAAAGATGATGAGCAAAGTCAATTAGTGTCAAAATATAAAGCTGAACTTGATAATTTAATTGCTCAGAATACTGAGACTAGCCGATTATTAAGTGAAACGAAGAAAAAAAGTCTGCTAAATGAACTTGAATATAAAACAAATATGAAGAAAAGTAAGGATACTGACTCAAATATTTCGAGTTGCTTGGTTAAGAAGACTGGAATTCAAGATATGATAGTTCATGATATTCGCAACTTCCCCGTGTCCTGTGATTCCGAATTGGTCGACTCTGGCTGGACAGTTATTCAGAGGCGTAAGGACGCAAGTGTAAGCTTCGAACGAGGTTGGAGTGACTATCGTAGAGGATTTGGCGATTTGAATGGCAGCTTCTTCATAGGACTCGAAAACCTGTATCTTCTCACCAACGAACAGCCCCACGAACTCTATATACACCTGAAGAGCTTTGAGAATGAAACTCGTTACGCCCGATACGATCACTTCCAAATTGGCGATGAAAGCGAGTCATACAAACTTAAGTCACTTGGCAAATATTCTGGAAATGCTGGAAATGATTCATTGACTTATCATCTTGGCATGAAGTTCTCTACTTTCGATCAGGATAACGATAATTCAGCTGCAAACTGTGCTGCTGAATGGTTGTCCGGCTGGTGGTTTAACAAATGTGCTCATAGGTTAGTATTCTATGTCTACAAACTTTTAAGGCTGTGTCCAATAATTTTTTTTTAAATCTGTAGCAATCTTAACGGAGTTTATAAAGACGATGTGATTAATAAATATAATGGAATCCAATGGAACTCCTGGGATAAGGTGAAACGATTCACCTTTGTGCAGATGATGATCAGACCGATAGGCCATTAAATTATCTTTTATGGAGAGCATTCATAACTTGCAACCGTTTGTATACCATGTACCAGGGAAAACATATGCTTTTTGCAATAGTATGTAATAGGCATACATATTGTTCAGAATCAAAAGTCAAGTCGTTTGAAACATTTTCGTCTGTCTATTTGTCTGATCTGCCAATATCAAAATCGGCTGGGCCGATTACTGTAACAGAAATATCTTGAAAAAGATTCATCAAATACACACGTTTTTCGTGGGTTCATTTTAAATTATATACTAATTAAAATCAAAATAATTTCTTGCGACTGGTACAGGGTATCAGATTGTCGCATACGCTCGGCTGTAACATTTTTCACATGATTATAAATAAAGAAATGTGTTTATATATATATATTTTACCTGAAGACTGTTTTGGATCTGTGCTTTTATTATACAATAAATTAAAATAATAGAGGTAATATGAGTAGCTTTTTATATAGACACAATATAAATAATTATTTCTTAGAAGCTTTAAAGTAATTTTAAAGACATTCATCGCGTGCAATGCTTATGTATTTAAAATTATTTTAAAATATTTGATGTGGTTCGGTAAGTTGTTATTGTTAAGTTTTGAAAATTTGATTGCCTTATCTTTAATACGTGTGCCAAAAATATTATGTACTAATATATAAGACTTTTGACTAAGTAGAGAGCGTGGCAGCCACAACATTAACATATTATTAATATATACGGAATAGAGGATAGTCTGTTGGACCAGAAACATAACGAAATTTAATGTAAAATATGCGGAGCATGGAACATACCATAATCAGCGAACATATTCATGTGACTTTTGGTAAAAACAACGTGTAATTAAGTAAATATTTTCGCAAATTTTTGCCAGCATGCGCGTGCTGCGGAAGTGGTCGCAAGTGTAAACTGATATGGTCAAAGAGAGAGAAAGAGAGAGAGATAGAGAAGGCAGCCAAAGAGTGAATACAAGAGTGAGAGAGAGTGAGAGAGAGAAAGAGAGAGAGAGAGTGGGAGCCCTAGAGGTAAAGAAAGTAATCGTCGTTGCCCTGCAGCGTTGCATATTCGTGGAATGTGAATGGGATATTGGCTGGAGCTGGAGGGTGAATTTTCAGATTTGCAACATAATTAAGAAGCAAATGGAAATGGGCAGCGCGCCAAATTAAGTATACGCCACGTGGCTGCAATGCAGTAAGTGAACCAAATAAAATTAAAATAACCGCAGCTCCAACTGCAAGGCATCCGTTAATAAAGCCAAGCAGAAGCTGGAGCATTGCGTTGTAATTGTAAGTGGATTACACGTGTGCGTGCATCATAATTAGTTGCATGTGGTCAGCGGACGTGGCAACTGTTGCACGATGCGGCATTTGAAAATGTGTTAAAGTCATTTTCAAACTGGGATTAAAGACGGGGGAAGAATACTTTAATCCAAAACACAACACGTTCATGCCTCAGGTTAGTTGGTTTGACATTTTGAAGACATTAAACTGTAACTGTTGGCAGACTTTGGTAAGAGTTCACCGCAGGCCAGGTGCAGCACACAGTCAGAAACAGCGAAGGCAGCAGATTTCCCCAAAGACGAAGACAACGACATGGAAATGGAGACAATGACCAAACAAGCCTCACATTCAGCCTCAGACTCAAACTCATTCTCTTTCTCTGTCTTAGCCACAGTTCGGAGCCCAGGAAACTTGGGAGAAGGCATAAGCAAGTGAAACAGAGTTCAAGTTATAAATAATTAATGCCTGTCTAGCTGTGTGTGTGTGTGTATGTGTGTGTAGGTGTGTGTCGTACTCTAAACGGAAGCTGTGTCTGTCCGCATTTTCTCTCATTTTGTCTTTGCGACGGCATTCGTGTAATCGACTTGATAATTTGTTATAATTGCCGAGGGACAGCCACAGGTCAATTTTGTGGGCATTTAGATAAATTTGCCGAGGTAGCTGCAGTGTTCCAGCAAAAAGTCACAGAACTTGAATAAATAATTGAGTTAGACTGAGTTGCTAACTAAAAAAGTATCTGAAGGTTTGGGGGTATTTGAACTTTTGCTTGAAGCGATAAGAGATTTTTTAATCTCAAGTATGAGCTCTAATCTTTCTCTCTGCGCTCACTACAAATCAGTCGAAATTCAATCGTTCTGTGTAAAAGTTGAAAGAATCAATTCGTGCAGTAAAAATGAATATTCACTTGAAAATCATACCGATTTTATTGTTATTTATGCATTATTGTAGTGCGTATAACGTGGTTAGTTAATTAATTAAATAAATTAAATTTAAGTAACTGAGTTGTCATTACAGGATTGCTCTATCAGTAAGGCAGTGGACAGTCAGTGCTTAAAGTATTGTTCTGAGGTTCAACAGATTCTACGACAATACTCAAAGAAAGCACAACAGAAAGAAATCACCTTCGCAAAGTTAACCAATGAGATAAATGAGTTAAAATTAACTCAAGCTCAACTTGAGACAACAGTTGATGACCAAATCGAACAATTGGAAGCATATAAGAAAAAAGATGCTGAGCAAAGTCAATTAGTGACAAAATATAGAAGCTGAAATTGACAATTTAATTTCTGAGAATACTGAGAGTAGCCTATTATTAATTGAATCGTTTTTAAAAGGTATGCTAAGATGAACTTGATTATAAAACTAATACGAAGAAAAGTAAGGATATTGACTCAAATATTTCGAGTTGTTTGGCTAAGAAGACTGGAATTCAAGATATGATATTTCACGATATTCGCAACTTCCCCGTGTCCTGTGATTCCGAATTGGTCGACTCGGGCTGGACAGTTATTCAGAGACGTAAGGACGCAAGTGTAAGCTTCGAACGAGGTTGGAGTGACTATCGTAGAGGATTTGGCGATTTGAATGGCAGCTTCTTCATAGGACTCGAAAATCTGTATCTTCTTACCAACGAACAGCCCCACGAACTCTATATACACCTGAAGAGTTTTGAAAATGAAACTCGGTACGCCCGATACGATCACTTCCAAATTGGCGATGAAAGCGAGTCATACAAACTTAAGTCACTTGGCAAATATTCTGGATATGCTGGAAATGATTCAATGATTTATCACCTTGGCATGAAGTTCTCTACTTTCGATCAGGATAATGATAATTCAGATTCAAACTGTGCTGCTGAATGGTTGTCCGGCTGGTGGTTTAACAAATGTGCTCATAGGTTAGTATTCTATGTCTACAAAATTTTAAAGCTGTATCTAATATAATTTTTTTAAATCTGTAGTAATCTGAACGGAATTTACCAAGACGATGTGATTAATTATTTTAATGGAATCAAATGGAACACCTGGGATACGGTGAATCGATTCACCTTTGTGCAGATGATGATCAGACCGATAAACCCGTGAAAAAGGCAAAATATAGATACTCATTATAAGATGAGATCTTTCATCGCAAATCGTGGACGGAAGTAGAAGTAAATCACTTAAACCTAACAACTCCCTAATCAACAAAAACTTACTCTCTCTTTGAACTGCAGCAGCATTTGTTGGGAAGTCTTTATTTATTTTAAGCTTTTTACACACAACAAATAAGAAATGATTCTGATTGTCCAACCTCAGTTTATTCTATGTTTTTTATGCTATATATAGTATTTATGTATGTGCAACTCCAAGTTGACTAAGCACAGTTTGTTAAGCAAGTGGAAACTAAAACAACTTGAAACAGCAAAACATCAACTGTAAAGTGAAAGCAGCAGTCCAAGGTTGTATGTTTTTGGCCAAAAAGACACAATAACTCGCCGGGCCGGATGTTGGCTCGCCTTACCTGGGCACACCTCATGGCCTGGCTCACGCTGGCCATAAATACCTTAACAGCTTTTGCGTAACTTAAGTCACCTCAGCACTTAAGAACAGAACTCGACATCAACCGTGACTGAGAATGGAATTGAAACTGCAAGTGGTGTGCGCTGTGTAAGCGCATTAAACTCATCCGCAGGTGGGAGTTTAAGACTCGCATTACGTTTAAACGCGCACAATGCGCAACTTTTTGCAGCTGCAATGAAATATACCAGTTAACTCAATAATGCTCTTGGCCATCACACACACGCTTCTCGGGTACTTTGAGCGCTTTTTCATACGGCTTTAAGCCCATTCATTGAAACATATGGAATACTCATCATATGTCCTGGCCATATAGTATAAGTGTGTTCTCTCTGTTTTTATAATGGTTGGTTGTTGAATGGGGCTTGGCAACTTTTATTTGTTCCATTGCTTTCACCTTTCTGTTGCAGATATCTCAGCTATTGACATTCAGGGCGTATACTTAATGTCGAGTGCACAAAGCTGCCATTGACTTTTGATATGCTAATAGCACTTGCAGGCCATTAATAAGTAAGGCAATCTGTTGGTACATAACATTAAATGCTATTTCCAATTAGCTGCATTTTCCATATATTTTTAAACTTTGCACAATAATAATATCTAATTTTAATGTATATCTTAAAGTTTCGGTCTCTTAAATATTATTTATTTCTAGTTGCGTATACTTGATTTTTCACTCACAATATAAATAAACTAAAAATAAATCTAGGTTGAATATTCCTCCAGATACTTTCTCTTGCAATTTTGACAATTGCTTTCATCGAGTTCGATTTAAAGTTGCATTCCCAACTATAATTTGGCTTGTTTTACGGTCACAAAATTGTCATAGCCAAATGCTCTGTGGCTTAACCAGCTCCACATAAAGACACGCGCTACATAATAATACCGGTCTCAATTCTATCCATAGCAGGCACCCAAAACTCAACTCGACCCTGGCCCACAAAAAACCAGCACAGGATATCAATGAACAATCGATGGAACTGGCCACAAAGCTCGTATCCAACCCACGTTGGTCATCCATGTGTTTGGGATAACTCTAGAGTTACGAATACTCGTACTCGCACATGCACGTCTTACGGGCATAGATACGGATACGGATACAGATACAGATACATTGCTAGCAAGACACGGTTGTCGTCGCAGTGAATTTGTAAAATACGTGACAAACATTTGCAATTTGGTCAAAGTCGCTGTCGATATCGTTGTCGTTATCATCCCATTCTCTTATACCTTTTCACAGTTTTTCTTATTCTTTACGCTGCGCTCTGATATATACAATTCAATTGTTCTAATTTCATTTCGTGATGTTCTCTTTTTTTTCTGCACAAAAAACAAAATGAAGTTCAATTGAATTGACAGCCTGTGAGAATTAAATGCTTCAAATACTTTTTTGACTAGTTCTGTTTTCTTTTTTTTCGTTTTATGCTTCACGTCTAAATTGATTTATTTTTCCTCCCGATTCGGATAGTTTTTTGTTTTTTTATTCGCATTTTTGTCGTATCTGCCGCATTTTTATTGTCTGGCTGACCACATTTTGTGGTTGCCTGGGTTATAAATTTATAGTAATTTTTTATGCCATTTTAAATGGCAACATAAATTTAAATTTATTGCTCGTCGATTTCCGTTGTGGCTTGCCTGATGCTTCTTGCGCTCAAAATCACTTTATTCACTGGCTCCCTGTCGAGTTGGACTCCGAGTTGTGAAAGGTTGTGGCCTGTCTCATCGTCATGTCCTGCTGCGATTTTTATGCACTCCTGCGGTCTTGTCAATCTCTTTGTAAATACTATATGTATTTTAACTACCATTTGCCATTAATTTTTAAAATTTTATGTATTTAATCTTTAAATATAAATAATTAAAATATTATATTTTTAATTTGATCGGCTTATGCTGTTTTCAGACTTTCGTCCATGAATTACAAAAATTAATGTCAGGTTCTTGCCGGCAACTTTCGCTAATAGACCAACACTTTAGTAGCAAGAAGTTGACAAGAAACCGAATGCTTAGCATATCACGTAGCTTACAGAAAATTTAATTAATTTGCTGGCACTGTTCTGCGTGGTGGCTGCCTCAACCGGAGCTGTCAGGCTGGCCAGTGAAGTCCTTTTTATGGCTCGGACATGCCATAAACTCGAAAGTTACGAAGCTACGAATATTTTTCAGCAGCTGCAACTTCATTATGTGACTGATGATGTACAGCAGCAGTAAGTAATCATATTTTATTTTTTTGTATTCGCTTGTTTTGAACAAAGCAAAAAAAGAAAAGAAGAGAATAAGGAATGTCCCAGGACCGACGACCGCGACGTTGGCAACGATAGGAGGCATAACTGCATAATGGCAAGAGAACAGCTAAAATTGGCATATAAAAAGTTTTTTAATGAATGGAATTAGTGTCTGAACATTGCACTGACTTTGTTAAATCGTCCGGGCAGCGCCTCCAAAGTTCTCGCAAGTGTCCATCAGTCGCATCAGTTAGTCATTCAGTCAGTCAACATATTTGGCATGCCAGAAATGTCTGTTTTTCCGTCTTCCTCTCTCACTTTCTTTCTCCCTTTCCCTCTCCCTCTCTCTCTCTCTCTCTCTCTTCCTGTTCTCTGTTCCTCTTTCTGTGCTAACAAAATTAGCGCTTATTAGTGCCAGTTGGTCAAACTTGTGCTGCGTTTTTCATTTTCGACTTTTACTTGCCATAATTTCCCTCGAGTGCGCCACTGAGAGATCTCTAATTGTTTTAAACGAACTTTCATCAAAGTTGATGTACCGCAAAATGTTTGCAACGAGTCTCTGAAATTAATATGTTGTTTAATGAGTATTGTTTTACAAGTTTTCTGAACTGAGTGCGACTCAAGTGGAAAAATTCACAGCGTTTTCTTTACACTTGAAACTGACTTGTGTTCATCAAAAGTTTTTTATTTCATTTTAAAAAAACCCTTTATTAAGAGTTTTAAAAACAAGTGTGGTTGATGACAACAAAGTTTTTTTAGGTCTGTAAGAAAAACTATTATAGTAAAAGTATAAGTGCATCAATCAGTTTATAGATAGGTTAAAGTACATTTATGAATTAATTAGTGGAAACACTTTGAACGATCGGGAAATTAATAAAGTTAAGTGCATTGACAGAGCATAACGAGTAATGAAGAATTTGTAGTATATTGATATTATTATTTATTAAAAAAATAATGTTATTTGTTAAAGGTTTCTGAAGATTGGAACTGACCTTATGCTTTTCTCTATTTCCACCGATCTACAAAAATATAAATATACTAAATATAAACACTTGTTATTTAAAAACATGAGCTTTTCATTTTTTATACAGAAGAAAAATAAATATTGAAAGTAATTCATTAATGTTAAATGTTATTCAGTGTTTTCCATTAAGTCGTTACACATGTGACTTGAAAAAGTATTTCTTAACTCATTTTGGACATCACTGATGTAAATACGTATCAAAATTTTATATGTTGCGAAAAGTTTTCCCGTGAAAACCACATTGTATGTTATTAAATATGCATGTAGGATTCAATTAAGAGAGAACTAAAGTAAGTGTTAACCACGAATATAAGCAAAAGACTGCACATAAGAATCCACAAGCCAGTAAATGCGATATAATCAGGACATTACTGCAATGCAGTCATAAACTTGTACCAAATATCAATTTATACACTTAATTAAGCGCATATGTGACTGCGCAATTTTATGAACTAACACAGTGACACTAATTGATACACTTTACACAGACACGGTGCCATAATACAAACGTACAAATAAATTAATCTAATATATATATACATGTTCGAGAACAGCTCAAAGTCAATTGCAATTTTATGAGCTGTTGAAAATGAAGTGTGTGGCTGAGGGAAGTGAGAAGAAGAGACGAGAGACTTCACTTCACAAGCCATTACGCTGATTGGCTTTTAATGTTTATCAATACATTACGCAGTCAGTACCAAAACTGTAGTCCTCTGACTGACGCTGAGTGCCAGGCCTTAGTTAAGCTGAGACTTTGACTTGACTGACATTCGGGTTAAGGTTTCTGTGGCCAATCCAGCTACGAAATGAGTCAACTGTTTAAAAATGCATGACCTGTAGATACTTTGGTTTTCCTCTTGCCTTTAATTTGTAGTGTTTTCTTCTTTCTTTTCTTTTTGTGTGAGAGAGTGTCGTGTCTGTGGCACATGAATTTCCATTATCACATTCTAACATTTAGTCTAGCTATTATTTTCATACAAGAATTATAAGATGCAAGCAGACACACAGAAACAGTCCTCTTTGTGGCCATTTTTTTTTTTTAGAGAAAATGTCGACAGAGCTCTCAGTTATTTCATCTACTGTCCTCAACTTAACTCGACCTGCATTTTTTCTGTCTTATGTGCATAATTTATCTACCAGCGAAAGTAGCGACTGTACTAAAAGCAAACGAGGCAACAGAGATGTTTAACAGTTTCACGAATTTCTATACTCTGCGAAAGTATATCTAAGACAAAAATATTGCTCTGAGGTTTTAATCAAATATATATTTAAAAAAAACGTACTTAAATTATTGTTGTAAAAATAATTACAATGGGTAAATTTTTCTAATCGAAAATAGCATTCACAATTCCTAATAAAATTTGAATACCCCTTGACTGGAAAAAATACACTGCGAAATATGATGTCCAGTTGGTTCAAAGCCGCAGCAGGACTCTCCGGCAATATGTTGTGTGTAGACTTAGTCAAGTCAGAAAATAGCACAATGGTAAAAACTGGGTAAATTTAAATAATAATACATAGTAAATTAAGTAACTAAAAATATCAAATGTGAAAATTCTTACTACTGAATAAAAGTAAATCAAGTGGGCGGTTACAGTCGAGCACGCTCGACAGTAGGATACCCTAAACTCAGGTACTCTACTCTGAGGGTGATTTTCGACCAATTGTTCCTATGGCTCAGGGTATAAAAATGCATTTATAGCTTACGCTTAAAAAAAGGCAACACTTTTTTTGCCCATATAAGTAAGCAACACTATTATTTTGCCTATATAAGTAGGCAACACTCTTTTTTTGCCCATATAATTAGGCATCACTATTTTTCCTCATATAAATAGGCAGCACTATTTTTGCCACATAAGTAGGCAACATTATTTTTGCCCACAAAAGTAGGCAACACTATTTTGCCCATATAAGTAGCAACACTACTTTTTGCCCATATAAGTAGGCCACCTATATGATATAGTTAACCGATTTTAACCAAATTTGGTCAGGATGTATAATACCAGTCCCGATGCATATTCTATCAGTTTGGTTCTGATATCTCAACAAACAAAATACTTTTTCATACTAAAACTTCATTTTCGATGTATCGTTCCTATGGCAACTATATGATATAGTGATCCGATCCAAAAATTAACAAACTTGATCTGCGCTCGGTATCCAGGAACCTACATACCAAGGTTGAAGTCTCTAGCTCTAATGGTTTCTGAGATCGACGCGTTCAAACAGGCGGACAGACAGACTGACTTTTTCGACTCGGCTATTGATCCTGATCAAGAAGATATATACTTTTGGGGGTCTGCCACGCCCCTTTCTGCCTGTTACATACATTCAGCGGAACACATTATACCCTTTTTTTTTTTAAAAATACAAGTTATTAGAACTTGGTCAGTTTATTCCACTGTTCGTCGAGTGCCAGAAAACTACAGCAGCAGAAGCGACAACAACGTCTGCTGCTTTTTATGCTGCTGCTGCCTGGCTGGTACATGCATCATCATCATCATGATGAGGAGGCAACTAAATCCTATTATGAACTTTGAGCTTATGAAAAGACTTCAAGCGGTGCATTGTCTGCCGAGCTTTGCAGGGTAAAGTCGCAGACAGAGACCCCTATGTGTGCTGGCTATGCTGATGGTAACGTTTACACTTCTGCATAATTAAGTTATGTGCACAATACAAGCACACCTTTTGCCATTAGAAACAGTTTTTGTTTTTTATTGAGCATACGCCGCGTGTGTTTCTCGTTTTCTGTTGGTCGTACAGCTGCTTAGGCGCATTTAATTGTTATAAATTGCAAATAAATTAGCTGTTGCCAGTTTGCTAAAACTTGTTCACTTTAAGTTTGCAACGAACAGCAGCTGCAAAAGCAACTGCAGCTGTCGGCAATTTAAACATTTCTTGCTTGGTTTTGCACAATTTCCGCTTGCAATTTATCTAAAGTGTTGCAGCAAAGTTGTTGGCGGTATTGAAAACAATTGGCAGCTAATTTTGCGCAAAATTTGCAATTTTTTATGTTCGTTTTGTTACTACTGTTGGCCAAACGGTGGTAGATTGAGCATTTCAAATAAGTCCTGGATTCTTGCCAGCTCGCCTCGCTTTTCCCATCCGCTTCGTCTCCTACTAAGCTCCACAGCTAAGCT
The DNA here is from genome assembly GCA_035045575.1 of Drosophila falleni. Classification (NCBI taxonomy): domain Eukaryota; kingdom Metazoa; phylum Arthropoda; class Insecta; order Diptera; family Drosophilidae; genus Drosophila; species Drosophila falleni. The sequence goes on along the minus strand of JAWNOV010000181.1, from coordinate 1,265,529 downwards.
GCTGTAGGTCCTTCAGTCACAGTTTCACTGTTAAAAAATGCAAAATAATTTTCTAATGAATATTGAAGTGTAAAATTTGAATTGATTGCATTTGATTTGCGGATTTATAGCTGAATATTTACATTGTGGCTAAATCTGTGGCATGTCTGTTTCCACAGCTGGAAAATTCGAATAATCAATTTCATTCAAATAAAGCATCAAATAAAGCATCAAATAAGCAGCATTCTTCGCATTTCGCCATAGCATACTCACAATTCATAACTATACAATAGCTAAAATGTAATTAAATTTACCATAACATTCAATTCTAATGTATGTTTTTGCATTCTTTGTAGATATATAGATTTATATGGCATCTAATAGTTTGCAATAATTTAATGTCTACTTATTTATTTGATAAATAATTAATATATATTAGAAAATTTATTATATTTTAAAATTGATTTGAAAATAATGTACTCACATAAAAATCTTTCAAATGCAAACATAAATAAATAACAATCTATTAATTTCCACACTTTCTCCTTTTTAACAAAAATATTTCCAATGAACCTTAAGTAAAACTAATAAATAAAATCAAAGTGGTATTTCAAGCTAGAATAACATACAGAATAAATTCACAAAATACTAATCGAAGAATCATTTCTATATTTGCTTGTGATTAATGGAAGTGGTTTCAATTCAAGCTAGACATAATTTAACATTTACATTTTTATGCTTGTTGTATGAATATAACTCTCAGATTGGCATCTCAAAATACACGTACTTTGATGTACTTAAAAATGTACAATTTCAATTGCCAAACCACATCACATAGACGCTGGAGTTAAGCAATTATCTCGGCATTAGCAATTGCCGCATAATTGCAAAACTATTACAATTTGCCCATTTCCTGAAAATGCAGAAAATGTTCGTTGTGGCAAAGACTTTAATTGAATTATGTATGCGGCAGTTTGGGAGCAAATCCTCCGCAAACTTGGCACAACCACAAACGAAATTGTTGCCAAATCCAAGGCCCAGTCCCATCTTAATAATTTTACAACAATTCTAAAGGCGGCAAATTCAATTTTATTCAATATTATTAGCTGCTGGGGCGTGTCCCATGGCCTGGCCTCCGTTTGTGGTAGCCAAGTTTTAGTCTGTTTGCCCCGTAACCGCAGTGAAAGCCGTAGCTGGGATTTGAGATCTCTGGAATCCCGTGCTCTGCATCTGAATCTGTAGGTGTACGCTATGTGTCCGTATGTGGTCTCCGGTTAGCTTTCGTTTGTTTGACTTGCTGTTATGCCAACTTGGCACGCAAACTTCTCACAAGTTTGGCTAGTTAAGCCAAAAACCGTCGGCTGTCGCATATGGAAATTGGGTCGGAATAACGTCATTATTATCATCGTCATCATCGTCATCATCGTCATCATCATCATCACATCCACACTTGGCTTAGCTTGGCTTGGCTTTCGACCAGGGCAAGGCCAAGACGACAACTACAATGGCAACTTTGTAGCCCTTGTTTGGTTAGTAATCTACTTGGGGCTTCTCAGTTTATGTTGTGCACACACACCCACACGACTTATATTACACATATATGCACACATATATGTTTGTATGCAGATACACTTTCATACTGGGAGCCGCCTTTGTTGATATTGTCCTGCAGTTGGCGAGAAGTTTTGGCATATACCCAAAGGGTTAAATTCGTTAATTTGATAAAGGTTAAAGACATCGTGTTCTCCGTGCATTTGATTCAGATTAATAAATTAATTGAATATAATTATTTAAGCATAACATTTATTAATTAATTAAAAAATAACGAATACAAGGTTATTTATTAAAATTACTTTAATTATTCTGTTTTTGAATCTTTTAATATATAAGAATAAATAATTTAGTTTGAGTTTGATTTTAGTATCTGATATTTAATCAAACACCTTAAATAGACATTTAGAAACCTGTCCTAAATCTTTGTTAAATAAAACGCACTTATTGTTAGTCGGGAGAGTTAAAGCTTAACTCAGTTATTTTGATAAGCACTTAAATACGCATTTCAGGCCAACATCTGCTGGGAAATTGGAGAGGCCCACAAATTATATGTTAATGCAATTGTAATTGATACAAATTTGATTTCGGAAAAAAGCATAAAAATACGTTACTGGCTTTTCATCTTGTCGTTGTTGTTGTTGTGGCTCCGGTTGGCATTGAAAATGAGAAATCATTTGGCACAAATGTTGGGTGAGGCATATGTTGGTATAATGTGGCACACGTGGCAGGCAGCGGAGCTTGTTGGCAGCTGCCAACTGTATGTGTGAGAAAATGAGTGAGAGAGAGAGAGAGAGAGAGGAAAAAGAAACAAAGAGAGAGAGAGAGAGAGAGAGGAAGAGAATCAGCTTCCCATTTGACTTCTACGCTTTCACTGCGTTGCGCGAACTCTCAAGATAACGTAATAATTTATATGAACTTTACAGGGTCATTAATTTAAAGCTTATTCAGTTGTTCAAGATTTATTAAATTAACTCAAGTTGTGGCAGCCAACGGCAGCAGAAACGAATCAGCTCACGATACTAGAGGGCGCAGTCGGGGTCACAACTCAAACACGCACGCAAAAACTAAGAGAGGAATTTCCCTCAGGGTCAAAAGGCCGTTCAAATGAGCTGATAGTTGACTTTACTGATAGTGAAGTATTAGTAAGAGATTATTGGTATGTGGGGAATAAATTACTATGAATCATGATGATGATGATTTAAATACTGTGCTCGAGCTTGAAAATTAAGGTTTTGCTAAAATTTTAGTAGGTAAAATAGTTAAAGTAATCAGAAAATAATTATTTTAGAAGTGAAATGACATATGATAAGCAAACCAGAGAACTGAACCAATAAATTAAATTTAAAAAAATTATTTTTAAAAATATATATATTTTTTTTATAAATAAAAAAGGAAAATAAAACGCATTAGTTTCGAATTAATAGTTATGATAGAAAACAGTATTCTACAGTCTACACTGTTTTAAATTGTTGATTTGATATAACTTAAAATCTCCAATCCAATCAATTTAATCAGTAAGAAAATATTAAACTGCGACTGTCTATTTGATTTTTATAAGAAAATGTATTTATATTGTGAATCTTCATTATTTACCATACTATGCATTCCAAGCAAAAGTCTTCAACCTAGGCCAAAAACTGGCTACAAGGTTATCTTAACCGCTGGCTGTAATGTTGATTTAACGAATCGCTGGTTCAACATAATTAAATTAACTGCATTGTAATTGTCTGCAATCAAAACGAATAATAATAAATTTGTTTTCTTGGGAGAAACAGAAAGGGGGCAGTCCTGTAACCGCAATCCAATTTATTGCTCTTGACCGCAACTAGGATTTGGCTTGTTGATGCTACTCCTGTTTCCTCTGCTGCAGGTTGCCGTCTGTCTCAGAAATGCAATTTACGTGCTACGTAAATGTTACAACAATAACAATAACAACACGAACAACAGCAGTAAATGCAATGGAAAAGGTAAGTTCGTGATTGAAACGTTGAAATTTGTTGGAGGAGTTGGGAGTTCGGACCAGGTAGCAGCGAGCTGGGAGAAAAGGATACTTCATAGCGGTGTAGGTTTGTACAAATGGTCGGGAATTTCAGGAATATTCATAGCATTGCCAACAACGCTTGACTGGCAACAACCACAAAAATGCATTGAATTGAAAATGTTTGAATTTATATTGCAAGTTTGACTTGATTGAGGCACTTGATATCGTTTCCTTTTGACAGTGCACCAGTCACTCGAAAGACCCTCCCTTACTTCTAACTCACATACATAAATTCAAGCCAAAAAAAAAAAAAACAGATTTCCTGGAATAAAATGAAATTCGAAAACGCTGTTGTAACCAGCGAAAGCTCAACTAACAAGCTGCTAGTTGCTGTTGATTTGCATGACACTGTGCCAAGTTGTAAAAGCACACAAAATTATTAAAAGCTATTATTATGTGGCAACAAATTAAAGTAATTGTAAGGCTAGACTTAATCATCACATTCCATTACTAGTTTGATACATGTATAGCACATGAGAACGAAATAATTCTAAAAACCTTAAAGCTCTTCTTTCTATTTAAATCATTATTTCAAGAATTGGTTTTAATGATTTGCCTGGTTCATTGTGTTACTCTTTTTATTGTGCTCCTAGATAATTGCTTAAAGTTCAAAACTGATTTCGGTCAATTTAGTGGCAATTGTTGTTTTGTCTTGTTACTGAGAGAAGAACATGACTAGAAGAAAAGCTTCCCAACTTATTTACATTGCAGCAACTTTGCAAGAAATTCTTTCAACGGTGCAGAAAATCTACCCTTTTCCCTTAAGAGACCATGTAACCGCAATGCAGCTTACCTGATTGAATTTGCATAGTTTTGGCCATGTTAGTGTCAAGCCATGTTAGACAAGTAGCACTTTGCTATATGTTGTCTTATAAAATGCATAAAAACAAGATGAAGATGGGAACTTGCAATACATAAGTGTAAACTCTGTTGATTTTGATTAAATTTGCAATATTTTGAATTTTAAATCTGCTAGCCAGGACAAATATTAAAGATTCCACATTGCGCGTAAAATATGCACAACAAAATCATTTGATTGGGTTTTTATGGTCAACAGCCTCACCAAAAATTCAGTGAATAATAAAAGTCGCAATTTAAACATTAATTAGAGCCATCGAAGCGAACCCATGAAATAGTTTGGTATTGATGGGAAGTTGGAAAAGGAGCAGAAAGCAGGAATCGGACCAATAACCAAGGACATCGTGTCGTGCATATCAAATGCGGAACACGTAGAAGGTAAAGACGACAGGATGTGGATGCGATTGTGGTTACGGATACGCAGAATACGAATCAGAATCAGAATTCGAGTCCGAATACTTGCAGTTAGCGGATGAATGGGAAAGTTTTCTGCCTTGGCCAAAATATGGCGAAAACTTACCGCAAGACCAAAATCCGTCGGTGGAGTTAACAGTTACGGAGAGAGACAGAGAGAGAGAGAGAGAGAGAGAGAGAGTTGCACATTTAACGTCATTCTACGATGCGTTGATTTTTACGACATTTCAGCTGCGATTTCCATGCGCACAACTTTTTCCATGGCCAACTCCGACTTCGACTCCATAAAACTACAAGATACGAGTGTTACTTGCTAAAAGTTTTTTTTACTGTTGAATTCCAATAAACTGGCTGGCACAATATTAGTTTTTATGCCAAAAGAATAAAGAAAAAGTTTGCCAACAAAAGCTGAACAAATAAAAAAACAAAAATCTACAAAATCATTTAGGTAAACAGTGAGTGACTTTCACAGAGTTTGCCACGACGCGACGCGGCCCCCAAAAACGTATCTCACGGATGCAAGCTAACCAATCTACCTATAGTGCGAGAGTATGCCAAACTTTGTGCTATGTGACTTTCAGAATTTTTTAGTTTTGATTTCAAGTTGGCCGTGGTCTGTTGTCAGGCTCAGAGCATGCAGCTTGTAGCTTAGCTGAAAATATTGCAACTTGCGGCAAAGTCACGTGCAACTTTACAGACATTTTTGGCATTACCTGGCGGCAAACGTAGCAAGGTGCAAACAGCAAGCAAATGCTTATTTTCAATCTTAAAGACCACGAACTGAGAACTGTCTATGTCGGCAATTAAATAAATTTCCATTAAATAGCAATGACTGCACCCATTCTCAGCATTTGTTTAGTACTCGTACCCGAAACTCACATCGAGTTTAACTTGCTGGATAAATCTGTCACGTGCACACAACAATGACAGGAATGTGTTTGGGTTCCAGTTCGTGATGTGGCTTGTTCCTACTCGTCCTTCTGCTGCTCCTTTCCCCTGGCTTTCCTAGCTGTCCCTGTTCCACTAATTGCAATTATTGCTCTTTACAAATGAGTTAAACAAGTGCTAAACATTTGTACGCACAGTCATCGTGGTGTGGTAACAAATTCCGACGTGGCAAATTGCTGACTATCCCACTGTACACGTACTTATGGTAAGGTAATGGATGTGCTTGGCTCTAATATAACTGACAGGGTCAAATGGGTGGTAATAAAAACTAAATATGTATAAAGGGAGCTTGATTTAAATGCATTAATGAACAACTATTGTCTCCAAGCCTCTTTTCAAAAATAAAGATTCCTTTCTTTTACAAATTATATATAATAAGACCCTAAAAAAAATTGATACTATTATTTTTATAAGTACAAACACAAGCAATATTCATATAAGTAGTACTATATGTTTGTCTTGTATGCTCTTTGGAATTTTTTAATTATTAGTAAAATTAAAAGAAGAAAGTTGATATATTTTATATATATATAAATTGAAAATATATTTAAGGTTTTGAACTACTTGTCTTTTTTTAAAGTTTACTTACATATTACATCAAATCAGTTAGTTAACTAAGACCTTAACTAGTCATTGGGTGGAATCTGAACTTATTTCTTTAAACTTAAAGCAAGCTATTTCGGAGTATAAGAAGTTAAATAAATTTAATATTTCTTTCAAGTTTTTGTATGTATTTATTTACTAAAATTTGTATCTTACTTTTTTTCAAATCTTGGTGTTTGGCAAAGTATTCAAATGACACCTCATAAAACTACAGCTATATATCCGCATCAGCAACAACAACATCCGCATCCGCCACCATCGTATCAGCATCCTCATCCTCATATTCATCCGACTAAACGATGGCAAACTGTTCAACACCTTTTGCAGTGAATGGAGCATAAGAAATCATATCAAGCGCTCCAGCGTACGGATATAATATATATAACAATTTTCACACAATTTTCTTAACACGTTATTTGCGCGTATTTCATATATCCTTACTGTCAGGACGCTTTGTGTACATGTATGTGTGTGAATTAGCGGCAAACGGATGTTGAATTGGTTTGCCTTTGGCTTGGCTTGCCACTCAAGTGTGAAGCAGAATGTGAGCAGGAGAGGAGCATCTTGTGGCAGGTTTTCCTTGTTCCGATGTTGACTGCTTGTTTTTATTTCCTTTTCGGTGCCGTGTATGTGTGTGTGTGTGTGTGTTGTGTGTGTGCGTGTGTGTCTTTGTGTGTGTGTGCGAGTCGTGGCACGTTGGCACGCTTAAATCAAAGCAATTTGCTGTGTAGCATCGTGTTGTAAATTATCGCCGCAGGATTTTGTTTTATTAAACTCGAGTGTTCATCTGTGTCCTCCTTCGAGCTTGTGAGCGGCCTGAGATTCCTTTATTTTCAGTTTTCTTATACATTTGGAAAGCGCGTAAGGTATGCAGGACTTTGTCTGAGTTCTCGTGTGAAATATTTTAAATATGCTTGATTAAAACCTTAAAATATCTAAGCAATTAAAATAAAATTATATCTATTAAGCCAAAATATATTTCAAATTTCTGCACTTAATGGAAAAATATGCCATTCAAGTAGTTTACACAATGCGATTTACTAACCAACTCGCCCTTGTATCAACTACTTAAGCGTTTCATTTTCACAACAGAGAGTATAAACATATATCGATTAACTATTTTATTGATTGATATTGATTGCACATTTTGCAAGTAGTAAATTAAAAGGTTGATATAATTTTAAAAACAACCTCTTAATAGTTACTACTTAAAGAATATGCAATATTTTTGAAAACTTTTATAAATTATTCTTCTTCTTCTTCAGAAAACCAATTATGTATATTAGTTCTTGCATACATGACACTCTCTATACTGACTGCAGTTAGTATAAAATATGTTCAATTTATACCCAAAATGTTACCAGCTCACCTCCCTTTTTTCATGTTATCAGTCTTTGTCTGTCTATGTCCATACTTAATAATCTCTTCTTTGTTTTCATACCCCGCTGGCAAAACTGTAAAGTAGGAAAATTTCATAATTATTTGTATTTGATATGAATACTTCGATTATGTTATCATCAGTTCTCTGAACTCGACTGTATAATCAGTTTTTTCTGATGACAGAATAATATATAGTGAATATATAAAAATAGAAAATGCAATTTTATAAGATGACAATTTAAAAAAAATTTTTAAAATAGTAATGATCAATATTATTGTATTGTTATAAATTACTTTAGCCACTGACAACCTCTAACATTATTAAAGTTAGGAGAAGTAAACAGAGGCATATCTCATCTTGTATGACTTACTTCTATGTGCACTCTCCAAATAGAAAGCCAAGACCATTACTCAATTTTCAGTATGGCTTTTGTTACCATTGATTGGTATTGCGACTTTTTTGATGATGGCAAACCAAAAGAATCAGAGAAATTTACATACATAAATCAGCCTAGCGATAAGGTTAATACGATTGCCGGCAAGGCGACAAAACAAGTGTACCTGGCTTGGCCCCGAGGCATAACTTCCCCCTAATTTCCACTCCCACTCACAGTCTTTCCGAGTCAATCCCCTTCATGGCCGTTTCTCTTACTTAACACGTCGTTTGTGTTGGTAAATCGGAGAATGAAGGCACAGACAGACAGGCGATTTTGACGACACACGTAACAATGTTGCCAAAACAGCATGACAACCCCAACAACAATAGCAACAACAATAACAACGACAGCAACAACGGGAACAAAGAGCACAAAAATGGCATTAAAGCTGCCATTTTCCACGTGTGCGCGCTTTGACAATGAAAAGTGTGTGTGGAATTTACATAAGTGTGTGTGTGTGTGTGCATTTTTGGGAATGAATGATTGTGTATTAGAGTTGAAGGGTGCGACTGTGTCGCTTATGTGTATGATTTTTCACTTTTCTGTAACATTTTTATAAATTTTGACAGCACATTTTTTGTTCGATTTTGCATCCAAAGTGATAAAATTGTTTTGTTAACTGAGAGGAAAGCAAGCATCCAGATTTTCTGAAGCATAAATGGAATTTAGCACCTTACTAAATTTTCCATATTTTCCTTGACATTTTTTCAAAATTTGTGATCTCTCATAACTTCATCAAAAATAAACAGATTTTCAAGCGAAATATCATTTTGTTCATGATTTGGCCCCTTAATTGATTTTGCATTTAAATCTTTTTCATTTAGAAAATTTTATATTTTATCGATCCTAAGCCATCTATCATCCAATTTTCGTTTTTTTTTAAAAACTATGATCTCTCATAACTTTATTTGTATCACCTAAAAAATTTTATATTTTTTCGATTCTAAGCCATATATCATTAAATTTTCCATACCTACACATTGACATTTTTTAAAAATTTGATCTATCATAGCTTCATTGAAAATTAACGGATTTTTAAGCGGAATGTCAATTTGTTCATATTTTCGCATTTAATGTATTGACATTTGGATAGCAACTTAGTAAGTAAAACTAAAAGAAATATGACACTATTTAAAACTCGTTATCTTATCTGCAGTTCTTCATAACTTAATCATTGATATTATTGCTAAATTATCTGTAATAATATTAAATATTTAAAATTTCATTTAAACAAACAGCTTTCTTACAAGAGAACAAAAAAATCTATAAACCTGTAAATCAAAACTAATTTTAGGTTAACTATGCCTTCCAAATTAAAAATGTTATTATTTAATTTACAAAAAATTTGCAGTCAGTCATTACTTTCAAATAGACAATAAATTGAGCTGTCAACGCATCTGTAAAAAAAGGCATAGACAATAAACACAACTGGCGGTATAATAAACAGAATAAATATTACAACTTCATCAAGTGTCAACAGTCGAACACACTCTGTCAGTCCCAAAAAATTGGAAGCAAGTGTTGAAGCGCAAAGATTGATGATAAAAATGAAAACGAAAATGAAAATGTGGCCCATAATAACTTTGCTCATTTAGGTCTGAATTATTTTGACCGTCAACGGCTCTTTTTCCTTTTCCTTTTGCTTTGCTCCTGCTGCTTGACATCATCATAATGCGTAGCTAATGTTGACATTTTTCCAACGGTTCAATGGGCATCAGAATTCCAACGTGTTTGGGTTCTTATCTACGCCCACGGCCACGCCCACCCGCTGACAGCAAAACTGAGGAATCTGAGCAGTTGTTGTTGTTATTACTGCTGCTGTCCCATTGTTTGATTGACTTGACTTGGCCTTTGTTTCAATGACTCAAAACATCTTCATGATAACTTGTCAAAACAGTCGGAGCAAACAGAGACTGAGATATTTGCTGAGATGGAAAGAGGGAGTTTGGGACGTGCCGTTTGATTTGTTGGGTCTCTTTCATTTGCTGGTTCACTGCATGGAAAAGTAGTTCAATAATTTCAACGTCATTTACTTGTCATTAAACGAATATTGAAAGAAAAATTTCATTGGCTGCCAGCCCATTTGGTGTTCTTATCGTGCCGTCACATCATTAGGTAACGCCCATCTCCGCAATCCGTAGTCCACCGTAAGACCCACAGACACTGGAAAAACTGTCAAGTACGGGCGACTTTTCTTTTTTTCTATTTCTGTCTGTGGGTTTGTTTGCCCGGCAATTATTGTCCTTATCATTGACACAAATCGTCATTTAATTAGTCCAATGCTTTGGGTGTCTTATTTGTGCTATTCATTGAATTGTTGACATTGTCCCTGTCCCTATTTCTATATATTTTAATTTTGGTGTACTTCTGACTCTGACAGTTAAGCAGAATAATCGCAAATTATTTGCATTGGTTCCAAAAGTTATAGAACCTTACAAGTTGCTTACGATTATATTTCTAGTTCAAAGTATATATCTTAATGTCGGAAACTTAATATCAACATCCATCTTAACTTCTTTTTTGTATTCTGATGTTAAAGTGAGTACTGAAAATCAGTCTTAACAGAATTAAAATTAGTAAAAAAAATAAAGAAATTTAAATAATAAATAGGACATTCTTAGGTTCAATAATTCCTTATATAATATTATATGAACTACATTCTAATTGAGTGAATTGCGAAAAATTATTTCACATTTAATTATATCTTACAGATGCCAAATACTCCAAATACTCCAAGTGTGAGATATAATTGCTGACCAGCTATTCACATACTCGAACACTATAAACTGTGTTAATAAATCACAGAAGCCTGGAGCAAAAACATAAATTACAATTAAAACTAAACTAAAGGTATAATTATGTTATCTCTGTTTTGCAGACGGTGAGACAGAGAAGCAGAGAAAATATACAATGCCCTTGTCGATTCTCTCTCTCTCTCTCTTGCCATTTAGGTATGTAACCTTTATGTTTCACCTTTTGCAGGTATTAATTATGTGAGAGTGTGTATTAATAAGACTTAGATACCAAATAAAAGATACCAAGCGTGTAGCAAAGTTTTGCTGTAGTTGCAGCTCCATAAATGAGTATAAAATATAATTTAAATACCCAACAGGTTGTCTTTTGTTGTCGCTTGGCGACTTAATTAACATCTTGGTACAAATAATTTATCCTACCTGTCAAGTGCCATACACTTATTATCTGTATAATTTCAATGCAATTACATTAGCCTGCTGTATGTATGTATCTTTAAGATACTTTCTACGGGTAGTCGTATCTAAGCCGCTTAACGTGGCGCCAATGCGATAAGCAGACATTGTCGACTTTTAGCGCTTAAAATGCAGTTGCCATACTACTAAACCCAAAGTAAGTCAAGAGTAGCATATGGTCAACGGGATACAGTCACAGCCCCATTCCCATCTAAATTCACCATCCACATCCGTATCCGCCTACGTTTTCGTATCTGTTGTATGTGTCGCCGTATTTTATAGTTAAACTTTCGCCTGGATACGCCCAGTTTAGAGTGTATGTTGTTGTTTAGTTATCTCCTTTGACATTCCCTGCCACAGTTCATTTTGTTTTCACTGCAATTTCTTCCTTGTTGTACACAATTAACAGCTATTGCTGCTGTGGCACTTACTGCTCTCCTCTCATCCGACGTCTGTTTGCTTGTGAGGGGAGCGGAAAGAGGGGACTATGTTTGCGTACTCAGTTGCTTTTGTGGGCGTGGGCGGGAGTGTGGGCGTGTCCCAGTGTAATATGCGCATTCGCTAGCAACCAGTCAACCAGACCAGCCCCAATTGTTGCTCTGAGCCTGTTGAGTTTTGATCCTTTCGATGCTCCTTGCTGAGACTTGCATAATGAGTTACATGTTTGTTGTGGTTTCGGTTGCTTTGAGGTCTTCTGTTGCCTTTGTTACTATGTGGGACTAACGATCTAAATATTAAATCATTTGAACAGCCGCAATCTCAATGTGCCCAATTTAATGGGAAATTCGAATAAAATAAATTATTTAAAATGAAATTAATAAACTTTTCAAATTAATTGAGTGATTATGTTTAAGGTATTTTTTTTTATTTCTTAAAAATAATTGAGATTTCCCTTTTTAGAAATTATTATCATTTAAAATATAATATTTGATTGAGTTATTTAAAATAAAATCCGTTTTCAAATAAATTAATGCTAACTATTTCAACCAACTTCAAGTGTTTTTTAAATATTTATAATTATAAATGTTATTTATAAGATAAAAGATAAAATTATTTCAGCAATTATATAAATTAAAACTATATTTTTTTGACATTTTACAATTTGTATTTTTTTTAATACAAACGAATAAATACAGATTCTCCTCGACGGCATTAGAAGCTAGTGACATTTAAGCCAGAGTATTTTTTTTTATTTCTCTAAGCTCATCAATTTCTATTTCATACATAATAAATGAGTATTTCTTGCTTTTTGTTTGTTTTAAAAATTAAAAACAAGGAAATTAAATCACAAAAATAACATATAAATTTATTTTAATTAAAAAAATAATATACACTTTTATTTTTATGCATTTGCAATCTCATTGAGACCAGATATGCTTTAAATCAAAAACGTTATCACTTAGAGAACAGTTCTGAGCAGAGCCGACTCAAGCTGGAGGCTATCAAGAGCTATTGCAAGTGACAACTGGCAACAAATGATTTAGAAAATGATTTATGGCACATTCATCTAATTACCACAACGCCCGCAGAGAAGGACAGAGCAGAGAGCCGAGACTGGTGGACTCTGGACTCTGCTACTGACCATGAACGATACATGGATAGAACTCTGGCAAAAAGGCAAATCCAATGCAATGCTGGTGACAATTGTGAACGTTTTGTTGTGTGTAACTGTGACTGTATTCTTGAATGTGTATATGTGTGGGTGTGTAGGTGTTTCACTGTGTGTACAACACCATTGCTGACATTAATGACGCATGCCATCAGTCAGTATATAGAGGAGGGACAAGTGGCAAGGAGAATGTGAAATGTGGAAAGCCTGTTGCTAAGCCTTTTTCCGCGAATGCAGCGCATCAATTTCAACATCAGCTGTCTGTTCCGGGGGCCAGCTAAGGGATTGAGGGAACATATTCCGGCCCTAGCACCCGTATTAATATCGCATCAATTATAATTTTCATCTGGCAGCAAACCACGTTGACAACCAAATGCGTTTTAGTTATGTGATTTGTTGCAATTTTTGCTCCCATTTTCCCCAAACTGTTGATTGTTGTTGATATGCTTCTGCTTTCCATTTTTATCCAGATCATGTATCAATCCTTGCACTGACAATTTTGCCTTCATTGATATTTCATTTTGGTCTTTTGGAAAAACAATATTGAATTGATATAAAAGTAACATGCTTTACTATTGATTTATCATTAGGTCGTCGTGTTTGTTTGACATTTGTTTTGTCCCAACCATTGCAATGGTATTGACAGTTTTGGCTAATGATTTCTTGTCAACTACAACGTATTGTGTGTTCTTTGTTTTCTGTGCAATTGTTAATAGTTTTGATTGAAGTGTTGTCATGGCTTAATAGGCTTAACGTCAGAGTAATCACTTAAATTTGTACAACTTTAAGTTAAGGGGGTCTTCTCATTGAGCAATTTTTTTTTTCGACTTTTTTTTGCATTTATTTATAGCTTGGGTAGTTGTGAATATGCTCCTAAAAGGATTTCTTAAAATTCGAAATACTTTAGAAGATACAGCATTTTTTGTGAAGCAAGGTCTTCGTCAAAATGAGCTATTTTCTTCAAACTTCAAACTTTAAACGCGTTTATCTCGAAACCACGTTTTTCGAACTGGCGGCCATGATATCTCCAGTTCAACTGAACCGATTTTCATGAAACAATGTGGAATCGACGCAGAATTGTCACCATTTTCGGGTGAAGCAAGACCATAATTTTAAAAAAAATTTTACTATTTTTTTTTTACACTAAACTACAAAAAAAATGCCCGAAATTGAAATTTTTTTTTGAATGGCCGCCATTTTGACGAAAAAAATCACAAAATTATGATCTTGCTTCACCCGAGAATTACATCTATACTGATTATAACCCCGTTTTTTTTTTCATTTCCGACGCTCCGGAGACCCGAAATCGTGGCCGCCGTGACGACACCTTTTTTTTCAACCCCCAACTTTGAAGTCTCATTACTTTTTGAACACCCCTCGTATCGGGGAAAAAAAAATTTTTTTTACTTACTTTGAAACTTTTGTAATACAATAAAAAAAAAAGTTTTCAATTATTCTTTGCGTTTTCAAGTAAGAATTTTTTTAAAAAGGGTCCAAAAAACGGGTTTTGAATGAGAAGACCCCCTTAATGCAACAAGAAACTGAGGGTGTTAAGTGGTGAAATAAATAGTACTCGTTAGTACATATCTATGATACCATAAAACATATTCACACAAACATCTAGACTGCTGATACACATTTTCAATTTGTACTGCATAAATAAATAAATGACTTAATCAGATTTTCCTTTCTATATTGCAATCGAAACAAATTTTATAAATCTGAGCTAAGGCATGCAACATTTATTATTAAAAATTTAATAACAATATAATAACGAATTTAAACTTGGCATAATGCAATAATGTAACTATAAGTTTTTCCTTTGTTATCAATCTAAAATTAAACTTTAAGTCAAGTTCTTGGCACTGATGTTAAGTGTAGAGCATAAAGCCGCTTTTCCTTTCCAACTGCGCCTGACAACTGCTTAGCGTATCAGACGTAGAAATAAATTCAAAATTTAATTCAAATCAAAACTTTTCATAGCGTGGAGAGGAAGAGCAGAGTTTCAAAGCTTTTCAATGCTGTTTTCCAGCATCTGTCAGAAAAATAAACAAAACTGCAAATTTTATCGTGCTGAACGTTTATGCGCAAATTGCTTCCAGGTTTCCGTCGCGTTCTCTGTCCGCTTGTCGCCTTATCGAATTTCAGTCAACGATGCGGCGAACAGTGTGAGGAGGATGATGCCAGGACTCAGGACTCAAAGGAGACTTGAAGTCAGCAGTCGCTGGATATAGAGACGCCGTGTTGTTGCCAGTTGACAATGGGCACCGATTTCTTCACGGCGTGCTCCCTGGCATAGTAAAGAAGTTTCTCTGCTCAAGGCGTGAAATGAAATCGACAGTAATTTGTGTTTATCTCTCTTTATGTGTATGTGTATGAGTTTGTGTTTGTCTGTGTGTGTGTTGAAATAACAATTGTCACAACTTTTGCTTGGGTTTCGCAATGCGAAAAGTTCTACGTCGCGAAATTACTTTAATTTGTGAACTTGACTTTATCAAACTATAAGATCCAACGACTTGTGTTAATGTAACCAACAAATATTTCTTCTTTGACATTGATTTGAAGTCAATAAGCCAACTTTATCATATTGCCATATGTCTATTTGGGCAGGGGAAAGGCAAGGAAAGGAAATGGAAATGGAGCTCCCAATGTCGCTTTGATGGCGCATAAGTAAGTGCCTATGAATAATTCATGTTCTATTTATACAAAATCGAAATGATAATCGTGCACTTTAGCATTTAAATCAGAGATGCTGACTAGAAACAGGACAAGGAACTTTTGAAGAGTGTCGCTGAAGAGAAAAGGGTAAAAGGGAGTGAATAAACAAACAAATTTACATAGATGCGGTGTGAGTGAATTGTAAAATGGTTAAGCTATTGTAGATTGTAGACTTGTCGATTGGTTAAGACTTTTTAAAGCAAGCAAATCGCTATCAAGCACAATAATCGACTCTTTGTCTACGGGGATTAAATTGTTTATTGAGTCTTAATAGGAGAGTCAATTTAAAATTATAATGACACAGCAATTAATGTTTCGAGTCACACACAATTTTAGACAATCAAACAGAGTATTAATTACAACTTACTTCAATGAATAGGTAGATGTATAATCTGGAAAGATTAATTAACAGTGACATAAATGATTTTCTTATATATTTTTATACTATTTAATATAAATTGAAGTGTTTGCTGATGCAGTTAATATTTAAGTTAATCAAATTAATAAGCTTTTAATTATTTGAAATAGACTGTAAAATTATTTCGTTGTGTCTTTAAAATTCACAAATAATTCACATGCAACGTCGTTTGATTGGGCAATTTGCAAAGTGTCTCAGCATGAAATTGATGAACCATATCAAGTCATATGAAGTGATAACCATCTGTAATTATGATACTGCAAGCAGCTGCAACCGCTATTCATTTCCTCGCCATTACCGTTACCAAACCAGACTTGTTGCCGCTTGCCGCTTGCCACTTGCCACTTTCCACTTGCCACTTGCGTGGGGGCCAATTGACATTTATGGCTTGTGCGGGCATGCAAACTCGGCGATAACACGCCTCAATGAGCCCCAAGGAAAACTCGCACTGAACTCAAGTTCAAAATGCCCGCTGCAGATGCGAGACGAGTGTTCAATAGGTTTTCAAGAGTTCAAGTTTCACTACCTCCAGATACAAGTACCTATTTATTCATAACTGTAGTGGCGTTTAACCCATTTTGCCACGCCCACGCATACAGCACCCTCGGTACGCCCTGCAGCACTCACGCACTGGCAGCCTGTCAAGCATGCATTTTTGCATTAAATTGTCTTGTTGAAGGGGAAATCGCATACACTTAATGCCATAGTGAAACCGATTTACATGGGACTTCAGTACGGTCTGGATGAATGATAAGGGATATGGGAAGAGAAAGAAGCAGGAGAAATTCACTTGGCATTGTTGTCAGCAGCTCTTGAAATGCATTTCGCCTGACAGTTGATAAACGACATGAGCACTGGAGGACAGAGTGCTTACATATGTATGTATAATACTATATATAGTCGAGTTCACTTTTGCTTTGCCGAATCCGAAATTCTAGAATACATTCACACATTCTTCTATTCGTGAATCTTTCAAGTGCCTAACTGAGTGATGATTGTCAGACGTTTCCATCTTCATTTCCCTTTTTTTTCATTTCATTTTTTGTTGGCGGCTTATCGCACACTTGTTGCAGGAGCTTTACATAATTTATGATCTTTAGTGTAATTGCCCTATTTTATGTCGGCATCCAAAGATTTAACGACCCTCCCATATTTGTAGGCGTCGTCGTCGTCGTCTTCTTATCATGTACCACATTATGTGGACCAGGTCCCAAACCAAAAGGAAAGGGTTGTGGTACTTAAGCCTTTTAAAATTTATGTCAAATGCATTTGTAAAATATGCCAAACGAACGAGTGGCAATACCGATTTCTGCGCCATTTAAACTAACACAGTGCTTAGCACAGTGGGACAAAATTAGGCAAAATATTCAATTGAATGAAAATTATTTAAATTGTTTTATTTGTAGAATGATTTATTTAACTAATTTGATTGTTAGTAAATTATATTTGCCGAGACATTCTAAATTTTGAAGCTAACAAGATTTTTTTTTTGAAATCGGTGTTTTTTTTAAGATACCTATTAAAATATTAATTGTATAATATAAGACAAATTTCTTCTATATATGGTGTATTAATAAGCTATGTTATATGAGACACTTTAAAATTAAAGTTTATCAAAGTTAGAAATATAAGCATTTCAAATTTTATACTATCATAATATTATTATGTTTTCCATATAACATGTTCACAAAATAAGGACAATTTATCTGTAAATATGCTATGATAATAATTTATATTATTATACTTCACGTTTGAGCCTTAATTTTCCATTGTACAGGAATATCCTCCAACCGCCAATGTCGCTGCCAATGGAAAACGTTTTCTGCCAACATTCGAGTAAAAACAAAGCACGATAAAAAAATAAAAAAAATCTTTGTGCATTTTTGTGCAGTTGTTGGTTGTGGCAAATGTTCGTGCAAGGAAAATGTAATTTTTACTGCACGTTTGAGTTTGGGAGATGGCGATGTTCCCACACATACATGTATGTATATTCCACATATACTCATATGTATGAATGTATGTGTATATGCATATAAGTCGCAAATGCAACAAAATGGCGACAAGCGACCACGTTCCTTGTCTTTCAGTGTGTGTTGTCTTTATCAGCATCGTCCTCGTCCATATCGTCGTAGTTTTTGTGTTTTTGTATGTTTCTTGGCTTTTATAGGAAATACATTTTCACTATTTTCCCTGTAAGCACTCGCCGGCGTCTTGGTTTGTGTATACCCTGTTGCTCATACGTATGATATTTCAATTTGAAATATTTAAATACTTGAGCTTATTAAGTCAGAAATATATTGTACATCAACGAATACACATCACCGTAAAATATATAACTCGAATTCGATTCAATAATATATATTTATATACTCGATTATTAAAAGAGCAAATTAACCATGTCGGCCAATTTGGATCTTACCCTTTTGAACTTTTCAAGCTACAGAGAATACCTGAATTCCTTTATAAAGGCCGATGACTATCTTTATTTGGGCAGTATGTCAACTGTAAGAAGATTTGTAAAACTTGGTTATCGCAGTTCGGGAAAGGTGTGTGAGGAGATTGAATTCGATAAGATAAGAAGCCAGTTAGCTACTATTCTCAATCCGAGGGTCTCATCTGATATCCTTTATGGAAAATTCTTCAAAGGAACTGATGCTGCTTTAAAGGCCCTAATGGAACGCGAGGAACCGAATTTGCTTCTGAAATTATCGGTAAACTGTTGGCTTTAATAATTACAATGATTAATTTATTCATTCTATTACCTTTCTAGACCATTATATTCTTACAGGTACGACAACGGAGTGGCTTCGACATTTCGGGCTATATTGACTTTGAGAAGAGTCTGCGTGACTGTCATTTTAAGAAAGCAGATAGAACCAATTGGAAAGCCGTTTTTGAGGGTAAAACCCTTTTACGACCAAAACCAACAGACTTAAGTTATTACGACTGGCACAAAGGACACGTATACCACAATAATACTGACAACTATCTTGCGGTAAACGGTGGAGAAAGTTTGGTATTTATGCATAAAGCGGATCATAAGCTTATTCCGGTTACCGATAAACCCAGTATGTATTCACAAAATGTTGACCGTTTTATGATTAAATCTGAATTATACGGATTTATGACTTTATATGATCATGTTGTTAGATGAGTTCTAAATAAATTGAAAACTTGGAAAGACTTTCTGTTTCTATCTAATAAATCTCTTAAAAGATGTTTTTTTTTTTTAATTAGATAATATCTGTATTTTTGGTTATCATTAAGACTTTCGCGTACAGTGAAAAAGTTTTATTTTCAGCTACACTTGCTGAGTATCTTTCCGTTGAGTATCAACTTATGTTGCATTTTTGGTTATTTTATTCTTTTATCCTTTTGCAAATAATGCATGCAGCATGCAAAAATTTCTTACCATAGCTTATGGCGGGCTGACTGGATGGCTGGCTGGATAGGCAGGTGAATGTGGCATTTACACACGTGATAGTGTGCTCTAAATTTGGTCACGAAATGCCAAAAATGTTTTTGGCGTTAAAGGAGTGCAAACGATGTTGCTCAGACAATCAGCAACAAATTTAAAAATTCATCCACCCTTTTTGTCCTAAAGTTAAGTTAAAGTTAAGTTTGGTCTTAAATTTGATTTATAAAATTAAAAAAATGAAGAAGTCGAGAAAAATTAATATAAGGAATTCAGTTGTGCATATAAATCAATACGCACTTCTGTGCAAATACTCGTTCTCGTATGCTTGTGCGTACATTTCAATATATATTGCGCAAATAAAATGGCACCAACAAGCACGCACCATATTGTATTTATGTAAATTTATTTCCGTTACATTTCCGCCGTTCAATTGAAAATCGTCGTGTGATTTTCCTTCTCTCTTTTTAAGCTTGTGTGTATATTTGTTTTGCTGTTCACGCTGAAGACTGAATGCCGCCTCCGAAATTCACTTCGGCATGAAAATCACAGCAGCCTGCAAAAAATATATTAACACAAAGCGAAGGAAAAAACAAAAAATGTTCTCAAAAAAAAAAAAACTACAAATATGCATCATTTATTTATAATATATTCGTTTGGGTAGCCTCGGTTCGAAGGTCTCGTCACGAAGCCGTTCGGGCATGTAAATTGTGAGAGTCAATCTGGATGTTTTTCTCAGACTGTAACAGCAAATTATTATTTCAATTTATAAGCGAAATAAAATGTTAAAGTGTACGACAAAAGGTTTTCGCTGCGAAAATTTTTTAAAGTTGTGTTTCAACATTTAAAAAATTATAATAACAAAACTGTGTAAGAGATAAAATATTATTGTAACATGTGCATAAAAAAAATACATGAACTGTACGGAATATGCTCTGAAGCAAGCAATTGATTCAGCTGCTAAGAAAGTGTTTAAGTTTCGATTGCTCTACTTTGAAATTTTTTCTTCAGGTATATACAAATTTTTGATCATATGAGGTTGCCTGAATATTCATGAAATAGCTATTTAGATTCAACAGCTTTCTTTGCACACTTTAGACGATAAGTTCTTCAGACTCGACCACATGAAATGGCAGCCAAATTCAATTTATTTACCTTATTGTCATATCTAAATTGTTTGACTTTTGCTTTTGTTGTTGCTCAAAAAGGCAAACAATGGGACAGCTTATTGTTTTCAAACAGATGCACACAAAGGCAGACTTTTGTTACAAATACACACACTCATACCAATGCACATACACAACTACACACACTTACACAAATACATGAATTTGTAAGAGCAACATTTCTTTGTCTATTCATCAGAGCAAAAGACCGATAAGCACAAACGTTGAGCTGATGAATAGGAAATTACAAAATTCTCAATGCATATTGTGCGCTTAATTAAACGTCGAAAAAGAACTTGTGCCTTCTCTTTTCAAATAGGAGTAACGAGTAGCGAGTGACAAGCAACGAGTTTGGAATAACGTAGAATAATGAGCAGCGGGGCATCAGCTCAGAGGGAGTTCTCAATGCGAGTATCGTTCTGATTATTTTTGGGACCTGTTCAGGTCCTAAACCATATCAAGTTGATGTCCCCTACTGATGCCTATGAGACAATAACAATAGAAAATGCCCATCAATGCGGTTGGCTGCTCATCAAAATGTTGATGTTGCAGCTGCCTCAACACATGGATTTAATTTCCTGCAATTTCCAGGTCCCAATGTCTGCCCCTCATCAAATGCATCTACAAACTTTTTGAAGTTTAATGCGTGTGTGTAGAGGCCTGACAAACTCATTTACCATTTACCATTTACCATTTTCCATTTATGCGACGGATCGTCTCATCTGGTTGCACCATAAGAACTTTTGTGTTGATATACTTGCAACATAATGGCCTGACTGGTTTGCCTGCAACGCGATTTGGTTGCATGCGAATGTTGCGCCAAGTGTTGCCTAATAATCCAAAAATGGACCATCTTGGCGGCCGCAAAACTTTTGCCCACCAAGTGTATACACTGACAAAGAAGTTTCCTAGAGTATATAGCCAGGATAAGTTGAGACAGCTCGACTGTTGCTGTTGCTGTTGTTGCTGTTGCTCCTTTTTGCAGCTGCAGGCCAAAAACATTGGCACATTCATCATTTTTGAGGCCTGGCAGAAGGCAGCAGAGTGTGACAACAACAACCACAGCAGCAACAACGGCAACAGCGACAGCAACAGCAATAGCAACAGCAATAGCAACAGCAGCAGATGTTGCAGGCAGCCGCGGCAATTTCTTGTCACACGTCACGTCGCCTGCCTCAATCAGAGAAAGAGGAGCTGATGCTGGTGCTGACGAGAGAACAGGCCTCCAGCATTTTCACCACAGGCATTTTTCGCATACTGTTGAAAAGTTTTCCATGTTGGCCAAAGAATTTTCGCAAGCTGTGTATTAACAAACGATTTAAAGTTGCTTTCGTTTAAGCCGTATGCGACAACTGCTTGAAAGCCACTTTAAAGGCGATTGCGAAATGTCAAGTTGTCAAAACTCATTGATTGGTTGAAAAGTAGAAAGCATTTAAATATACAATTTAGTCGAAAATAAATTTCAAATTTTCAGATTGTGGGATTCTAAAAACAAAACTTCTGAAAGCACTTGGTTCATTTTTGAAAGTTTTATAATAAATTAAATTTAGGCATTAAATTTCTAACTAAAATTTTATTTATAAATTTTACGCTCCATTAATCGAATTAGAAACTCATCCTTAAATTTTTTTTATTTATTTCACTTTATTATTTAGTCCAGTAAATAATAAAATCAGGGACCGTAAATAACAATTTTTTTTTTAAGTACAAAATTATTTTGATAATCATTGTTTTTGGTTAAAAAAAAATAATACCCAAAAAGATTAATTTTAAAAGGTTTTTATTTGTTTTTATCAAAATAAAACTCAAGAAAAGTTTATGGCTTCTGTGCTTAACTTTTCGCCGATATGTTTACATATACTTGATATATGATTTAATACCTTTAATATGATACATTACATGTCGAAAATAATAAATAATTTAACTATAAATAGTTTAAATTCTAAAAACGTCCTGTAAATATTTTATTCTGTGAAGCTGTCCAAGATTTTTATAAATCCGAGCTCTAGCTTATTGTATGTTACAGAATTCCTAACTGTTATTTAATTCATTTAAATTCACTAAGAAATTTTAGATGTATTTCATTGAGTTAAAATGTGAAAATATATTTTGTTAATTCTTTTTTTTTTTACAGATATACAGTATAGGGTGAAATAAATATAACAGATATCATAACACAAGTCAGTTCGGTGTTTAAATGATTCACATGTGTACGTGTGTGTGTGTGTATGCATGTGTCGGTGTGTCTTTGTTTATCTTCATGTGTGTGTGTGGTCTTTGAGTCGGGGCAATTGCTTATCCACGGAGAGGTCTGCCACCACGTCTTCTAATCGGGCTGCGACGACGGTTGCGGTTGCCATTACGACGCCTGCGGTTGCCACCACGACGTCTGCGGTTGCGACGAGGACCACGACGACGACGACGGGAGTTGCGGTTGCGACGAGGACCACGACGACGACGCACCACTCGACGGGCACGGGCATCATCCTTATTGGAGCGCAGAGCGGTCTCCCTCACATTATCCTGTTTGCCGACGGCCGCGCTGTGATTCCCGTTCAGGTGCAGCTGATTGTTGTCACCTGCCTTTTGATCCTGCTCCTCCTCCTGCTGCTCCTCCGGTTCTCGCTTCACCTCAACTTCACTGGAGTCCTTGGTGTCCCTCGACTCCTCTGCTGACAGTACGGCGCCGTTGCGACGTTGGGCAGCTGCCTCGGTAGCCAACAGGCAGCAAAGTGCCGCCAGGGCGAAGATCAGTGCGTGCTTGGATGACATGCTCAGTCCGATAGTTGCTTGGAGAACTACGGAAGTGTTTGTGATGCTTTCTTTGCGCCATGATGGGCGTTTTATAGTGGGCTTCATCTGGTTTTTCGGATGCAGCCAACTGCTTAAATATTTGTCCACTGCAATTGACGATCCCCCACACCCTTCACCCATTTGGTAACTTGCCTTCAGCTGTGTTTGATTTTTGTGTCTGTTCTTAGCCAAAGTTGTTGGTCATGCTATTAATTTGATCTTTTGTTTGGTGTTGCTTCTCTCTACTGCCAGATATTTATTTTCTTTTCAATGCATTCCCCTTTCGTATATCTCCCACTGCCTTCGCTTTATTTCCTTGCAAATCGCTTGTGGCCTTTAGCAGGCTCTGCTCCTTGTTCCAGATAATTGGTTTCTCCAGCTCCATTGCAGTTCAAACACGCTAACCCGTTTGCCAACGGAAAATATCATTTAAAAAGAATAACGTAAATAATCGAATTGTGCACAAAAGCGATTTAAGTTGCGCTTTCCTTCTCCTATTTCCTGATGCTCCTTGCTCCTTGCGCCTTAACCTTTATGGTGCCCTATTGTTTCCTGATTGTCGTCCTGTGGCAGTTCAGCGAATGTGGAGAGATAAAAGACCATGGAAAAAAAACACGTGCAAATATTATTTATTTCTATGGCTTATAAAGATGAAGTATTAAAAATATAAAACAAGCTAGAAGAGTTATCCTATATAGTATGTTTGAAAAATTATATACCATTCTAAAGTTTTATTATGAATTTTAAAATTTTTCAAATCAGTAATATTTTTACCATCAAACATATATTTCACACATTTCAGTAAAAAAGATATTAAAAACATATTTAAATTCATTTTATTTCGAGTTTTACTATGCGAAAATGTTAAGAAAAAGGCGTACAGAAATGATGAATACTATGTACTTTTAATAAAGTGGCTTATAAATTTCTTAGAATCGACTATAAAGTTTTGTAACAGAATCTACAGTTGAAGTAAAGAATGGAAAGATGAATGACTGTGAGCTAACTCGATCTCAACTTACAGGGTATTCCATAATCGAGCCTTTAAAGCTAATCCGTCGCACTGTTTACCATTTGGAAAGCAGTTGGCTTGCAGATTGGAATCACCGTCTATTAAAAACTGCAGAGCAAACAGCATGCTGCGATTTACTTGTGACTTCAAATGAACTACAAATTGACGGCAGGATATGGAGGATATAAACATAAAGGATAGTGCAGGACACACCGAATGCTGAATGTACTCGGCTCTCTTTTTGGCCAGCTGCCCGTAATCAAGCGTATTTATTGCGCTTAAGCGAGTTGCCAATAATTTCTGCTTTGGCAGCTGCTGGCGTGAAGGCGTGTGGAAAAGTGGGCAAGTGGGCGTGACAACACGGGCAATGCCGGCGCCAATGTTGTAGCACGTACAGCAAGCGGAAATCACGTGGCGAGCATTTGTTGAAATGATTTAGCACTGTTTATTATTTAGCCAAAATAAGGTTATTTATTCGTTGCCTTTTTCTTTTCAGTTTTCACTACTTTTTGGTAGTTTGTCGATCAGTGAAGTTTTGAATGAAAACAAAACTACTTTTGCCAAGAAAAAAAAATTAATTTTATTAAAATTATGTGTGTGTTCTAATTGGCAGTGAGCTACGTTGAGCCTTTTTGGTCAAACTCTGAGATAAAGACTCATATCCAACTCTTTAAAGTATATATCTTCTTGATCCGCGTCAACAATCAAGTCTTTACGTTTGAGCATATCTCAACAACTAAAAGAACTAAAGAAAATTAGTTTATTTTTTGTAAACAAAAAACTTAAAACATTAAAATAAAAAACAGTTTTAAGACAATAATCTCGTATACTGATATGATGTGATAATTTACTTACAATCGCAGAATATTTACAAAAGTAACTCAACTCAAACAAACGTTCAATAAAGCGGAAAGAGCCTCTCTGGCGCCATCTAGTGCTTATTATTTATTTTTTCATTTTTAATTTTTATTTTTTTAATTTTTAATTTTTTATTTTTTAATTATAATTTTTTTATTTTAAATTTTTTAATTTTTATTTATTATTTTTTATTTTTTTTATTTTTATTTTTGTAAATTGAGATAAGGGTCATAGGATGCTTCGTTGATCACATTTAAATAGTGCGATATACTTGTTATCAAAGTAGGAGTTGCCTTAGTCAACATATAACTTACGATAAAATTGTAAGGTTGAACCTAAACCTGAACACATTCTCAGAAATCTTTTGATAATCATTGCTTAAATATATTTTTGTAACAATCAACATGTCGTCTGAGGGTTTCCACTTCGTTCAGGTACCCCGGAATAGTCCTGAGAATCCCACTGAAGAAATCAATCAACCATCCATCAATCTCGATGTGGTGATCGACACAGATGATGAGGTGAACAATGTGCCGGCAGGGAACGGGTTGTTCATAAATGGAGAGGAAGATCCCACAGATCTAGATATCTTCCGTTGTGTTGTTTGCGGCACATTGCCATTTGTCAAGCTGTTTCACTGCCAACAAGGACATCCCATTTGTGCCGGCTGCTATCAGATTCGAGTGCTGGACAAGATGCTGGGCGCCCAGTTGGGCACCTGTCCGCAGTGCGGAGTGCGTATCTATCGTCATCAGCCGTTTCGTCATCTGATTGCTGAACGTAGACTCTATGATGCTGTTGTGACCTGTGAAAGATGCGAGATGCGGTTGCCACGTGGTCGGCTGCGTCTTCATGGAATCAAGGAATGTCCCAAGAGACTGATCACATGCAAATACAAGCGCATAGGCTGCAAGTGGAAAGGCGAATTGGGTGTGCTTGAAGAAGCACATAGGGAGAACTGCGAGTATCGTCATAAGACAGGTCTAGAATTGTTGGATGAACTGCGTCGGATTCAAGAAAAACGCGATGCCAAGCGCTGTCAACTGGTCAATATAATGAAGCTGTTGCAGCTGCCACATATCACTGCACGCTTGCTACACCAGCTGCCCAAGGAAATCTTACCACGCAACTACTTTATCACTGGCCCCATCTTCAAGGCTTTCGGTCAACGCTGGTCCGTTAAATTCAAGTGGCAGACGACCAACAACGCCGATGAACCATATGACCAGCAAACCGACAATTTTTCCTTGCTATTCCAATTGTGCCTGGAGGAATCCGACAGCCTGCAACTGCGAACTCCTCTTGGTCTTACATACACTTTGATCAGTGGAGTCTACTCGGATGTTCGATTTCAGCCGAATCTCTGCGAGAAGCACGATTTCACTACGGATAACATGGATGGCCCACCGACTCTTCTCTATGAAAACTCTTATCAGAATCTCGACATTCTTTTAAATAAGCGTGGTTTCTACGCTCGTCTATTGATGGCTCGTCTCTAATATTTACAGACTATACATGATTTTCATGCTGTTGGATACACATAAACTTATATACTTTAAAATAGGGTTTTCCCATAACATGTCCTATATGATATGATCAACAGTTTCGTTGGGCATTTATCGTTCGCTAAGACTTAGATTGAAATAAAAAACTCAAGGTTGTCGAATATTTAGTCAACCTATACACAGATAAAGAACAATTTATTTTTAATATAAAACTGTTGTGGAACTTTCGCCAAAAAATGCGTCTAGAGCCAAACTTAAGAAAATGTATTTACTTAACTTTTGTATTAAAAATCTTATTTGTTTTTTTTTTTCACCCAATTTACTGTTAACACATTTTCAACAAAAATATGCTTCTCCGATTCTAGAAAACTGAAGTGTAAAAGATTATTTTAGTTTAATTCACCCCCAAAGTTAAACAAAAAGTGATTCAAAAACAGGTAACAATAGATCATTTGATTAGCTAAAATTCTAATCTTAATAACTTTTTGGAACCCAATCCGAGTGCAAACAATTTGATTAAGCAGTTGCCAGCTATAAACTTAATTAAAACTTAAAATAAGAATCAACTTTGGTGATTTCTGATATTCAACTTTATTTGTTAGTCATCATATACACTTAAGTGATTATTTCTTACACAGGTTTTCGTACAATGTGATCGTATAATATAATAGTGCCCAGAACTGGAGACAAAAACATTGTTCGCTTGGCAGTTGTTTGAAGAGATGGTTTTTGCTCTGGCACAATCATCTTGTGATCACCCTTGTGCAGGAATAATAACGAATGTCCGATTGACAACGTATGATAATTATCACTGTCATTATAGGTGACATATTTCTTTTGCGTATCGTAGAAGCTC
Organism: Drosophila falleni; assembly: GCA_035045575.1. NCBI lineage: Eukaryota > Metazoa > Arthropoda > Insecta > Diptera > Drosophilidae > Drosophila > Drosophila falleni. Next base: position 1,237,759 of record JAWNOV010000181.1, on the reverse strand, counting down.
AAGTCGCTTGGCTTGGGACGCAATTTATGGGTTCCCTCAAAAACTCCTTTCCAATTTGTTGATCCACGAACGCTCATATCGAATTGCCGTAAACTGTGCTCATAATCCTTGTAACTGGATACATCAAACCCGCTTGGCAGTCGTACAACTATGAAGATAATGGTCTTGAATGGGCGAAAAAATTGAAATTGTTTTTAAATTTTTTTTTAATAAATAAATATTTGTTATGTATAGTTTTTACCGAAAGTTTTTTCAATAAATTGGGTGTTTCACGTTCCGCCAATGCCAATAAAGCTGGATCATCTCCCTTTACCAGATGGCCGCTCGTCAAACACAACTTTATTTTTGGATTAATCACTTCGAGTGTCATTTCTTTGCATTTTTTAAACTCATCCTCCTCGTAGATTCTGCCAGCATTGCTGTATCCAAGCTTTACCAAAGCATTTATGGTTTTCTCATCATCGATATATCGTTGATCCTTAATGCTTTGGAATGATTTAAGATATTCGGAATACGTATTAAAATTAAGTAAAGTGAAGTCTGGTCGAAATGCAGCCATTTTCTTCCTTTTTTTTTTGTTGTTCTTAAGATTATAATTTTTTTAATATATTTTTCGTATTTTTATTTTTTTTTTTATTATTTTTAGTGTGTGTATGTTAGAGGTTCCAATGTAGAATTGTAACTGAATTTATTTTTGTTGTAGCCTACTAAGTTGACGTTCAGAAAAAACTTAGTACACAAAGAATTTCCGTTTCAAATTGACAGAAGAACGAAGAATGATTCAACATTATATCGATCTACAGTAACTTACATATCAAATGTGCTACTTTTAGCATTGAGGATAAAAATTCCTATTGTTTAAAGGAACGATCGATATTTAAAAATCGCAAGCATTTAAGGGCTATTAAAGAAATATATATATAAAAGAATCGATTCTAACACGTTGAAACAAAATGTCAAAACCCATTAAAACAATAGTTCATCTTATATAAATATACGGTTTTTATAATCTTTAGCTAGGTTTCCTTACAATATGATCATAGAAGACTATATAACCATACAATGGCGAGTAAAGGAATGTACGTTTCACAAAGTCATTATCGGGAAAATCAGAGGGATTCACAGATATTATCTTGTGATCACCAATGTGCTTGAACATTAATGAAGTGCCGACATGCATAACTTCAAAGTTGTCGGTGTTATTAAAGTGAATGTTTCCCGATTCCCAGTCATAGAAGCTTAGGTCATTACGATTGGGACACAGCAATTTTCGACCTTCAAAGACAGCCCTCCAGTTGGTTGCCCCAAGTCTATGAACGGCACAACCGAGCAAACTATCCGCATAGTCAATATAACCCGATATGTCGAAGCCAGTTCTCTTTCGTTTCTGCATGAAGATTATTGTCTAAAAAGCGGCGAGTATTACTCAGATTATAACTTAAAGATTAACAATCATATAGCTTACTGATAACTTCTTATGCGCATTACGTTCTTCACGCTCTGCCAATGCTACTAAAGCTGGATCATCTCCCACAAGGTACTGACTGTACAGCTTACTTACTATGGACTTTGGATTGATCAATTCCTGCAGGTGTTTCTTTGCCTCATAGAACTCTTGCTCTTCGTATATTACTGCATTACTGCAATAGCCAAGTTTCACAAGGGATTTAATCACATTCATGCTTGACAAGTATCGATACTCCTCAATCTTCGTGAAGGATCGCAGATAAGCGGAATATGTATCGAACTTAAGCAGGTTAAAATCGCCTCTTCCCGCCATTTTACTTAAGGGTAATTATGTAAAGTATGAGTATGGGTGGAAAATGTTATATTTTTTATTTTATTTTGTGTAGTCTGCGGAGTTAGTCTGTGTAGTTAGTGTTGTCTGTGTAGTTGTTTGTTTGTTTATGAATAAATAGAGCGTTTAAGCATCTTTCTAGGATGAGTGTAAACAGCTTACTAGATTTTTAAATTTATACATGATTATAGTCAAATAAAGAATATTAGAAACATAATTTAGAGTTAATGAATGTTTTCATGACGATCTAACATTGATTGAAATCTCAATGTAATTTTCTCGCCAGTATTTTTGACATAGATCTATATTTTTGTTTTTTGACATGACGCTACTTTAATTCTAAGAAGAGTGTCCATTTTTAATAAGCTAATCAGTTTAAGATTAAATTTAAAGCAATCAGAAATAGAGCATAATAAGTCTGCTTGAAGCTCCTGTTTTTTCAATGCATACCAAATATATGTATATCCTTATACACACAAGTTCTAAGCACCGTGGTATAATTTTCACGATTATCAACCAATGAGCAAAAGAAGAAAAACAAAATATATTTCCTATAATTACTATTTTGTTTAATAATTATCTGCTAAGGAGCTTTCCTAACAATGTGATCATAAATTGCCACACAACCATACATTGGCGATTGAATAAATGTGCGCTTTACGTTATCCTTAAAGAGAGAGTCAGCAGTTGTTACAGGGATGATCTTGTGATCTCCAATGTGCTTGAACGTTAATGAGGATCCGTAATTCACAATCTCAAAGTTATTACTATTGTTAAAACTAACGACTCCCGTATGCCAATCATAGAAACTCAAGTGATTGCGATTCGGTCGAAGCAGAATTCGACCTTCAAAAACAGCTTTCCAGTTGGTGGCTCCAAGACTGCGGGTTGTACATTTTTGCAGACTGTCGGCATAGTCTATATAGCCGGATATGTCGAAGCCATTTCGCCGTCGTATTTGAAGAAATATAATTGACTAAGGTATTCGGAGTATTTGATCTGATATGTAATATAAATAAATAATTATATTGCTTACTGCTAACTTTTTTTGCACATTGCGCTCCTCTCGTTCTGCAAATGCAACTAATGCAGGATCATCTCCCACAAGGTATCGGCTAAAGAGCTGACTTCGTATGCTTTTTGGATTAATCAATTCCAGTAAACGTTTCCTTATTTTATGAAAGTCATCCTCGTCGTATATTGTTGCATTTGTACGATATCCAAGTTTCACAAAGGAATTGATTACCTTCATACTTCCTAAATATCGATATTCATCAACCCTTGTGAAGGATTGCAGATAATCCGAATAGCTGTCGAACTTCAGCAAATTGAAGTCACCTCTTAATGCCATTGTTATTGATGTATATTAATGTTTCAATTGTTTCTTAATTGTTAGATTGTAATATATATTATAGATGTGGTTAGTAGTCTGTTTGGGAGTGTAATGAAGTAATTGAGCTAGAATTATTCCAGTGTAAGCATACAAACCTACTTAGTTTTAAATTAGAAATTTAATCTAAATTTATTAAAGTATTAATATTTATTTAAGACTCGGTCACACATCATTATGTAGTTCTTCTTGGCATAAGTAAAAGTGTAGAATAAATTAAAGTACCCGTATATCCGAAGCACAAATGAGACTCACGCACTTCGCCTTTGCCTGGCAACGTAAATTACGCGCATAAAATGAACATTAGATTCATATTTTAATGTGCCAATGCGACATTCACACACACATACTAATATACTGAAAGGCACATATTCATGGCCACACACGTAGTCATAAATAAAAGCAGGCTAACTGCACACACATGGAGTCCTATTCCTGAAAATGGCAACGACAGCTACAAAAAAAGGTTATGCCAAATAACCTGAAGCTATTACAAACACAAACAAGCACCCACACACACGTCTAAATAAGTATATAAATGTCTGAGTGTGTGTGTGTGTGTGTGTGTCTACTTATTTCCATTACAAATGAGCTTATTATGCGCCCGAGTCACAAAGTCATTGCGACTTAAAAGGATTTGCATGTGATTAGCAGTACGAAATGTAAACAAAATTCCTACGCCAAAAGACAAAAACCAGCAAAAAATAAAGGACTTCTAATTTCAGATATACGTTCTTTTGTTACTCTTCCATAATTAATTAAAGATGTATGTAAGACATAGAGAAAAGCACACTTTTATAGATTTTGAAAAAAAAAACAAATCCAATTGTTTTTAAAACAATTTTACCAATTTTCAAAAATTTATTAATGATTCTTAAAAGCAATTTCTTGACATGTTGTTTATCTTATATGCAATATTTTTTATAAACGTAACTAAGTACATTATTAATTTAGACAAAAAATGATTAAGTAGTGTATTGACAACTTAGGCAAAGTTACTGAGTTAAAACCTAATGATTAATCAAGCTTTAAATGCACATTGATCAGATAATTTCAATATGTTATGTAGAAGATAAAAGACATGATTAAACGGGGAAAGAATTCAATAAATCGAGAGAATATGTAAATCCGAAGATAGTAAATAGTCCGTAAAATAAATTCAATTAAATTGTATAAAATAAGTTGAATCCAGTTTCTTCATTACTAAGTAGTACAAAAGCCTTAATCTAGTTGATGTAGCCAGACAAAGGATACTTCCAAACAAAAGACGATTTGTAAACACTTGAAAAGTTGAGCACCCAAAGATGGGTCGCATATGCTTTTGTGTGTGCTTTTGTAGGTACTTGGTATTTGTGTTTGAATTGTTGTATTTGGCAAATTGCCTTTCGGCGTTGGAAGGTATTAAAACAATGAACACATCATAATCATAATTTGTCTTGCCTAATTTCAGGAGCAGAACATATTTAACGTATAATTCTTTAAAGAAAGAGTGAGAAAATATATGTGGGTGTCTGACTGTTGAAATACAATGCATAATTTAGCCATGCTTTTGACTCGACTCAAGCCAACTTAACTCAAGGTGGCAATATTAAATCGAAATCCTAAAACTCAATTGACTGACGCCTTGAAATTGACTTTGAGTGGCGCTGTGCGCTTCGATTGTCCTGCATAATGGAGATTGCTTTAGGTTAAGCCGTGAGTATCTGCACAAAAGCAGCACAGAACAAATAGAAAAGCCACTTTGCATTTTAGCCAAGCTGCTGACGTCTAATTGAAGCTGACTTAAAATAAAAGTGCTGCCGATAGACAGCAAAAGAATTGAACAAAAAATCACTATCGATTAGCTGGGCATGTTGATAAACTTTTCGACTGAAAAACAGATGATAATCTCAAACTGTATACTAAGAAATGCAAAGAATTTGTGCAGCTTAAACTGTGACTTAATCATTGCAACTTTGGGTAAGCTGTTGTGCGAATACAAATTTAAAATGTGTATGTTTCTACTTATAATGACGTCAAATGCTCTGTCATACTTGTACTAAATATAACGGCAATGACTTGCTCTTCACACACATATACAACATGTACATTTATGTGAGCATTCATTCAACCTCTGCGCAGACATCCATAAAAAAGCAAACAAACCAAAAAAAAAAAATAATGGAATGATTCCAGACAGCCCATGAATGCAGCCCATTGAATTGGCATTTGTCAGAAAAGACTAGACTCCAAGTTTAGCTAAAAGTCAAATATGTAAATATATGAAAAAGTTGTTGTGCTTTTGAATAAATAAATCGCAGTGCAAATAAAGGTGAATGGCAAAAATAAAGAAGCAGATAAAATACTCAACATACTCTCTCGTTCATCTAACTGAGAATGATGACGTCAAAGTTCAAGTTGGTTCAGCACTTGGCCAAGTTTATGATAAATCGAGTATTTCGTGGCAATATTTTAAATTGAATGCTGGCAATTTAAGGCACAGAAAAATACTTCAAAAGGTTTCAAAGTTTATCAACGTAGCGTCACTTAAATTAAGCATGTATGCCACGTGGCTTAAGGCCGACGGCTATTAGGCGACACGGGAACGCGGCAGCAAGGGAGAGTAAACTGTGCATAAAACTCAATCAAGTCGAGACAAGTAAAAAGAACAACAACAACAACACACACATATACATCAATGGCCTTTAGATACCTCAACGCTCCGTCTGCTCGGTAGCATTGTGTCCTGGCATTGTCCCTGCAGGCATGTCAGCTCTAATGCCAACACTGACACGCTCTTCGTATTCCCGAGCTGCCATGCTTATAAAATAGGAATCACAGTGTGCAAGACAAAAACACAATCCATGTCCCGAAAATTCCACTGTTTTGGCAACACAACAAAATGTAACCCAGTCTGTCTGTCGAGTGTGTGTGAGTGTGTGTGTGTTGCAACAGCATCTTTTGCCCTTTTGCTGCTCGGGGCCTTTGCGAATACTGCAAAAAAAGTATAACACAAAAACAAAAACAAGAGAAAAAGTCAAATAACTTAAGTAAATGTGCGAAGGCCTTAAGAGCTGAACTTAAGTGTTGGAACAGCAAGGCAAGTCCTCTTCTCTCCCATCACAATACCCTGAAGCATTTGTTGTCCCCTTGTTGAGAGCCTTAAATAAACATGTGCAACTTTCTTATGTTAATTTCATTTAGTTTCAGCTCTTGCCTAAGCCGAGGACTTAAATGTATTTAATTCGTTGTAGCTGGGCGTTAAATTCGAAAGTCCTGTATATCTGGGTGAGAAATTATGTAAGTGAGAACGATAGTAGTTCCCAAATAAGAGGTGTGAATTATTAAGATATTAAATATATTAAAATTAATTTAACAAAAACAATTTATATGAAAATCGAATAACTAATACTATTTTCTTAAAAAAATAAATAAATTATTTACTAGCTATAATGTAATAATGTGAACTGCAAAAAATTATAATCTTTGCTAACTGTAAGTTTAAGTGCTGTAATTGAATGAAAAAGTAATTTGCCCGATCAAATATTAACATTTCTAAACCACAGCAAGTGTTTAAAGATAAAGTAGTCACAGTCTATTATAAAAATAATTTATAAAAAGCAAAAAAAAGCTTCTAAATTAAAGCTTATCTCCCTCACATACGAATATAATAAGTAAAAACTATTTGTTGTTAGCTAGTGGAAATTGATCATTTCGTTCAGAAACAATTATTGAAACCCTCTTAAATTAAATGCCACGATTGAATGATTTATTTGCCGTGTGTTGTCCTCGACTGCAGCCATCCACATATGTTTCCAATACCAATATTCCATTTTAAATGTGAGCTAATTTATTTGCCAGCATCGACGAACGACAAACGTAGAACAATCGAAGGCAGCACCTTAAAATTTGTAATAAATGTCACACATGCCGTGGCAGACCAAAATTATTGCCACACATTTGTCACACGCATTTCACAGTAGCTAAAACAGAGACAACAAAAAAATGCATATAAATAAAAATGGAAACGTTCGAATAAAAACGATATATTTGAAAGTGTTTTTAATTAAAACTTCACAATAACACAAACGTATTGTAGTTGTGACATTAAATAAAAATATTAATATTTTCGTCATTCTGCGAAAATATTTCACGCTACTACTTATTTCGAAAATCTTTACAATTCAGTTAGTTTATGTATAAATAGTAAGTACATTTTTATTAGGTTATTGTGGAATTTTTGTTATATATTCAATCTGATTAAAAGATATCGCAGATAAGTATGCTATAAAATTTTAAAGAGATTTAAAGAAAATTTCAGGTATGATTTTTTTTTTTGTATAAATATGTACGTGTGTGTGACAATTATCAAGAGAAACTGAAGCTTTTTAATCTTTTAGCCCATGTTAAATGAAATGCGAAGTACGTAGTATTTTCTTTGTCACGTTTCCATTTCGTAACGTGGCGGAATTGAAATATGTGTTGCCTTTTCTCTTCGATGGTTGCAGCAGCTGTTGCATTTTTAACGCCTGATTATATAGTTTTCATTTTATACGTCCACTCGGACCGTTGTCATAAAAGTCAATATGAGCAAACGCCTTGACCCTTTCTGAAGCTCACATGTGGAATGCCACGCATATGCCGCATACTGGAATTGTATACAACTTAATCGCAGCATTTTCATAAAATTTTATTGAATTTAAAGCCGATGCCTAACCAGTCAGCCCTGGCAGCCACTTGGGCAAATATCATTTATTTTATTGTTCAATTCCGGAGACCGTAACGGACGACTGGCGATTTCAGTTACATTCCCACTGCGTCTCCTTGTTACAAGACTCTTAAGATATTGTGTATGTGCGTGTCCATCTGTATGTCTGTGTGTGTGTGTGTGTGTGTGTGTGTGTGTGTGTATGTGTGTGTGTGTGTGTGTGTGTGTGAAAGTGTGTGTATTGCTCTGATTTCCTGACTGTCTGCTGGCAAGTGGCAGCTGTGCCATAAAAACTAAGGCATAGCGACTTCCTTCGTTTCCTCAATGCTGAGAATCCGAGAATGTGTTGTTGTCCGCCTCTGTTTGTGGCATGCGACCATACGTAATGAATGTTTATTGCACCGGACATGGACATGTTTTGCTCAGTGCTCGTCTTTTGTTGGGCTGCCCAACAAGTCTGCGTAATTGCTTTTGGTTTTTGTGTACACATTTGCCGTCTTAACGATTCTTCAATGTAAATAACAAGGCAAACGAGACACGGTTCTTCCACATCTAGACAATCAGATGAGGTTTATTTAATTATGTAGATCTACCGCAAACTATACCCATGATAGTCAATAGCATCAACTATCAATTTTGGAAGATCAAACATTTTGTTCGCTACTTTAAATATTGAATAGATTGTTCTGAAAATTCTTAATGAAAAATTTGTCTGCTTAAAATCTTATTTTAATTTTAATTTATGGATCTGATATATAAAGCAGACACTGACTTTCGCTCATGTACGTAGACACACTATTTTATGACCAAAAGTAGGTAGTTGCTAGGTTTGCTCTTGAAAGTAGGCAACACTATTTTTGCCTATGTAACTCGGCAACTCTATTTTTATATCTTAAAAGTTAGGTAACGCTATTTTTGCCCATATAAGTAGGTAATACTATTATTTGCCCACAAAAGTAGACAACAACATTTTTGCTTTTGAAAGTAGGCAATATTATTTTATGAATTTTGATATCTCAACAAACGAAAAACTTTTTCAGACTAAACTTCAATTTCGATGTATCGTTACTAGGGCAACTATATGATTAGTGATCCGATCCAAAAATAAAAACAAACTTGATCTGCACCCGGTAGTAATAAATTGCTTTCAATAATTTATTTATGTGAATTTTCTAATAAAAGAAATTCAGACTATTTAATTTAATTTAGAGAAAATTAATATAATGAATAAATGTTATACCAACAAGTTCATTTAAAATTATTTAATTTCCTTTTAATGTCGATTTAAAGTGAATACAATTTCAATATTTGCTTGTAAATCGCCTAGGTAATATTGTCGACGAACCTAATGCGCCCAAGATACGCATGAAACATATGTGTGTAACATTTTAATAATCATAAAAGCAAACAACAAAAGCCAAAATGCCAGCTCACAAGGAGAATTCGGAGAATCTAGCTTGATATGGAAAGAAGGAGACAAACGTTTACACACAGACTCACACACACACACACACACACACACACACACACACACTTATACTCATACTTATATTAAAATGGCTGAAACTTGAAAACTCAGTGGCAGGCATCGACAACGTGGCTAAGAAGTTGCCTTCTCTGACACACAAGTCATTGTTATGCATGACGCCAACTGGCAAAGCCAATGCCAAGCTGGTTAGCTTGGCTGGCAACTCGAGATACTTCTGTCATTTCCATAAACAGCAACAACAAGCTGCCCAAGCAACAAGAAAAAAAAATATTAAAGATTCTCAAAACCATAATCTTATTGACGTGATAGGATTACACTTTGCTAAGTGAATTAATAAAGTATGTGTTGTTGCTGTTGTTGTTGTTGGAGTTGGAGTTGCCGCCGCGTTGGTGGCAAAAAGTGTGTGGCCAACTACTTAGGGAGACCACTCAATATGAGATGCACACAAAATTATGGTCGACAATGAGGTGACAGGGTGGATGAGATTTGAGAGGGGCAACGTGAACGTGGCCTGATTCTTGACAAGCGCTGGGGATGAGCTGCTTGCAATGCTTTGAGCAAACTTTTGTAGCGCTCAACTTTTGTGGCAAGTTTCCCGGACGAACATTATTAACATAATTTATCACGACAGCAACAAAAGTCCGCTAAGCAGCTCAATAAAGTAACACTTTTGTCGCTCCCTTCATCCGAAAAGTTTACCGCAGAAAAAACTTTGCAACATCCGAGAGTAAAACATATTCATTACATAATCATTATTGAAGTATCAAAAATTTCTCTATTGAGCTCTCCTTCAACCTGTCAATGGGTTTCATTAAGTTGCTGCCAGAAATAATTATGTCATGCTGCCAATGATTAATCATTGTTCGTATTGACTGCTTGCAAATATATTTGGCACTTCGGCACATTTTGTATAGGCCAAACAATTTGATGGCAGAGGTCAAAGTATCCAGCAATCTATTGCACCCCAGAGACCACTTGGATATTTATTGACAAATTTTGTTTTCTAAATGTGTTAAAACTTGTCAACTTGTTGTATCCTGCTGCCTCATTTATTTCAATTGAAATATATATGGGTATATAAATTCAGAGGAAAGTTGCAAAGTAGAAACATTTTTAAAGAGAAAAAATGCGAAACGAAATTGACAAAGATCAAAAGCAACTAATTTTAATTTTAAATAATTTGCAATTACTATAAATTTATATTTTAAATCTTTAATATGTAAATGTTAATTATCTTTCTTATAAAATTAGAAAATATTGTTATTCAACGCTGATTAAAGTTTTGATTAATAATAAAATGCTCTTTCTATATAAACACTTATAACCAAAAAAAAAATCACTCAATAAAATTTAACTAAGTTTGACAGTTTAGTTTCAAGTGTAAAAAAAATAATTAAAGCCGTTTTCAAGCTACAACTCCCAATGTACTGTGACCTTGAAAAAAGAGCTATAAAATCGTTGACAAAACTTAGGAAGTTCCAGTGCGACAGTCATAATTCGAAAAGTTTTTACAACTGGCCAAAAGAAGTCCAGAAATCTTGAAGTTCCTCAAGTTCTGGCTATTAAAAAGTTACGCTTTTCATTTGACAATTGTAAAAGTCGGCCGGTCCAAGTGCAAGTTGCAAGTTGGAACAAATTACAGAACTACTCGTTGAAAATTTTACAGTTGGCCACCGAATGCCAAAACCATGACCGACATTGGCCCTTCGACATGGCGTTAAAAGTGCAGCGCCAATTTTAGTGATTGTTGGCAACAGAAGTTGGCCAAGAAGTTAGCTGCCAATAAATGTGAATGCAAATTGCTAGCCAATTAGTTGCAAGTGCGAATTGCAATAATGTTTATTAATTGGCCAGCAAAGACAACAACAACGCATAATGCTCTCTGATATTTAGTTAACAAAAAATAAAAAACCCTCGAAGATGATTTCCAGTATTTTTTTTGTTGGCACTCTTAATTAATGCAAATTAGATATGCAGCAGCATTTTAGCATTTTGTTAGCAGCTGGCAGCGAAGCGCTTCAAATGAGTTTTTCATCAAGTATAACAACTTAATTAGCTCATAAAAATGAAGCCCCGAAGCTGTTAACCCGGCCAACGATATTACAGCCCCTGCTCTCCTGCTCCTCGCCAAACCGTCTACTGCGTGTTGTGGCCACTTAAACGCTGCACAGATTGACTCCGAATCCGGCAGGAAATGCCGGGCCACCAGGTCGTAGGTCACAACGTAGGCGCAAAGCTAATTAGTATTAAGTGCTCTTGTGGCACTTGAAACCGACCGCACAACTCCCTTACCATGTTATTATTATTGTTGTTGCTGCCGTTGTTGCTCTTACTGTTCTCATTGTGGTCGCCTTTGTTGTTGTTGTGGGCCGCGCATCGCCTCGGGTGTGGCAAAATATTTTTGTGTGTGCGGTCACTTGTGAAATTCCAGCAAAACGGTCGCTTACCTCAAAAAAAATATATAGAAAAAGAAATATCAAATAATCCAATGAATATGGTATACGCTTCCATGCCATGATTGCAGATATGTTAAAATTAATGCAAAGAAAATGTAAAAATAATTATAATAATTTATGTATATCTCAAAAACTCGACAAACTTCCAACTGTCATAACTTGAAGTCAAATTACCCGATTTACTATCGGGATGGCATTTTGATCATGATTCGGTCTCTAAATTCATACTGCATTTAAATTTAGATTTAATTTGCATTTAGAGATTTTTATTATTTTTCGACCATCATTGTATAGCTCAAGATTTCACTTTTAATCAACTTCTTATATCGTAATTTAATTTTCTTGTAAAAAATCCTGTCTAAATTAAGAAATATTTTGACTTGTAAAGTTGCTAGATCAGAGACTTCAGCAACTTTGAGCTGACATAACAAGTGGAATGTCATTTTGATCAACCTTTGGCCTCTTTTTTATTCTGTATTTAAATGTTGTTCATTTAGAAAATTTAATTATTTTTCGACTATTGAAGTCATGCTTCTATGATGATGGTAAGGGTAAAGTAAGCGTAACTGACGTTATTTTGTATTTCTTGAAAATGTATCAATATATTCGGCACACAGCTTAAACAAAATCAGAAATTAACATGTTTATATGATTTTATATAACACAATTTGTTCCAAAATGTCGAAATAAGCGATCGCGATCTGTATGACAAATTAATGTTACCCAGTCGAAGTAAATTCAAATAAATTTCGTGCATAAAGTCCATTGCCGAGGCATACTTATAAATACAAGCGATTTAATGTCGGTTGAGTGCGCAATGATCCAGCACCAAGTCGAGTTGGCTTTTTGCCTAATTTGTGTGCTGTTCTTTTTCCCTGCTTCCTTTTATTTTTTTGGGAACCTCCAATTGGCCGGCCTGGCAGGTGAAAGGTGCTTTGGCGACTGAGAAGGTCAGATAAAATATGTTTGATGTTTTTCGCGGGAATTGTTTGTGCCGCTGACACATTTTCAAGTGAATGTCAAATTAACGTTTAAATAAAAATTGAAAGCAAAATTCTTCAAGACCTGTTTCCGGAAAATTTTTCTTAAAAATATATACTAGTATAATATTTACTAGAATTCTCTATATCAAACTTACTTCTGTCGCTCATATTTATATCCCACCCTAAACTACTATTGGAGTATCTTTTATTTAAACGTTTTTCTCATATCATTAATTATATCACCATCGTAAATGACGTTAAGTTTATCCGCAATTTAACAAGCACTTACATCAATCCGCAAACAAGTCAATTATCTTATTAGAATCCATTTCAGTACCTCTTCATCCTCCATACTCCTGGAGTCAACTTACCATCTTCATTTCCGTCTCAGTCTTCATTTCTGTCTGCCTGGCACGTAACGTTTTACTTTAGTTCAACTCATTTCCGCTGCTCACATGACTTTATGCAATAACAGCCAAATAAAATTATCTTATCAGCGAGTGAAGAAGCATTCTATTGCGTGTCTTGTGCGTTTTTTCTGTTGGACTAATTTTATTGCATAAAACTTGTGCTTATTGGGCTGGCATCTGTCCTCAGTGCTTGCCCTTTGGTCCCGACTTGTGTCCAGCTAAAAATTGCACGTTTCGGTCATACAATATGAACGTGACCGCTTGCTCAGAGTACTGATGTGAACTGACATGTTGCCCTCCCCTCTCCCCACTCACCACTTCTGCATTTATCCTGGCTTCTCATTTCTACCGTGATGATGTGCTGTGGACCATATTCACATGCACGTTCCCATGTAATGTGCACGACTTAGAACAAACAAACAACAACGCAAAATGACAGTTATTCATGGTCATTTTTGTACTAGGAGCAAAATTCAGTTAGTTTTGGGAATAAACATAACCAGATGCGCTACGAAATAAAATTTAGAATATATGTTTCTTATTTTAAATATATAATTTTTTACATAACTAGTTACATACGTTTAATTAAATCGTGGTTAAGAACTTAAATGAATTTAAGATATATATACTTAATATTAGTTTTTAGAAGAATGAATATTCGTATGCTTTGATCCACTTTATGTTTAACTTATATAATAGAAAATATGGTTTTCGTAAGCAATTTCACTGATTACATTATTCTTGCTTAATATTGAATAAATATTTATAGATTAAAGTCATTTTAAAGTATTTTTTAAACTTCAAAAACTGTATTAATATATATTTTTAATACTCTCTTAAAACTAAGTTTTTTCATTTTTATTATATGTGATTTAAGATGGTTTTTATAATTTCCATTTATTGATATTGGTTTAGTTCATAATCTTATAATGAAATACATTAATTGATTTATAGAGTGTATTTACATAAAATTATTTATGAAGTTATTTCTTATATCTCAATATCTTTAAACTTTTATTCAATTCCTTTGTCCGCTAAATGTTCGAATTTATTTTTTCCACCTCACACATTCTGTTCAGAAAGAGAGGAGTCTTACGACAGGGTAATTGTGAGAGAAGAGTGCAGGGAACAAGTCGACATCGCTGACAACTTGAAGCAAATGTGTCACGTTCACTTTTTGCAATAAAATGACAACACGATGAGTACAACAAATATAAATGCAAATATACATTTTGCGGTAAACATTTGTAGCTCGTTACACTAATACACACACACATACACACACATCCATAGATGTATGTATTCATGGATGCTTCAATAGAAGTTGTTGGTTGTGGCGTATGTCCTTCGTCCTTTGGCGTTGATGTCTAGCAAACCGGAAGTGTTGATTAGCATTATATGGCGTTAGTTCAATTGGAAAAATATTGCTCTAGGCCTTTGAACATGTGTATGTATGTGTGTGTGTGCTCTTATGTATATTGTTGTGTTTGACTTATTAAATTAGCCTGGTTCATTGGGTGTGTTTTTGATTGTCTAGTTCAGTTTGCTTTATTAAAACGAAGTCAATCGAAAATTGTTGATAATATTCGAAATACGCATCACCAACTACAAATGACAGATCTCAAAACGTAGCTTTGGCAATGTATAATTATTTCAGCGATTTAAAGAAACCAGCATTAAAGTAGTGTGAATTCTTCAGTTTTTAAATGCCTTTAAAACTCTGTGTTATTTTAATGTATTTAGTTATGATTAAAATTCTTTTAGAAACCATGCAGTAGAATTATCTTATCTTAAGAATTTAGCAACTGCTGTGCAGTTTTTTAATACAATCGTATTCAAATTGAAAATTCTTGGCAACTACATAATAATGTTTGTTCAGTAGTGAAATTCAAATCAAACATTCCAAGAAATCCCATAAACCTATTGTGAGCTCCAGTAGCAGCTGTTTTCAAAGATAAGCAACTGGGAGACTTCTCACTTCACACACTTTGAATGCATAGCAAAAGTGGAATTGCAATTCAACGAAGCTTAGAAGTTTGACAGAAGTCCAAGCGAATAACTAAAGATAGTTATGTACAGTTGTCACAAAAAGTGTGCGCACAATGAAAAATGCCAACTGAGGGAAACATGAAAATTTATACTCGAACGGATGGCAAACTGAAATGAAATTTAAAACCAAATTCAGACTTACATACACAAAATGTCATTGTCAGTCCTGCGAGTGTGTATGAGTGTGTATCTGTGTGAACGTGTTTGCATATATAGTTGATATAGTGTAAATATTTGGACATAACAATATGTTGTTGCAAGCATGCTTGTGTGTTCTTGAGTGTTTGTGCAAAATTTACTATTCATACGATACTCAATGGCGAAGCATTTGGTACTGCCAAAAGGGCCAGGGACGGACGAGGAAGCCCTGGTTGGTTTATTTGTATGTTTTGTGGCTTTCCCATTCGCAGTTAATTTGTTAAAATTTCACTTTATAAATAAAATTTGGTAAATTATTATTTGGCCAACAATAACAACGAGAATGATGACAAGAGTGCAGTTTAAGGAGCCTTCCGTTTAAGCCACAAACAAGTTTTCAGACTTACATTTAGATTTAATTCCAACACTTTACAAATATGCAGAAATAATTTCGGAAATAACTCAGAAATAACTTAGAGATGTGATGCGTTATACCCTGTGAAATAAGTCAAACAAGCAATACTAAATAGGAGCCAATATTTCCTAGAAAACAAATATTAAAAGAAAAAGCAAAAATTATTGATTACTGATTTATGTTATAACGTCGACTTAAAAAACTAAGAATTTTATATAATTGAATTTTTTCAAAACATTGAACAGGGTATTTTGTTTAGTGCTTTCATATTTTTTTGAGAGTAACTATTGAATAAACTTCCGGACAATGTTTAAGCTGCAATTATTGTCAATGTGAATTTCTCTATTATTAAAAAAATTTATTTTCAAAATTTAAAGTTATTTAAAATCTTTAAAGCCTTCTTAGACCCCGTACTTAAAAATAATACAGGGGTCTATTGGGTTTGTTTTACTGAATATGTGCGTAACAGGCAGAAGGAGGCGTTGCAGACCCTATAAAGTATATATATTCTTGATCAGCATCAATAGCCGAACTGATAAAGCAATGTTCGAAAAAATTCGAAAATCGATTTTTTTTATAAAGTTAATAATATTTATGATGCAGAATCAATAAAGATGCCAAATAATGATCAAAATGGTATTCCGTAAGGAAATCGGTTAAGATTTGACAAAGTTATGACAGCTCGAAGTTTAGTAATTGCTTGGACTGTCAACTTTACAAGTCAAATTTTTTGTCAATTTCGACATGAGTTTTTACAGGAAAATGAAGTCTCTCAGAATCAAGTTTAAAGTGTTGTTTTATACTAATTTGGGCACCAGGAGTTGATTAAAAGTGAAAACTCATGATTTAAAATTTTGAAATAAATATTTTTTCAAAAAAGTCAAAGGGGGGAGTACATGATTTTGTCGGGAAAAATTCGAAAATCAATTTTTTTTATAAAGTTAATAATATTTTGATGCAGAATCAATAAAGATGCCAAATAATGATCAAAATGGTATTCCGCAAGGAAATCGGTTAAGATTTGACAAAGTTATGACAGCTCGAAGTTTAGTAATTGCTTGGACTGTCAACTTTACAAGTCAAATTTTTTGTCAATTTCGACATGATTTTTTACAGGAAAATGAAGTCTCTCAGAATCAAGTTTAAAGTGTTGTTTTATACTAATTTGAGGAGTTGATTAAAAGTGAAAACTCATGATTTAAAATTTTGAAATAAATATTTTTTCAAAAAAGTCAAAGGGGGGAGTACATGATTTTGTCGGGAAAAATTCGAAAATCAATTTTTTTTATAAAGTTAATAATATTTTATTTTTAGATGCAGAATCAATAAAGATGCCAAATAATGATCAAAATGGTATTCCGCAAGGAAATCGGTTAAGATTTGACAAAGTTATGACAGTTCGAAGTTTAGTAATTGCTTGGACTGTCAACTTTACAAGTCAATTTTTTTTGTCAATTTCGACATGATTTTCATAAGACATCGTAATCAACCTGATAGAATATGCATTTAGGTTAACTTAATTTTTTAAAATTTTTTCCGTCATAAGTTTTTTTCCATAGTAGGTACAGGGTCTCCGACTGTCGGATATGCTCGACTGTAGCAACGGCCTACTAGTAGATTAGTTATTGTATTTATGAAATGAAGCACGTGGGTTCTTTTTTCGTTCGATTGCAGTTAAGATTATTTTAATAAAATTAATCAAATTTATAAATTGTATAAAGTTTAACCGCAAGTGGCTATAATGAATTTTTGATTCTTACATTAATAAATTTTTGCTTATCAAAGGGTCTGTGTTCCTTCCATTCAACAGAGAACTGACAGTGAAAACGTATTCTTAATTTAGATTATTAAATTACTACCACAAGCACCAGAGCACAAGTGCCTATCCCAATATTAATAAGAAGCAAAACTCAATGGAACAACTGTCAGAAAATTTGTTTATCCAAATATAATTTTGACCGAACTAACACGAGGAAACTGCACAGAATCCCAAGGTAGACTCACAGGTAGTCGCTATCTGGCAGCGGTGCCGGCTCCGAATGTGTCTCATCGACGCCATCAACAAAGATCATGATGATTCCCAAGGTCGGACGCAGATTCTCAGGCATGTGCGCATTGTCGCCTCCAAGGATAACGACGCACGGTTTGCCTGTCATTAGGATTGGCAGAAGTCGTGTTACAAACTGCGCCAGTCGATGCAGATTCAAGCGACGCATCTCCAACGTGGTCAATCCCTCTGGCCAGCTGTCCTCATAGCAGCAGTCCATTAATCCATTGATCAGATGCAAGGGACATCCGCTGGCCCGCAATCCCTCACGCACCATCATGTGCATGGGCGTGTCCGGAGTTGAGATCAGGCTGCCCCAGGTGCGGACCGAGGCCAGAGGCAGGCCACGGCCCCAGCGCATCAGCGAGTAACGGTCCAGCTGGTCGCCGACATTACGTATTACGGGATTGGTTGAGCGCAGTGCCGATATGTAATATTGAACTAGTTCCAGCTCACGCCGATGCTCGCCAAGACGCCGCTCCTGGTGTGCCTGCAGATCCCGCAGCTCGGTTATCTCTGTAATCTGATCCTTTAGCTGTTCCCGCAACTCGAATACGCAATTGTGCTTGGACAGCTCATCCTTGGGTACCTTCATGCCACAGCCCTTGGTGCACAATATGACCACCTTGGGGTTGTTCTGGCAATGCGCCACATGATTGCGAAACTCATCTAACGAAAGAACCGCCGTGCATCCATTCTCGGCAAAGCTACACTTGATCTTCAAACGACCGAGCATGTTGCGCATCAGCCGGGACACGGGCACCAGGTGGATGGGCAATAGATCCGACCGATCCACGGGACAGATCTGCTTCTCCTGCATCCACTTCTCAATGCAGTAACGACAGAAAGCGTGCTCACAGCTGGACGACTGCATCGGCTCCTCCAGCACATCGGCGCAAATGGGACAAAGAAGCTCCTCATCCACATGGCCAATGATCAGAGATAGATCGTAGCCCATGATAGTTTCTATTTTTCTTTTATTGTTTCAATACTATGATAGCTAAATGGATCGAAGATTTACAATAATTATATGGATTCGATTGTGCAGTTGTGCTCTTTACCCTTGTCACTTATATTTTACTGATGGAAGCCGAAATATTCGTTTTTTCATAAATTCCGTTTCGAAATGTGAAAGTTGCTTTCCAGCCGGCAGTTGACTAGATCTGAGATGAATTTTTACGAAACTGATGTGAAGTTCCTTCATATTTCATTGCTGTCCCTAATTTATTTTTATTGACTTGTAAAGCAAAACGTATTTGTAATCAGTCAAGACTCTAATTATAAATATAACTAATACCGAATTAACATTTTCAATAGTACCTAACAGACATTAAAGTTTTTATGTAATCAAATTAATAAATTGTTACTGATTTCCATATTGAGTTTCGGAAAATCAATTTAAAAAAAGTTTCTCAAGTTTTAATTATTCTGAATTAAGAGTCACTTGGTAGACTCGATTAAGATTATTCTATTTTTATGAAATATTGCTGCAAATTATGTAGATGCTCAAGCTTGAATTGAGGCTACATTGCATGGATGAGATTTGAGTGCAACTTGTAATGAAAATGCGAAAAGTTTCCGTTTCCGTTACAGTTTCAGTTCGCGGCAGTTGGCGACACCATTTGCTACTTAAAGTTTTACAAATTGCATTTGTAGTCGGTATAATTTTTATGGTCGTTTGAAACTTTTGCACTAAACTGACGTGCAAATTGAATTGAAGAATTGAATTGGACAAATAGTTTCAATAAAGGCAATATTAACAAAGTTCTACCATTGAAATTAAACATAAATGTCATTTACCATTTGGATATTGTATTGTAGAATACAAAAATTAATTCAAATTCTTAATTAAGTTGATAAGTGTTAGTTATTAATTGACTAGATATTTGAGTATAAGTTCATATATATTTTATTATTCTACGTATTGGTCAAAATAAAATTGAGTACAATACAGGACAAGTTTTTGAAATAATAAGTAAAACCAAAATTTCGTTTTTGGATTTTTTATTTTATTTATAATGTCCGACATGTATTCAATAAGTCAATATTTGTAAAATTACATTTCATTGGTATATTTTAAATCCAATTAGCTCATATTACCGAATGCCAAATTTTAAGAACAGCTAAGCTATTGTGATTGATTTTAATTATTATTTTATAACTCAGTTTACGTTTCAAAAAAGGGATGAAAGTTTTCATGCATATTTAACAATATTTTTTATAGCACTCAAGCGAACCACAAATTTATTAAATTAAAATAAGCCTTCAATCTGGTAATTGAGTTAAGCAAAGTGTAAAACATTCACTCTACTCAAAGTGTAGTAAATTAATTTAATTATAAACTTGAAACAAAGTCACTTTAAAGTGATAACTTATTTATTTGCATTTGTACAGTGTCTGCCGTAAGTCAACAAACAAGCTTGCGAACAGCCACAAGAATAAGAAGAAGATGAACAAGAGCAATAATAACAACAACAACAAATAATTATATATATAGCAAATTAGTGTCAAATTAAATGAAACTCTTTGTCAACTAATTGAATGAAATGACATTCCCCAAGAAACACATGCTGCAAATACTTTGAACCAACCTGAGTTAGTTAATTAAACAAAGGCCAAAGGTTGCAGTTAACTAAGCAACTAATATTGCTGATAACACAGATGCTTACACCTGCAACAGGATAGAGTCCAACTTGGCTACGTCCTGTCTGCAACAAACACATAAGCCAAAACTTAATTAATATTTACATGAACACTTGTTAGATGAAGTTGTTTCAAACATGAAGTCTAAAAGGGCTCTGACTTGCGGCCAATTGTTGCAGCTGCTGCTGTTGTTGTTGTTGCAGCTGCTGTTGTTGTTGTTGTTGTTATTATCTTTGGGCTGTCATGTTTGCATATGGTTGGGGCACAAGCATCCTACGTATCCTACGAGCATGTGGCATGCTTGCCTTGAAATCAATTCGCATTGTTAACCCATGATTGGATATTATTGATTCAATTTGCTGCCACTGTGCCGAGACATGTTTTATGCATATATGTACCTGGGTGTGTATGTGTGTGTGTGTCTGTGTTTATGTGTGTTTGTCGAGGCTCTGATAATGTCTAACTGTATCTATAATAGGGAACATGCACGCTTGAACAACAACACCAACAGTTAACTTGCCACCTGCCACCACCACCACATGCCACATTCCCATCCCCATTCATCCAATTGGCCGACTCTCCATACGCTTAATTTATGCATGTGTTGCACTTGCCTTATGCGTACAGTGGGATCATCAACTCATTTTTAATCAGACTCAGTTATGACATTTTTTCTTTGAAAACTTATAGGAAATTAATAATAGCTTATTATGCAAAGTAATTTAATAGTAATAACATCTATTAATCTGTAAAATTAAAGTGAGTGTATATGTTTCTAATTACAATAAATTCTTGAATTTTCCTGAATTATTTGAAATCTAAAAATAAATTTTTTTATTTTTTTCTAAATCCGTAAAGACCATTATCGCAATCATTACTTGAATACACCAAGATCTACAACTGAGGTCGTGGCAATGTACCAATGTCCTATTAGCAACATCTCGAAGTGAATGCGAGACGGGCCATAAATTGTCAGTGAATAGAAATTTTCGAAAATATTTGTTGTTGGCCATGTTCGTGTTCGTTGTTGTTGCCGTTGTTGCTGCTACAACTACACTTGTTGTTATTATCGTTGACAATGACAACGATAACAATGGCAACACACGCTGCTAATAGTACGTTATGTCTACGTCTGTTGCATGCCACACAACTGCCACTTGAGCATATTGTTTTTGTATAGTCTGAAGTGTTTGACGTTTCCTGTTGCTCTGCCGGCATTGATTTTCAGATCGGACACAATTATGCCTGCCTTCCATAGAAGGCCACTAATCACCAATGCATAAATCACGTAGCAACAAACCAAAAACACAAAGCATGGCATGGAAAATACGCCAAGTTCAACGGAATGCAACAGTACGAGAACGAATTCAAACTAGACAACAACATGAAAGGAAAGCGGAAAAACCTCTGAAAATTGGTTTCGATTAAATTGAAAAACACACAGAAGCTGCGCGCTCGATTTATCCAGAAATAAAGGAGGAAGTTGGCGTGTCGAGTTGTAAAAACCAAAAACAGGAAATTCCTGACTGAATTCACCGGGCAATGCTACAAATGTATTGGCCACGTCTAAACTAGGATCTAGTATTTGGCTTTTACTTCATTTCCTTTCCCCATACGATTTTAAAGTTACAGATAAGCTTGGAACAATAGTGAAACGATTCACTTAATGAAAAGCAGTCAATTTTTAATTTTAGAAATATATAATTAATAAATCCTAAAAATTTTGTTCATATTTATATCTTGAAAAGAAATAACGTTAAGTAATTTATTCTACCCCAAAAGTATGCTACAAATATATGTGGGTCCGTTATAATTTTCACAGTTATACAGCAGACAATTTATTTAACCTTTATTTCGCCATAAAGAAATCCTTCCTTTAGAATAGTAAGGAATTATGGGTATACAAAACCGTTTATTTGATCACAACCAATTGACATATTTTATTTGGATTTAACGGGTTTTCCGATTTATGTACCTGTTCGGCATCTATTGAGTGTGCGTGTGTGTGTGTAGTTGTGTGCGTATGTGTGGCTAGGGAAAGTGTAATAAAAACTTAATGGCAGATATTAAGTACACATTAATCTGATTTATTTAAGTGTCGACCTGTGTCTGACACACAAAAACTGCTCCGAGATTTATTTTTATTTGAGTTTGAAGATTCTGAAGTTTTCTTTCATAGAATGAAATATGCAATTCAATATATTAAATGAATATATACATATACATTGTAATTGTGGTAAATATAATAAGAGGTTTATTGCGAAAATAATCAAAGCATTTTAATTTAATAGCAAATTGTTCAACATTATTGGTAATACTGCAAAAATATATTTTATGTGAAATAACGAAAGGGTGGAGTAATTAAAAAATAGCTTTAATTCATGCTTATTTTTTTGAGTTTATATTTGCATGAGATCGTACAAAAATCAGATTTGTTTTTAACCAAATCACATTATATTTTACAATTGTAATTAACTTATTACTTTCATAATAACAGGACAGGAGTTCCTTAGATCCATAAACTCTCCTTCAAACTCAACTTTAATTTAAAACCGAGTCATTTCAGTTAAAAAGTACCTTGCAGTCAGATAGGTTTCGATAGTACAAGAAACTAACAATAGTCAATAACGAGTTATTTGTTCAGCTCTTTGCTAAGACTCGTATTTTGACTGAAAAACTAATCTGTTTGTGTTTCAAATTTTACAGAGCCTTAGAAAATTGGCAAAATATTGCAGGATGTTAAGTGGGATAAAGAGACGGGAATGGCGGAAGGGAAATGGTCAACTGTAGATTGTCTAAGTACCTTAACAGACTTTAGAGCTGTGAAAGTTGTTCAACTGTTCTGAGCCATATAAATGTGTCCATTTTGCTTTTGTGCTTGTCTCACATTTTGGTAAGCTGGCTAAGACCTTAGCCATTTTTTTTTTTGTTTTGGTATTCCCTTGCATATTTGTCGAGCTTTTGAATTTTAGCAGCTATTTGCGCTTTTAATGCAATCAGCGCTCTTTCTTGTTGTTGTTTCTGCTAATGCGCTTTAAGCACACGCACACACATATACACACACACACACACACACACACACAAACACACACCCAGAGTGCCAGGGCCAGTGCCACATCCCTGGAAATCAATTGACACTTGCCTCTTGAGTGCTGTTTTGCTGAAGGCGAAGGCAGCAACAACAGCAACAAAAAGGATTGCATTACCTCCTCCATCTTTGACTCCACCTCCTACTTATGACTTTTTTATGTGCTTGCAGTTTACGCCAATTGGAGAAAAGAATGAAAATGGAACATGGAAAAGGAAAACGAAAAGCAAGTGCAACTTTCATTTAATGCCCGCACTTTTGGGTATCGTTTCTTTACACGAGCAGAATCGACACCGTTCAAATACAGCTAAATGCCGTACCAGGGCGTTCCCCTAAAGAGCGGAGTAAAAGCAATGTGGATGGAAGGGGTTAGATATACTACTGCCAAAAAGGATTAGTTCTATGTCGCAATTCGAAAGAGTTCTTTGAGCTTGTCTTAAAAATCTAGCCAAATAAAAAGGAATTTAAAAATAATTGAATATGAAAATAAGGGAACAGTATTTTTTTTAAAATTTAAAAACTAAACATAAATCAGTATCGCTCTGCAGAATCGATGAGCGATCCAAGTTAAGTGTGATTATAAATCTGAACCTTAGGTCAGCTAACCTGTATACGACTTAGATATATTGAACATTATTTATTATCAGTTTTACATTTAAATAAAATTTATATTGTTACTATTAAGGATATCATTATCTTTTTTTGTTCGTTAAGCACTTAATAACATTATTTAATCAGTTTAGATAAAAATGATTATTAAAAATTTTCATACTAAGAGTTGTTCTTAAAGATGATTTTCAGTATAATGCAAACTATGTATCACTTAGCATTTAAAATTTCAGCTCTCTAGCACAATTTTTGAGCAAAAACTGCGAAATCGTTTTGTTTTGGATGGACAGTTTGAAAATGGTTAGACCTTGTGCTAAGTCTCTAAATACGTTTTAATGCGCTTTGAAATGGATTCGACGGGCAGACACTCACAAAGCCAAACAATGCCCAAAAATATTATCAAGGGAGGTTGGGAGATAGAGGAAGAGTCAACGTCCTATCTAACCTCGACACCCCAAGTTGTGACGTTGCCGTTTGTCAAAGTTGTTGGTTGCCATCATCATCGTCGTCATCAACGTTGACTCGTTGTTATATTCTGTTGTTGGTCCCTTTTCCTTGAATTGTTTTTTTTTTTCGTATTTTTTTTATGCTGAAAAATGATGCGAGGCCGAGGAAAACTGTTGCCGCTTTTCTGTGATAAAATGCATGGTCAAGCTTTCGCAACAGACGCTGCTTTAAATATATACCATAGAATTAAAATAAAATAGAACTTGAAACAAAGGCAAGTCTAATTAAAGTTTTATTTGCCTGCTATAGTTTGCGTTGTGAGAGTAGCTTCAGAATTCAACTTTACCGAATTATGTTTATCTAAATAACTCCAGTCCACGCTGCGTATGTGGAATACTTTTATTGTGGTTGGCACTTTTGCCACTAGCTTGTCGCCAGTTGTTGTTGCCACAGTCGCCTGCCACACTACAATTTGTGTGTGCGTTGCAGATAAGCCAATTTATGTAGTTAAGCTAGTATTTTAAACCCGCTTACTTATTTGACTACATGAAACGAGTTGTATACAGTTTGTTAACATTCAAGATAACTAATTAGCTTTGGTGTATCAAAATAAATAAATTGATAAGATTGTTTAAGAGAGACGACTAATAATATAAAGTTCTTGAAAATATTCAAATGTTCAACCTGTTAATCAGTCGCTAGTTGAACAATTAATTTTTTATATAACAAAAAAAGAAATGAAAATCTTGCAAAACAAATGCTTTGTTTACGTATTATCGTTGATATGTCTAATAGTTGTAACAATCTGTCTAAAGTATGTCAAGAAGGACTAGTTGTCAGACTGAGATTATAATAAATACATTGTTCAAGAAACTATGTTACAATAACTTGTTGAATTGTAGTTTGCATGACAATTGATAGTCTCTTTTTATTGGGATGAATCTAAATTTGTATTTGTTATTACTTTATTGTTGCATTAAAACCTAACCTAAGGTAACCAATCAGCAGCAGTAGCAGTAGACTGAGAGCACATTGCGCCTATCAACGCTTTAAGCAACTGAGGCAAGTATTTAAGAGTCTCACGGGTAGCCTCTCCTCCCTCTCCTCTCCACCTGCCTGCTCGCTCTCTCGCTAGCAAGGAATGCTGTAAATCCTTCCAGTGTCAGCTCTTCATTTCGATACGAAAGGCTCTCTTATTTTCGAAGTTTCGAAGTTCGAAAAGTCGAGTGCGACACGAGTACGGCACGAAGTGAAACGATGTGCACTGTGTGTTCGTTTTGAGACTTCCGCATTTCCACCAATCGAGTCAACGCCGTTGTCGTTCAGTCGTGCATCGGGTTTCCATCTGAACGGACGGTTATGTGTTCTTTGGGTTCAAAGTTTAACCAAATATTTCTGTGTAACAGTAACGTGGGTTTTTAGCGAGTTTACGCGAATTGTTTACGTCTTTACGCTTACGTTAAGCAACGTTATCAAACGATTTAACACGAAATGTTGCTCGTAGCACTGTTGTCGCAGTTCTCGGTCTCGTTGTGGTTGTTGCTGTTGTTGTTGTCAGTGTTGCCATTAATTGCCAGCTTCTGGCAGCCCTCGGAAAACTTTTGAACGCATCAAGTGAAAGTTTTGCCCGTGCATTTGTCGTGTACAACCGGAACCCGTTACTCAACTTCACAACTTGCAACGTGTGTGTTCTTAATTTGATGTAATTAGAAATTGTTTTCTGTTTCTGTCTGCTGCAACTACACTCACATACCTTTATATATATATTTTGTAGTTGGCTAAATACATTTGCCGACATCTACGTTTGTTTGTTTGTTTACGTAAAACTTTTACTCGATACAAATGGAAGAGTCTAGGAGAGAGAATTGATTTGTGAACGAAGATAAAAGAGAAAGGTTGTTAAGGAAACAAGGTGCAAAATAAAAGTTTTGCGACTTTTATAAAATTAGTTTTCTTCTATTTAACATTCTTATATTTAACATTTCAGAAATCTGATTTATTCCAAATTGAACATTTACATACTTTAAATGTGTGCCCACATTGTAATCATTATAGAAGCTGATCTATCACAAATTCTTTGTCCAATTTTTTAAAAATTAAGCTAAATTGCGAGTTTATTACTTATGAAAGTAGAAAGACCGTGAAAAGATATATTGTTTCATATTCCACCATTTAACAATTTTATTTAATATCAATTTAAATGCAGGTTTTTTTGTACTAACCTAATTTGTTGACAATTGTTGCAAAAAGGTACAAAACGTAACTCAACATCAAATCCTGGTGCTGCAATGAAACAAACTAAATGGCCATAAAAACCACTCAAAAACAATGGGAAGAAATATACAGAGGGAGGGAGAGAATAGTGGGGTCTGGAGACATGTAACCAGCAAAATAATTTGTTGCAATAAATATTTGAAAATCCAGTTAAGCGAAACATTTTCGTCACGAAGGGGTCCAAGGGCCAGCAGACCATGGAATCTACCAATGAATCCCAGAAGAATATAGTGAGCACCACAACAGGCAAAAGCAACTCCATACACTCCATAGAACACTACCTGTCTACCCTGTTCTGGAATGTCTTCCTTTTTTTATCCGTCCACTTTGCCTACACTTTTTGTCCTTGTATTTTCAGGCAGTCGCGGCTTTTTCATGCACCGCATGCCTACCGGTTGTTGTTGTTGTTGCGCTTGTTGTTGTTTTTATAGTTTCTGCCGTGTTGCATTTTGTTGGCTGTTCCACCTCCGGTGGCAACATTGGGCTGAGCCTCTGCCTCTGTCCCTTTGTGTCTCTCTCTATCCCAAAGCTTTAATATTAAAAGCGTTTTAAATTTTTGTACGTTTTGTCGCCATTTTTCTTGTCTGGACCACTGCCCAGATCCAACGCCATATGTTTTTATACCCTTCCTACACTGTATAAGGCTTATACAGATCATTTTTTCTGGAGATCAGTTAATGAAGCGTTGAAAAGAGATATCTTTACTTCTAACTATGTTTTCTTAGAATCTGAAATAAAAAATTACTATAATGTTAAATATAAAATTCAATAATTTTCTTAGACTTATATTTTGATAAATTTGGATTTTTTCTGATCATATCTTTGTAACTTTATGATTATCTATAATTATTTTTTATGAATTTGTCAAATATAAGTTTTTGGTATTGTATATCGGACGGTCGTAGCAAATTTTCCAACTTAGCTGTATATATTGTTAGTCGACTATCTAGCATTACTTCGTGCTGCTTTCGTCACTAACGCGAACTGCCGTCCGCAGTGATATTTCATAACATGATTTATTGAAATGTTAAACAAGTTTTTTCTTATTTTCTTTTGAGTTTATTAAAAGAATTATTTTTGTTTATGGTTTATCGGTATCTTATAAAACTTACGAAATTCTTATAATCTTTTTGTATTAATTTAATATTTATATTTTTTATATAAGTATATATATATATGTCTTTAGTTTTATACATATATGTTGGGTATTTGCTAGTTTATCAAACTGGCACAAGAAATTCCAAAAATTGTTCACATTCTCGCTGCTGTTGTTGTTGTTGTTGTCAGCGCTTTGGGGACGAACACTAACAAGCTTTGTTATGTTTTGGGTTCGTCTGTCGGCGCTGCCTTTGAGTTTGCTTAACGTTTTGCCAACTGTGCGATGACGCCTGCAGCGCCGGAAGCGGAAGTGTTGCCATTGCCATTTTGCAGGCATGCATTTTCAGTGTGGTGCGGTGCGGTGCGGTGCGGTGCGATGTTCTGCGGTGCGGTGGGGTTCGTTTCGGTTTTGGCATTTTGCTGTCGGCTATGGTTGTTGTTGCTTATAATATTCCTTTGGCTTTCCGCTTGTAAAATGTTGCCATGTTCTCAGCTGCCGCTTCCTTTCCTTTTACTCCAATCCGCCGTTGGTCGCTTTACCATTTTCCATTTCCACCTTTTTCCCTTTAACCACTACATTTTCGTTTAGGTTTTTGTTTGGCTTTTGGGCAAGTTTTTTGTGAGGCAGCAGCTCCTCTCTCTCTCTCTGACAGGTGGTTTTGTGTTTACTTTGTGTAATCATATCATTTGTCAAACTTGATTTGCTCGCAAACACAGCGACGACAGCTTGACATCACAAATTTCAGTGAAAAGAAATTGAGCCGCAAGCAATTCTGCAGATTAACTGCATTTTAAGCTGAAATTAGAAAAAATAATTTTTCAAAGAGTCAGTACATACATATATTTTGATTGCTGAAGAAATATTAATTTAATGTAAAAGAAAAAAGTTTTTCAATTTAATAAATTAGTTTTTCAAATTTCTGGAAAAATATTTTAAGAGTTAACTGTATTGTAGAAAAAAACAACATACATTCTATGAATTCTTGAAAAACTTTGATAAAGAAATGAAAATATTTAGTTAAATAAATTAATATTCTTGTTAGCATTGTATAATATATTAATATTTAAATATTTAATATTTAAAAATTTCAAAATTCTTATGTACTAGCAAAATGTGCAAGATCTTCTCAGGATTTTCAAATTCTTATATTTATTTTTGTTACTAAAATTTTCATTTTTAATTTTTAAGTTTTAAAAATACAATGCAGTTCAAATTACTCGTCGTAATTCATGGTCTATTGTTTCTTTTAAAGTCAATCCGCTAAAGCAAGTAAAACGTCGTTTATTAAAGTCGACAGCTCAGTCAATAAACTCAGTCATAATTCAGTAAACTTTAAATTGTTTGCCAAAAGTTGGTCGTCACAATGAAATCAAGTCACAAAATCAAATTACTGTCTAAATGCTGTCTAAGTATATTTCATTTAATTGTCTCAACTTAATCTAGACGGCAGGAACAACAACAACAACAAAGACAAGCTGAATCGCGTCAAAACAACGCCTCAAAATGTACTTGGCTAACTCGACTACAGGCTTACAAAACCAGTCTCCACCCAACAACCTCTCCTTCTATACACACACAAACACACAGAGAGGCGAACAAACAAACGTTGGCAGAGTCAAAAAGCTAAAGCTGAACTATGTTGAAACAGCTGAAAGTAAGGGCACAACAACAACAACAGCAACAGTAACAACAACAGCACTGTATTTAGACTTTTGCTCGAGAACGAAACGCCTACGCATCCGTATCCGGATCCGGGCTGGGTCGCCATTGACGTTGCCATTGCCGCCTCCATTTCACCGTTAAGTGCTGGCAAACCCGCACGTCATCATCCTTGCCATCATGACGCTCAATTTCAATGCTGTCGGCGGCGTTTGGTGTTGATTGCAATGCTCTCGTTGTTGTTGTTGTTGCTGTTGTTGTTGTTGTTGCTATTGTTGCTGTTGATTACGCGCCATTTAAGTGATTAAAGGTGAAAACGTTTGCTGCCTGTGCGAAAGCCTGCAGTAACGGCACCTTCCCGTAATCCACCTGAATTCCCCCTGAACCACTTGACACCACTCGTATATATATTTTGTGCGCCTCTCGCATTTTCGTGTACAATTTTTGCCTATTGCCCATTGCAGAGATTTATCGAAACTTGACTCCGAACATGCGACCACGACCACGACAACGGCCACGCCCACGTGCCCATGCCAATGGGCGTTTGGCTGCCGTCGCTCTCATTATCAACGCCATATCCGCTGTGCTGCTAATGATGACTGCTTCACCCACTCTGGCCGAGATACCTTCAAAGGGTAAGTGCTTTGATAATTTAATGAGCTCTTTTTAATGGGCTTCTTAATGATTAATTGATTGAACATTGAACACTGTGGTCTGGCGTACAACCGGATGAAATGTTACGAGTGCGAGAGCGTTTAATTATGACATAAGTATATAAACACTTTTTTTTAAGTCCCACATAATCGGATTCTGAAGTTACACTTAAGATTACTTGAATTTCTGAAGAGTCTATTGTCCAAAATTCATAAAGTATCAGATTCATTTTATAATAGTATGATAGACCCAATTAAATTATTATTTATTATATTTTACTATTTTTTTCAATTACAATATTTATATCAAAATATCCATTGGAAGTAGTAATCAAACTCCATCAAGTTCACTAGTATTTTGAATATTCTTCTCATAATCCTTATTGGAGTATTCATATATTCAATAATTCATTATTTAAAAAGATTTCCAAATGCATTTTCTAGTTATATATTTAATTTGGCTCTACAATACGTATACGTAATAATCAAGAAGTCATATAAGTGACCTAATTTCAGCATAATTGCTTATATAATTTTATGCAATTCATAACAAACACTATTTAGAAAGGGAATGAATGCAATCAATTTACAAACCGCAAATTACGTAACAATTGATTAAAAACAATAATACAGAAATGAAAAACGAACAATGTGAGCATTCACACAGTTTAAACACATTGTTAGTCAATTTTTGAATTTCTTTATTGATTCTCATACGAGTATTTAATAGAATTTCATCAATAAATATGAAAACAATCTGCAGCTGCATAGAAAAATATTTATTTTTGCTTTTAGGAGAAATTAAGACCAACAATTTGTTGCCGTTATATCAGTCTCTGGAAACTTCGATTGCTTTGTCCATATACAAAAATTGATTTCTTATGTAAACAAGACAAGAGTCTAAATTTTTCATATTAAAAAAAAATGAAGAATTTTATGAAAATAATTTTTAACAGGAAAATAAATTGGAAATGAGTTGATGGGTTGACTGAAGTGTATTTGCATATTTCCTCAATTTATCTTTTGCCTGGCAAACAGAGGGCCTACATCGTTAAACATATTTTATGACATAATCAAATATGCTTTAAGGCAAAGCCAACAGCAACAACAACCCTTTTGAAGTCTTTGGATCTTTTAGCCAGGAAGCAAAAGATACCGAAGTGAACTGCAGATAAAGTATTTTCCTTTTCGCTGTTGCTGTCTTTTGGTTTAGTTATTTATTTATTTTGAGCAAATTTGCTTTTATCATGCTCACACAAGAGGTTGAGTAACTTTTATTTTTTTTGTTGAGTACAAATGCAAATGCTTACAAGACGTTTAACTTGTCACCTGCGGGCAAAGATGCTCTGCAAAATGCTCTCCGCACTTATCTGACAGTTGTGCATCTCAGTTGCCCCTCAGTCATGTCATCTGTATAAAATATACATTTGCTTGCCTTACACGTTTGTCACTTATCGTTTTGGCCCAATGTGCCAGTCCTTGGATCTCACTCGCTGTTTTACTACCACCTCTGCCACCACTCCCACACTACCAGACCTCTGCCAAGTTCTGTTTTGTAGATACTCGTACTGCTACTTGTATCTGAAGATATATTATAATTTTATGCATGGTAAAGCGAAAAAATATTATTACAGTGTGTGCATCCAAAAAAATAGTTATAGTTATTTCTCCGTTGTGTGGGGAATTTCGTGAAAAATATTGTATTTATGTATCCATTTTAAAGGTATGACAATGTTATGGTTTTAAGATTTATTTCACTTGTGAAAATAAGATTTTTGGCTTACTAATATTTTAAAAAGAAAAGCTAGGGTACAAAATAATCAAGCTAAATTCATACTTATACATATTTAATAATGTTACTTAGAAAATCACATGACAACTCACATTATTTAATCATTTTCTTACATTAATTTTCCTTAAGTGCATACACAACTTTCACATTGTCGCAAGAAACTATACTATAATTTAAAGCACACACGAATTCAACATCCTGCCGCATTTCTTTTCCTTTTCTAGGGGCCCCGTCTTCAGAATAGAAAAAACAAAAAAAAAAACTTATTTTATTGCATACTATTTTCTTGTTATTTCCGTTTGACGTTAAAATATTTTTTGCTCCTCTTACTGTCAGCGAAATATTTGTGTTCCTGAATTTTTATGTTTTATTATTATTTTTTTAAAGCATTTTCTTCCGCCTCTTCTAAATGTCCTTGACTGCATTATAACAAGCACTGCATACAAGGGACAAAGTATGCGTGTCAGTGAGTATTTTTTAATAGCTGCGGTTCGCTGGCGAGAAAGAATTTTCTCAATATTACAAACTCGCGTGCATTCTTCTATATTAAGAGTACGTAGCACTTCCTCAAACAGCGCGCGGCGAAGCTTATTAAAATTATTTTACTGACTCCGAGCGTTTACCAACACTGGCGTAGACCATTTGTGACCCGACCCGGCCCGGCTCGGCTCGGCGTGGCGGCAAGTTATGTTTCAAGTTGAAATTGTTGAAATAGTTTCGCGTGCTGCAAATTGTTAACAAAGCTAATCAGCATAAAAATTCCAACCGATAGCAGAGCTTTCTTAAATTTTCAGTCGGGGAAAGGAGTTAGATTGAAAGTGAAAGTGTTTCGCATTAGACCAAACCAAATAGGTGTGTTTATGGCCTATAGTGCGCCTGTACTTCTGCCCAGGCAGTGCAGGCGAAAAAGCAATATTTTGGTAATGAATGCGTGTTAGGTTTAAATTTAAAATGAATGCAATTTTCAAGTGCGCGTAATTTAAATTCATTTTACATTTTAGCACTATGGAAATTGATGTAGTTTCAGTATCAAGATTTTATACAATAAGAAACTTAAGTGTAAAATTGCATATGCTCTATAAACCAAATTTATTTACAATATTTTCCTATGTACAACATTTTTAGTCTTACATTCGTTTCATATTCAAATTATAGAAGGTTATAGATTTCTTAAATAAAATTAGGAATCATTTCATAACTATTTGTCAACACTTTTACTAACAGATAAATAAGATATACATATGTATGTTGACAAATACACAATGTTGTCTGGAAACTTAATTGGCAATTTTTTCTTCAATCTGCAAACAAAAACAGCGACAAAAATGTTAAAAAACACGAGCTCCATATTTGGTTTCGATTTTTCATTGAAAGTCGTTAAAATATTTTTTCTTTCACTTTTGTGTCGTTGTTCAATTTGCTGCTGTCATTGTTGTTGCTATTTGTTTTTAATAAATTAGCCAAATTTGGTTGCTGGGTAATATTGAGACCCGAAGGATGCACATGTTATACGGAAGCGAATTTTGTTTTTTCTATTTTAAATTATTGTTATGGGCATGAGAGAAGGCGTTTCTGTACATGCTAATCGGTCATATATTGCCTTATTTATTGGCTGATTTGGCGGTATGTTTATAAGGAATTGCGTCTGTGCCGTGTTTGATGAGTTTAAGTGCCTCTCATTTTGACTAATAGCTGCTCGTTAGCTACGCAAATGACTTTCTTTTATAGCAAATTGTGAATAAATATTGCTATTATTATTTTTTGTATTATTCCATTAAATTTGTTTTTACCTAAAATGTTAAATTTAAATTTAATAGAACAATGATTTCATAATAATTAGACTAAGTGCAAAATATAATATCAGAACTCAACAGAACGTAGAATTTTTTGTTTTCGATATATCAATGTATTTCCACATCACTTGTCTATTTATTTTCAATTATAAAATCGAAAATTCATTGTATAAAAAGATCGAAATATATTTTAATTACCTTCTTTTTGATTTTAAAAATACTTAAGCTATTTTTGACAAATTTGATATTTACTTTTATTGACAATATTAAAAAAAAATGTATTTCTATTGATTTGATATTTTCGTACTCCACACATACAGACACTCGATCATGATACAAGTGTTTCAAAGTGTTAGAGCACGAAGATATTAAATAAAAGGTATATATTTTCTGGACTCTACAGATTTAAAATAGAAATATTTGCAATATACTAATGGGGTCAACTCAATTTTGGCTTTTCGTTAGATCTATTGAAGGTGTTACTGGTGCGATCCTTGCTTTTGATGTTTGGATCTTCGCTCCGTATTTCGAAATGTTTGTCCTTAAAAAATAACGACTGTAGCCGCTTTGCTGATGCTTTTCTAACCCAGGGAGAGTTTCCAGTTCTTCTTTTGTCCATGTTAGCCCGTTGTTGATTATCAAATCTATTACTGCTTGTTTCTGAGACTGCTTAAATTAACGTCGAGAGTACTTCTAGTACTCGGGGGATACTTAGTTTTCTTTATGAAAAGTTTTCCCTTGTTAATATGGGCATCCGATGGTTGTCTTACTGTTGATGGTTTTGAACTTGAGGCAGCCATATCCATATAGTCCCTGTCTGGGATGTTTGTTTTTCGATGGTGAAATAAATCAGCACTTCTTCGGAATGAATTTAAACCGATTGTTGGACTTCTAACATTTGGAACCTTACTTTCCCTTACAAAATGACTTTCCTTACGCGACTGCACTTCAGAGGGTTCCAAACAGTTGTTATTGGGGCAGTTTCTTCTGGGCTCTTGAACTGAAGTAAAAATTCTGTTATCTGTTTCTGGAATGATTAAAGAATCTTTGACATTTTGCGTATAATTTTCGCGTACAAAATGTCTTTCCTTTTGCAGTTGTTCGCCAGTATCTTGTCCCCATGTCGATTGTGTCTTTGATGGGCATTTTTTAATACGCCTTTGTATCGTGATCGTACCTCTTGGATGTTGAACTGGAACACTCCCTCTGTTGGATGATTTTGAAATGCCTTCGTTACAGCTTGAGGTTTTAGAGTCGAGAGTTCCGACATTATTGCGTCTATAATTTTCTTTAGGTGCCAAATTGGATTCCCAAATGTATGCTGTGTTAGTTTCTCTTTCAAACGAAGTTGAGCTTGTTCTTGAAGTAGTGTGTTTTTTAAGTATATTGGAAGTATCAACTTTGCTGTTTTGGTTTACCTTTCTGATAACATCAGTTCCTGTTATGATGTGTGTCGCAATGCCTTTTGGGTGCTTGTTTGGAGTACTGATATTGCCCACAGTGTTGGAGAGAGTATTATAATTACCTGATTGGTTGATCAGAGTGCTCTCCTTTTTGGCAACTGGAATTTCACTATCACTTACAGCTTGGAAACTAGAAAGATTATCATTGGAAGCGATATCGAGTGATTTTTGTTGGTTAGTTTGGCCAGCATTGTTGTTATTGGGTTTGAACCTATTTAGCTTATCTATTTTTCCGGTTGTTCCCAAGGTTTGGTCCAGAGCATTGTCTCTTGTTGAAGTTTTTAATGCAACTCTCTCCCTACTCTGGAATCTTGAGATACGACCAGCTAGAGAATCAGTGTGACGACTGTTTATCATATCAGAGGTATTACCAATTTCAGGAAATTGTGATGTGATTGTATTATTTACGACAGGCACAATAACTCGTTTGGGATCCATGTTATTCGGATTCACGGGCACAGAAGTTGTAATATCTGAAATCTCAGTGGTGTTTGTTTTCTTTTCCTCAGCGTTATCGGCGGTTGCTGTGATGGGATGATAGGCAATATCCGACTGGTTGTTGTTTCTAATGTCAGTACTAGTGCTGGCCTTGGCTAAGATTCTCCTGTATTCACGGGAGTTACAGTCGGACTTAGCAGTGGTCTCTTGATTTTTAGATGCCTTGATGTCTTCCTTTTTGTCCGTAAAAAGCGGGTTGTACTTTACCACAGAGCCGAGACCCATTTGCTGCATGAGGAATTGCTTGGCAGCCTTAAGCTGCAGCTCTTGTGCATGTTCGTCCCAGCCAAGGGGCTTGGACATGATCTCCAGCACGGTGGGCAGCATCTGGTAAGCCGCCGAGGCATCCACAAAAGCCACACGTAAACGTCGAGCAATCACATCGACCAGT
Organism: Drosophila falleni; assembly: GCA_035045575.1. Lineage (NCBI taxonomy): Eukaryota > Metazoa > Arthropoda > Insecta > Diptera > Drosophilidae > Drosophila > Drosophila falleni. The sequence goes on along the minus strand of JAWNOV010000181.1, from coordinate 1,201,488 downwards.
TGACAGGCGTACTCCCTGCGGCAGGCATAGTCCACTTCGGCTTTGATGTAGGGGAAATTGGGATGCAGTCTTTGTCTGTCACATTGCGTGGTCTTCATGAGCAGCTGAAAGGCATTGCAGCCATAGGCTTCGGCCAGATGTTGTGCCACATCCATGGGCACATCGTAGTGCTGTACCAAATCCAAGGGCAACATGCTGTAATAATCCTCGGCTCCATCGAGCAACAAATTCTGCGTGGAACTGACATCAACTTGTGGCTCCAGGCAGCAATGCTCAATGGCCGCATCGATGGCATCGGAGGCCATAACACGGTAGGAGCTCCAACGTCCACCTGCCAAGGTGATCATCTGATTGCCGCTCACCTCGATGAGGAAATTGGGCACCAGCTCTATGTCGGCCTCCTCGCCTTCATTACGATTGGATGTGGGACACATTATGGAGGGCATCACACCTGTCCAGGCGCTGAGAACATGGTCTGGCCGAAGAAGAGCACAATCATCTAAGACTTCCCTCGTTTGGGCTAGCAGACAATCGATCTGTTCGATCTTTGGGGCTGTTGTAAAGCACTTGGACTCTTCCGGCTCAACATAGACACTTCCAACAAGGACACGATTCTCGAAGGGAAGCATGAACATAGTTTCCTCCTCCGGCTGTTGGCTGGGAAAGAGCAGACCACACTGGGACGAACCAAAGTGACCGGGCAGGGCAATGTGGGTACCCACTTTGGGCAGAGCTATGGAATTGACTTTGCAGTCATCCAATTTCCTCACCACATCCGTTCCCGCACCGGTCGCATTGATTAGACACCGACTGCTGATCATGAATGGTGACTTGGTAAGGGTATCCTCGACTACCGCTTTCCTGCAACCTAGATTGTCCTCAGGCGGCATTAGTTTCTGCAACTTAACATAGTTCGCAACTGTTGCATTATTTTTGGCAGCTGTCATGGCCAAAGCCAGACACATACGAGCATCGTCCAACTGGCCGTCGTAGTACACCAACGAGCCGAGAAGTCCCTGACGACGCAGCAGAGGGAACTCATTGAGGGTATCCTCCTGGGACAGAAAGTGAGAGGCACGCACATTGGCCATGCCGGCCATGGCATCGTAGAGCTTTAGGCCCAGCCAATAGAATGGCAGTCGCAACGGGCTGTAAATGGGCATCAGCATTGGTTGCACTCGATTCAGATGTGGTGCAATCCTCAGCATTGTGGCACGCTCAGTTAGCACCTGTTGCAACATGTAGATCTGCTGTAGATCTGCCCCTTGAATGGCAGCCTGAAGATACGAACTGCCGCCTTCCACAAGTTTGCTGGACTTGCAACTTGCCCCATTCCCAAAGTCGCCTGCCTCAATCAGGGCCGTCTTGAGACCTCTTGTTGCTGCCTCCAAGGCACAACCACATCCAATGGCCCCTCCTCCGATCACCAACACATCGAAGTCCTCCTGCCTGAGTGAACTCAACTGTTGTCGTCGTGTCGGAATCCGT